>BLSH010014141.1:141863-193445 GCA_018402905.1 Glandirana rugosa | reverse complement strand
CCTGATATATAATCTAGTTGCCTCCAAGATGGTAGACTTTAATAGTGCCCACTGATTACTTACTCCTGTCATTTTGCTCCAACCTTTCAGTTCATTTTTTAGAAATTTCCCCATTTCAGCAAAATTTGTCCTTTTAAAATCTAAAACTTTTGTTTTTGTATATGATTTTTCAGTTCTTGTTTTAATATCAAACCAAAGACATTGGTGATCACTAGAACCCAAATTCTCCCCCACCTCAACATCAGACAGTTGATCCCCATTTGTCAGTACTAGGTCAAGAATATGATCACCTCGGGTTGGGCTTTTTACTAACTGTTTTAGAGAAACCCCATTCAGCGCTTCCATTACATCCCTGCTCCTGCTTGTAATAGCAGTTTGAGAATTCCAGTTAACGTCAGGCATGTTGAAGTCGCCCATAATCAAAACCTCTCCCTTCATTGCCAGAATCTCCGTTCTGACAGGGGAAGAAGGGCTGTGATCACAGGCTTCCTGTATATGGAAGCCGTGATCACTCTCCTCCCCCTGACAGCCCAGCCCCCATACAGTTAGAACACACCCAGGGAACACATTTAACCCTTACAGCACCTCCTCCAGGTTAACCCCTTCACTGCCAATGGCATTTACACAGTAATCAGTGCATTTTTATAGCATTGATCGCTGTATAAATGCCAATGGCCCCAAAAAAGTGTCAGAATGGTCCGACATGTCCGCCGCAATATCGCAGTACCGCTAAAAATCGCAGATCGCCGCAATTACTAGTAAAACATGAAAAAATCTCATCATTTGTAAATGTGGCAACTTTTGCGCAAACCAATCAATTTACGTCGATAGCGATTTTTTTTACCAAAAATATTAAGAATATAAATCGGCCAAAACTGATGAAAAAACAATTTTTTTGTATTTTAGCAAAAAGTAAGAAAAAATGTTTTTTTTTTCAAAAATTGTCACTCTTTTTTTGTTTATAGCGGCGTTCAGAAATGACGCAGAGGTGGTCAAATACCACCATAAGAAAGCTCTATTTGTGGGGAAAAAAAGGAAGCAAATTTCATTTGGGTACAAAGTCGCACGACCGCACAATTGTCAGTTAAAGCAACGCAGTGCCAAATCGCAAAAAGTGCTCTGATCCTAAAGGGTGAAATCATTTGTGGGCTGAAGTGGTTAAGGATCGGAAGGATTTCCCATGTTAGGACCAAAGCACTTTTTGCGATTCGGCACTGCGTCACTTTAACTGAAAATTGCGCGGTCGTGCAGCGTTGTACCCAAATAAAATTTGCGTCCTTTTTTCCCACAAATAGAGCTTTCTTTTGGTGGTATTTGATCCCCTCTGCATCATTTCTGATCACCGCTATTAACAAAAAAAGAGCGACAATTTTGAAAAAAAAAAACAATATTTTTTACTTTTTTGCTAAAATACAAATCCAAACAAAAAAAAAAAACAAAAAAACAAATTTATTGATCGGTTTATATATTCTTCCTACTATTTGTGGTACAAAAAAAACGCAATCGGCGTTTACTGATTGGTTTGCGCAAAAGTTGCCGCGTTTACAGACCATGAGAATTAATTTCTGGCGTTTTTACAATTTTTTTTGTACTAGTAATGGCGGCAATCTGCGATTTTTAGTGGTACTGCGATATTGCAGCGGACATGTCAGACCATTCTGACACTTTTTTGGGACCATTGGCATTTATACAGTGATCAGTGCTATGAAAATGCACTGATTACTGTGTAAATGCCATTGGCAGTGAAGAGGTTAACGTGGAGGGGGCGATCAAAGGGTTAACTGTGTTCCCTAGGCATGTTCTAACTGTGAGGGGGCTGGGCTGGCAGGGGCACTAGAGATCTAACTTATCCCGAGTACAAGGATCAGTAGATCTCTGATATTCCGCCTGTCAGAACGGGTAACCGCTGTTTACGTCAGCGGTTCCCCATTCTGGCTCTGTCACAGGGCATCGCGAGTCGCCGACGGACATCGAGTCCACCTGACCTGCGGCCCCGCTTAGGGAGCGTGCGGCGGGCACTAAAGTGACGACTATAAGAGCCACGCTGTCGTCGCTTATAGTCGTACGGTGGTCAGCAAGCGGTAAAAGGGCCACAGTGCTGTATCGCAAAAAATGGCCTGCCCAGGAAGGGGGTAAACTGTACCGGTAAACACTGTAGCTGCTGACTTTTAATATTAGGACACTTACCTGTACTGGAATCCAGTGATGTCGGCACCCCAGCCAATGTTTCCATCGGCTGTCAGGTGCTGCCACCATTGCGGGTAAGGGAACCCGGCAGTGAAGCCTCACGGCTTCACAGCTGGTCCCCTACTGCACATGCGCGACACGCACCACGCTCACTTATTGGCCCGGCAGCAGGGGAAGGAGGAGGGGGCCGAACTTCTGATGTACCTCCCCATGGCGGGGTCTGATGGAAGTGGGGACAGAGTACCTGTCAAAAACAGGTACCCGCTACCCCCTGAAAGGTGGCAAATGTGGCACCGGAGGTGGGGAGGAATCAGATAAGCGGAAGTTCTACTTTTGGGTGGAACTCTGCTTTAAGTAACTTTTACAGGTCTTTACCCCCTCCCATCCTGTGACTGGAAAGCCAAAGAGAAGCAGAAGGCTGATGAGCTCATCTCTCTATCACTTCCTCTCTGCCACACATGAGCACTGCAACACAGTGGATTGTCTCCTTATGCTATTTCTCTCCCTCTCCTAGCCTGAACTTTGTTATACTGGGACTGCAATAGGCTGATACCAGGTCAAATGTTTGGAGTAGTATTCCCCAGGATTACCTGCTGGCAGCATGGATCGGCCTGCAGGGACATGTGTCTCTTATGTATTTAATAAAGTTTTTATTTAATTTATGCTGGGCTGTCCAATGTAATACTCACACTTCCTGCCTGTATAATAATAAAGCATAGTCATTATGCTACAATGCCATTTGATCAAGGAATAGAGTCTTGGCTGTGTACGTGATAAAACGTGGAATGTTCATTTTATGCTTATATTCTAATTATGAGGGCTCAAACCTTGTAGCTCATCCCATTTGCTCTGCCACCTATCCAGGGAAACTTCTCCTTGCATACATGTGTGCTCACTACTAGGCAAGTGAGACCCGTTCCTACTTACATCATCTCCCCGTGTGTCCTGACGAAGCGAATCAGCGAGACACGTTGACGCACTCATCTGAGGCGGTGATAAAATCGTCTCCATAATGATTGGCCATCATGGCCTATGTTTTACGCATATGTGATGCCATGTTTTTAACTTGTGTATATGTTCGGTGTTTTTTGCTCTTTCTACTTTGTATATTATGTGTATAAATGAAATATATATCTTTTAGAATATACATGGTCCAATTGCCTTTACAGTCCGAACTTCTAGTTATTTTCCTCTGTTCAGGCCAAATGTAGGTACTTATACTGATTGCATGGTAAAACAATTATTTAATGATGTATTTATGAATACAGAGCTGTGTTATATTGTGTCTTTTTTATCTGCCTGGAGTTCATTTTTAATCTACCAGTTTGTCTTGTTTATTCTCTCCACACATTTCCATTGTAATAATACCTCCCATTGCCCAATGAAAATAAAGAAAAAGGATAACAATTTCTTGCAGGGAGCCACAGGTCTGTATCTTCAGCTGGGGCGGAGAATATATACAATATATACCCTGCGTCGGCTGCACTGATAGTGATCTTTATCTGCCTTGTATAATGAGGGCACATCTTCCTTCACACGGATTACATGGTCAGTTATCAGCGGGTAACACATTGCTCTTGTGTGAGCGGCGTTTATCTAAATTGCCATCATTTGCCCCCAGCTCTAGAAGAAAGGTTATTGTACCTATTCAGGGCTGGGCAGCCACATTTTATTTCTCATAAACAGACAGTGATGCTCCTACAATGTAAAGGAATGTAAGAGTGGGCGCAGCTGCCATCGCGTATCATACACCTCTCTGTGTGTCTCATGACTGTGCAAAGCACACCAAGAGCGCTGGGTTTGTGCACGCTGTGAGAAAGGTGACAAAGTGGCATTCTGCCAGCAGCAATCTTTGCTGCCTCTTTCTTTACACACTGAAAACATAAGCTGCCAATATAAATGCAAATTAAAAGATTTTCCTCCATGTAACCCGAACTGCGGCTTTGTGGTTGGGAGCTACCGAAGCCACTAAAACCACAGATACAGGTGAGGAAGACAGGGACCAAGCGAGTAAAAACCATTCCAAATGCAGGCGGTACAAACATCCGACTTACAAACGACTCCTAATTACAAACGCAGGGAGAGAGGAAATCTCCCCCTAGGAAGGGAAACTCACTCCTGTAGGAGTTATTATGGGAAAAAGGGGTCTCCACTGAAGCTTTATCACCAATCCTTGTTTCCACAATAACCCAAAATGTTCAAAATCCAATTATCATTGGGACAGGAAGTGAGGTGAAATCTTTTGAACAAAAACATAGACAGCAAAACAAACATTACAGGGGTGTTAACCCTTCCCTATGCTATCCAAAAAGCTTAAAAATAGTTTTTTTTGGCTGAAGTTACACTTAAGAAATGTACAGCCAGGTCCATAAATATTGGGACATCGACACAATTCTAATGTTTTTGGCTCTATATACCACCACAATGAATTTGAAATGAAACGAACAAGATGTGCTTTAACTGCAGGCTTGCAGCTTTAATTTGAGGATATTTACATCCAAATCAGGTGAACGGTGTAGGAATTACAAGTTTGTATATGTGCCTCCCACTTTTTAAGGGACCAAATTAACAATCATTAATCAAGCTTTCACTTTTTAATACTTGGTTGCAAATCCTTTGCAGTCAATTACAGCCTGGAGTCTGGAATGCATAGACATCACCAGACGCTGGGTTTCATCCCTGGTGATGCTCTGCCAGGCCTCCACTGCAACTGTCTTCAGTTCCTGCTTGTTCTTGGGGCATTTTCCCTTCAGTTTTGTCTTCAGCAAGTGAAATGCATGCTCAATCGGATTCAGGTCAGATGATTGACTTGGCCATTGCATAACATTCCACTTCTTTCCCTTAAAAAACTCTTTGGTTGCTTTCGCAGTATGCTTCGGGTCATTGTCCATCTGCACTGTGAAGCGCCGTCCAATGAGTTCTGAAGCATTTGGCTGAATATGGGCAGATACTATTGCCCCAAACACTTCTGAATTCATCCTACTGCTTTTGTCAGCAGTCACATCATCAATAAATACAAAAGAACCAGTTCCATTGGCAGCCATACATGCCCACGCCATGACACTACCACCACCATGCTTCACTGATGAGGTGGTATGCTTTGGACCATGAGCAGTTCCTTTTCTTCTCCATACTCTTCTCTTCCCATCAAGTTGATCTTGCTCTCATCAGTCCATAGGATGTTGTTCCAGAACGGTGAAGGCTTTTTTAGATGTTGTTTGGCAAACTCTAATCTGGCCTTCCTGTTTTTAAGGCTCACCAATGGTTTACATCTTGTGGTGAACCCTCTGTATTCACTCTGGTGAAGTCTTCTCTTGATTGTTGACTTTGACACACATACACCTACCTCCTGGAGAGTGTTCTTGATCTGGCCAACTGTTGTGAAGGGTGTTTTCTTCACCAGGGAAAGAATTCTTCGGTCATCCACCACAGTTGTTTTCCATGGTCTTCCGGGTCTTTTGGTGTTGCTGAGCTCACGGTGCGTTCTTTCTTTTTAAGGATGTTCCAAACAGTTGATTTGGCCACACCTAATGTTTTTGCTATCTCTCTGATGGGTTTGTTTTGTTTTTCAGCCTAATGATGGCTTGCTTCACTGATAGTGACAGCTCTTTGGATCTCATATTGAGAGTTGACAGCAACAGATTCCAAATGCAAATAGCACACTTGAAATTAACTCTGGACCTTTTATCTGCTCCTTGTTAATGGGATAATGAGGGAATAACACACACCTGGCCATGGAAGAGTTTAGCATCCAATTGTCCCATTACTTTTGGTCCCTTAAAAAGTGGGAGGCACACATACAAACTGTTGTAATTCCTATACCATTCACCCGATTTGGATGTAAATACCCTCAAATTAAAGCTGAAAGTCTGCAGTTAAAGGACATCTTCTTTGTTTCATTTCAAATCCATTGTGGTGGTGTATAGAGCCAAAAAGATTAGAATTGTGTCAATGTCCCAATATTTATGCACCTGACTGTACCTATTCTGACTTACAAACAAATTCAACTTAAGAACAAACCTACAGACTCTATCTTGTTTGTAAACTGGGGACCGCCTGTATGGGCCTGGGGCTCGGCATCCCGATAGCCAATCCCTTCTGATGACTAGGCTTTTAACCACTTCAGCCCCGGAAGCTTTACCCCCCTTCCCGACCAGGCCATTTTTTTTGCGATACGGCACTGTATTGCTTTACCTGACAATTGCACGTTCGCGCGACACTGCATCCAAATAACATTGATGTACTTTTTTTCCTACAAATAGAGCTTTCTTTCAATGGTATTTGATCACCTCTGCGGTTTTTATTTTTTACTCCATCAACAAATAAAGAGCGACAATTTAGAAAAAAAAAAAAAACAATATTTTTTACTTTCTGCTATAATACATATCCAATAAAAAATCTAAAACATCCAATTTATTCATCAGTTTAGGCCAATATATATTCTGCTACATATTTTTGGTGAAAAAACCCCCAATAAGCATATATTGATTGGTTTGCGCAAAAGTTATAGCGTCTACAAACTATGGGATATTTTATTGCAATTTTTATTTATTTTTTACTAGTAATGGCGACAATCAGCAATTTTTAGCAGGACTGCGATAATGTGGTGGACAAATCGCACACCTAACTGACACTTTTTGGGGACCATTGACACTAATACAGTGATCAGTGCTAAAAAAATGCACTGTCACTGGCAGGGAAGGGGTTAATATCAGGGGCGATCAAAGGATTAAGTGTGTCCCTAGGGAGTGCTTTCTAACTGTGGGTGGGGGTACTTTGACTGGGTGAAGACAGGGATCCATGTTCCTGCTTAGCAGAAACACAAGATCTCCATCTTCCCCTCTGGCAAAACAGCAGTCTGCCTTGTCTACATAGGCAGACTGCCACTCTGCCTCTCCTCAGAATGATCGGCTGGTCCCGGTGGACATTGCGACCGCCGGACCCGCTGATTGGCTCCAGCTGTGTCCAATCAAAGTGGGAGCGGGTCGCAAGCAGTGCGCAATGGCCTCAGACCCCATGCACGAAATCATAAACAGGTACGGGATTTCGCAAAGGAGGACCAGAAGCAGTTAAAGTAGAACGTTTACAGAGCAGGGAAAAAAAGTTCAGATATCATTATAAAATTATTTCCTTATAAAAAAAAACAACAATAATAACCCCTGTGCAAAAAAAAGGTGTAAAAATCACCAAACATATAATTGCGCAAATAAACAGAGCTTTGTGTCTTCAAGCTGAATGAGCGGGGTAATGTCTTTCTAATTTAAAACAACCATCTTTTTCCTTATTCCATCCTTTTTATGAGCACCATATTTGATTACAATCCCAATTCCAAAAAAAGTTGGGAGGCTGTGTAATATCTACATAAGAAAAAAAGAATGCAATGATTTGCATATCTCATAAACCCATATTTTATTCACAATAGAAAATAGAAAACATATTTAATGTTTAAAAGGAGAAAATGAACAGCGTTAAGAGAAAAATAAGGTCATTTTGAAACCAATAGCAGCAACATGTCTCAAAAAAGTTGGGACAGGGCAACAAAAAGCTGGCAAAGCAAGACCCCATACACACTATTAGATTTTCTGCAGATTTTTGTCCTCAGATTTACCAAAACCATGCAGTGCAAGGGCCTGCCTGATTTTATACAAATTGAAATTCTTAAGGTTTGACCTCATATTATATGGTTATGGTAAATCTGAAGATAATCTAATAATGTGTATGGGTTCTAAGTGGTACTAACAAGGAAGAGCTGGAAGAATATTTAGCAATGAATTAGGTTAATTGGCAACAGGTCAGTAACATAATTGGGTATAAAAAGGGCATCTTAGAGCATTGGATGTTCAACCTGTTCCCCTCCAGCTGTTGCAGAACTACAAGTCCCATGAGGCATTGCAAGGCTGACAGTTACAAGCGTGACTCCCAAAGGCAGAGGCATGCTGAAACTTGTAGTTCTGCAACAGTTGGAGGGCCGCCAGTTTGAGCACTCATGCCTTAGAAAGTCAGAGTATTTCAGAAGTAAAGATGGGCAAAGGTTCACCTACCCGTGAAAAGCTGCGTCTAAAATTTGTTGAACAGTTTCAGAATAGTGTTCCTCAACGTAAAATTGCAAAGACTTTAAATATATCATCATTTACAGTACGCAATATCACCAAAAGATTCCAAGAATCTGGAGAAATCTCTGTGTGCAAGGGATAACGCCGAAACGCAATACTGAATGCCTGTGATCTTCGGTCCCTCAGACGGCACTGCAACAAAAACAGTCATGATTCTGTGATGGAGATGACTGCATGGGCTCAGCAATACTTACAAAAATCGCTGTCTGTGGGCACAGTTCACCGTGCCATCCAAAAATACAAGGTAACACTCTATCCTGCAAAGAAGAAGCCATATCTGAACATGATCCAGAAGCATTGCAAAGCTCATTTAAAATGGTCTGTTGCAAAGTGGAAAACTGTTCTATGGTCAGACAAATCGGAATTTAATATTCTTTTTGGCAACCATGGGTGTCATGTCCTCCGGACTAAAGAGGAGAGGGACCTTCCAGCTTGTTATAGGCGCTCAGTTCAAAAGCCATCACCTCTGATTGCATGGGGGTGTATTAGTGCGTATGGAATGGGCAGCTTGCACGTCTGGAAAGGCACCATCAATTCTGAAAGGTTTTAGAACAACATATGCTCCCATCCAGAATATATCTTTTCACCTAGTGCCCGTGAAAATGACACACTTCCCTTCCCTGTCCCCTTGTATTGATGCTCATTTCTCCACTGATTGTATCCATCGAAGATGGTTGTCTCACAGGTTGGACAGTTGTTCATCTTCATGACATGGGAAAGTGATGGGACTAGGAGTTTACAGAAGAAAGGTATAAATGTTTGTGCTAATTTTCTTTTTTTTCAGCTCATGGGAAGTGACACTGCAGTTTGGCAGGATCAACAGGTATGTTCTGTTCTTAGGACCCTTTCAGACGGGTACACTCCGCTCTGTTCAGCAGGGAAACCGTGATCAGATCCCCGGCTGAATCAGAGCTGAACGGGACAGATGTCAGTCTTGTTTCCTTTTTGCTCACATTTTGACAGTGACTGTGGTGGACCCATGTTGGATCTATGCGCTGCCAGATGTAAATGAACTTGTGTCCATTTACATCTGGCTACAAGTCCCATTATGCCTCTGCCTCTGGGTGTCATGCTTGTGGCTGTCGGAGTCTTGCTATGCCTCATGGGACCGCTAATTGCATATCCCTGCTTTACATTTGCATACCTCCCAACTTTTTGAGATCGGAATGAGGGACACCTATTATCAAAAGTATGTAGGCATAGGAAACACACCCCTGCCAGGCCCCCTTAACAACTTCAGCCCCGGAAGGATTTACCCCCTTCCTGACCAGAGTACTTTTTGTGATTCGCCACTGCGTCGCTTTAACTGACAATTGCGCGGTCGTGCGGCGTTGTACCCAAACAAAATTGATGTCCTTTTTTTCCACAAATAGAGCTTTCTTTTGGGGGTATTTGATCACCTCTGCGGTTTTTTATTTTTTGCACTATAAACAAACAAATAGCGACAATTTTGAAAAAAAAAATTGCAAAAAGCGTTTATTGATTGGTTTGCACAAAAGTTATCGCATCTACAAACTATGAGAATTGATTTATGGCGTTTTTAATTTTATTTTTTACTCGTAATGGCGGCGATCTGGGACTACGATATTGCGGCAGATAGATGGGACATTTATGACACTTTTTTGGGACTAATGACATTTATACTGCGATCAGAGGTAAAAATAGCCACGGAGTACTTTATAAATGTCACTGGCAGGGAAGGGGTTAAACTGTAGGGGGCAATCAAGGGGTTAAATGTGTTCCCTAGGCGTGTTCTAACTGTGTGAGGGCTGGGCTGGCAGGGGCATGACAGATCTAACTGTTCCAGATCACTGTCATGTCCCCTGACAGGACGGGGAATCGCCGTGTTTACATTGGCAGTTCCTCGTTCTGCCTCTGCATTAGGCGATCACGGGTCGCGGGTGGACATCGAGTCCGCACTACCCGTGGCAACACTCACTCATCGGTGCGCGCCTGCAACTGCGCGAATCGCCGTCTATATACGGCGATTCGCGCAGGGCCGTCACAGTGCAGCAGTAAATGTAGTGTGGTGGTTAAAGGAGAATTACGCAAAAAAATGATTGGTTAAACCCACAAGTGTTTTTTTCTTTACCACTACTATTCCTAGGAAATACTTTTTTGAAAGATAAAAAGTGCATTTTATATACAACTATATAGATCAGAGCAAAATGAGGGACAAATGAGGAGGAAAGAGGGACTTTGTTCCAACTCCAGGACAGTCCTCGAAATCAGGGACAGTTGGGAGCTATGCATTTAGTTTGCAGTCATTTTCAATGTTTTTTTTTCCGGACCTGGACAGACTCAGAGGTAGGTGGATGTAAACAAAGGAAAAGTCTGATTACATCCGCCTGCCCATAGACTTTAGTGCAGCTTCTGATCAGGTCCACTTGAAGAACTGACAGGCAGACCCGATAAGCAAGCCTATGTGAAAGGTGCCTTTGGGTTCTTTCCCACGCGCATCATCGCCTGTCATGTATTTTGCTAAGAAAAAAGGATGAATATTGCTTCAGTTTACATCAGTTTGCACATCCATCTCCAGCTCAGTTCAGTTTACAACCGTTTTTGCATCTGGTTTCTTTACACATCCGTTTCTTTTTGTTATCATGAAGAGCCAGTCATAGGTGGCAAAATTATAAACCAAAATGTTTTTTTGCCTACAAGTGGGCATAAACAAGGCAAGCACAAATAGACGACATCCGTTATCATCAGTTTATGTCCACAAAAACAAGGAAGCAGACCTCTTGGCTTCATGCACATGGGGCCGTACAGTGTGCAGAGCTCCTGTAATATTATTCCCGGGATTCCCTGCGTACCCATCGAGATACATTAGAAGAGGCAGCTGTACTCGGTTGTGCGCTGAGGGTGCAAAGCACCCGCATGCACAATAACATGCTCCAAACATAGATAGTGTGCATCCAGCGCATGCATCAATCCGCATGCAGGTGCTTTATGCAAACCCCGGCACACTATTACAATGGATATAAAAAGTCTACACACTCCTGTTAAAATGTCAGGTTTCTGTGATGAGACAAAGATAAATCATTTCAGAACTTTTTCCACCTTTAATGTGACCTGTAAACTGTACAACTGAAAAACAAACTGAAATCTTTTAGGGGGGTAAGTAAAAATAAAATAATGTGGTTTCAAAAGTGTGCACACCCTGTTATAACTGGGGATGTAGCTGTGTTCAGAATTAAGCAATCACATTCAAACTCATGTTAAATAGGAGTCAGTACACTCCTGCCATCATTTAAAGTGCCTCCGATTGACCCCAAATAAAGTTCAGCTGTTCTAGTAGGTCTTTCCTGACATTTTCTTAGTCACATCCTACAGCAAAAGCCATGGTCCGCAGAGAGCTTCCAAAGCATCAGAGGGATCTTTGCAGAAAAAAGGTGCAGGGGACTTTTTTTTTCCTGCACTGGAATCGGATCGCATGGGTGTCCTCACCCCGATTCCTGTCCGAATCCACAAGTTCGCACTGTGATCTGTGAAAGGATCTGGGGGTGTCATTAACATTGTAATGACACCCGCTGCGGTTCACAGAGGGCAGTGTGAACTGCTTGCAGGGGAGGGGAGATGCGATGCGGGAACTGGCGCTGGAATCATGCTGGTTCCCGCATCACTAGTGTGAACTCAGGCTAAACATAAAGTTCTGCTACAAATTGGGGAAACTGGCGACGGAGACGCATGAAATGTTGGTGCAAAGTGTACGAGACAGAAGTCATGAGCAGAAAATGTGTTTACGACTGGTTCAAACACTTTTGCAACAGGATGGAAATGACTGAGGATGAGCCATGTTCTGGCCAGCCGTCGACAAGCAGAACCCCAGACATAATCGAGCGAGTGCGACAAATGCTGGCACGAGATCGGTGACTGACTGCGATTGATGGCAGAGGAATTGGGCATTAGCAAGGACGCAGTGCGCACCATCGTCCGCGAAGATTTGGGTAAGCTAAAGATCTGTTCCCGATTTGGGCCACACAAGCTGACAGACGAACAGAAAGCCAAACGGATGGAAACCTATGGAGATTTCATTACCTTGGGTGACCAGGATCCATCCTTTCTGCCAACCATTGTCACAGGAGATGAGAACTGGTGCTACCAGTTCCATCCGGAACCCAATCGGCAACCAATGGAATGGCGTTCACCTTTTTCCCTGCGACCCAAAAAGAGTCACGTGCAAAAGTCCAAGGTCATGACAATGTTGATCGTCTTCTGCGACAACGATGGCATCATTCAGTGGCGGCTGGTGAAATTTTAGGATGGGGGGGCCAGACTTCGCACTTCCTTTTTGACCCCTCCCACTTCTCATAGGCCCCACCCCTTATAGATTCCACCCATAGTGTCAGGAGTATACAGCCCAGCATCACCAGATAGGGGTATATACAGCATCACAGATAGGGGTATATACAACACCACAGATAGGGGTATATACAGCATCACAGATAGGGGTATATACAGCACCACAGATAGGGGTATATACAGCATCACAGACAGGGATATACAGCACCACAGATAGGGGTATATACAGCAACACAGATAGGGATATACAGCACCACAGATAGGGGTATATACAGCATCACAGACAGGGATATACAGCACCACAGATAGGGGTATATACAGCAACACAGATAGGGATATACAGCACCACAGATAGGGGTATATATAGCACCACAGATAGGGGTATATACAGCATCACAGACAGGGGTATATACAGCACCACAGATAGGGATATACAGCATCACAGATAGGGGTATAAACAGCACCACAGAAAGGGGTATACAGCACCACAGATAGGGAAATATACAGCAACATGGATAGGGATATACAGCATCGCATACAGGGGTATATACAGCACCACAGATAGGGATATACAGCATCACAGATAGGGGTATATACAGCACCACAGATAGGGGTATATACAGCATCACAGACAGGGGTATATACAGCATCACAGACAGGTGTATATACAGCACCACAGATAGGGATATACAGCACCACAGATAGGGGTATATACAGCAACACAGATAGGGATATACAGCATCACAGACAGGGGTATATACAGCACCACAGATAGGGATATACAGCACCACAGATAGGGGTATATACAGCAACACAGATAGGGATATACAGCACCACAGATAGATATATACAGCACCATAGATAGGTATATACAGCACCACAGATAGGGATATACTGCACCATAGATAGGTACAGTTGTGCTCATAAGTTTACATATCCTGGCAGAATTTATGATTTCTTGGCCATTTTTCAGAGAATATGAATGATAACACAAAAACTTTTCTTTCATTATGAAGAACCTTTTTTGGTTCTTCATAATCCATCAGCCGTTCCTTGTGTAACTATATATCCTCCATCATGTTCTTGCGGGGCAAATATCCTGTAGTGGGCTCACTATATGGGAACCGGAGACAGGAAGCTGGCGTGCTTTTTTGAACTTGAACACAGATCCCCCACTGTGTTCTGGTAGTTTGGTTTTGGGATACAAGCTTCACCGACAAGTTGTTCATCGTTTCTCCCTTTTTGAGTGCTGGTTGGTAAGCAGGGCTGGGTTTTTCTTTTTTAAATACTTTAACAGGTGCTGGACTTTGGTTTTTTTTTGTTTTCCCTTCCTCTCCCCCCTTTTGGTTCTAGTTTTATTCCCCCTCCAATTCAAGCAGTGCATGTTCTCCACTGTTGCAGCAAAATATACAAAGCACATGGTTTTGCTTGCATCCTATACGTTCACTGGTCACCTATTAAATGGGCCTGCGGGTCGTACCTGACTGTCCATGATGGCTGATAAAGTGCAAATTCTTTCCTGGAATGTTCGGGGGCTGAACTCACAGTACAAACAGTCAACGGTGCTGAAATTCATTTAGTCTTTCTCCAGGAGACCCACCTTATGGGAAACAAAATACTGCCCTTTAAAAGACAATGGATGCAACAAACTTTTCATTCCACATACTCTACTTATGGAAGGATGTAGCTATTTTAATGCACAAGAACCTATCCTGCAATATACACCAAGTGATTTCTGATCCCTCGGAGAGATATGTTGGGATGGTGTTGGAATGGTCTGCTCTTAAAATTGCCTTTGTAAATGTTTATGTTCCATCCCCATTTCAGGTGGCAATTCTTTATGCCATACTCGAGTGGCTGGCTGCCTTCATGCCTATAAAAATACTTATTGCGGGGGACTTCAACTGTGTGTTGGACTACTCCCAGGATACCACCAACCCGTCAAGGGCTCCGAAGCTTGATTTGGCAATCTGGGTGGAGGCGGCTGGCCTGCAAGAACTATGGCAATGGAAACTTCAGAGCACAAAAAAATATTGTTACCTGTCGCATGTTTTTCACTCCTCCTCTAGGATTGATCTAGCCTTTGCCAGCCCTGAGCTCCTGCCACTTCTTTTGGAGGCGGAGTACATGGCTGGTGAGGTCTCAGACCACAACCCTCTCCAGGTTACCTTGGCATTGTTCGCCACTGGGTGGGCCTGATCCTGACGGCTTGCTCCTGGCTGGGTGACGGAACCAACAGTGGAGAGCAGTGTATCAAGGTCAGGTTTCCTCTTTTTGGTCCCTCAATGATGATACTTCCACTCCAAAACTGGTCTGGGATTCCTTCAAGGCGGTCATTAGGGGGGAATATATTTCAGCTATAAAGGCTGCTAGGCAGCTGAAAAACAGTGAGACGTCGGAGCTCCAGGGGGTGGAGATTGCGTGTGTCACTGCACATGCTGCGACCCCAACTCCTGGGACTTTGCAGAATCTGCAAAAAGCAAGACATGATGTGCACCTCCATTTTTGCAACCTTTCTCAATGTGAAACCAAAAATCGTGCTGAAAACTTGTTTGATAAAAATGGGAAAATATTGGCAATATTAGCAAGGGAGGATCATATCCCGACCGCCATGCTCTGTGTTTACGATCAATCTGGCACCCTTAGAACCACTAGTGAGGGAGTAATGCAGGCCTTTGTTGATTTTTATAAGTCACTTTACGATTCTGTCCCACCCTATAACAATGCAGACATGTCCCTTCTGTTGGAAGGGCTGACTCTCCCTGTTCTATCGGAAGAGTCTAGGCAAATGTTAGATGCTCCATTTACAGCGGAAGAACTACAGTTAGCCATGGGATTTTTCCCGCAGGGTAAATGGGCTCCCCACGGAATGGTACAGGTTATATGGAGAACAATTTACCCCAAGGCTGTTAAAACTGTACAATTCATGTGTTGATAACAGGATGCTCCCTCCCTCCTTTTATAAAGCTAATGTGGTGTTACTGGCCAAGCCGGGAAAGGACCCCCTTAATTGTGCTCCATATAGACCCATTGCTCTTCTAAACATGGATCTAAAGATTCTTACCAAAATGCTGGTCACCAGGTTAACTAGAGTTCTCCACTGTTTGGTCTCTTTGGACCAGACAGGTTTTATGCTGCATAAAGCCACGGATATCAACATTAGGCGAGTTTTCACACATGTAGCCTTGTCCCACGGTCAGACTGAAGAGAGGGCGCTATTCTTTTTAGACTTTGAAAAAACGTTTGATTCGGTGGACTGGGGATACATGCGAAAGGTACTACAGATTATGGGTTTTGGTATGAATTTCATGAACTGGATAGAGGTGTTGTACGACTACCCAACCGCTGCAATTAAACAAAATGGTGGACTTTCTGAGAGATTCCTGGTTCGTAGGGGGACCAGACAGGGGTGTCCATTGTCTCCGGGACTTTTCGCCCTCATGACAGAGCCAATTGCCAAGGCCCTGCGCAAATCCCATATGGTGAAAGGTATCCAGGTAGGTCCATTGACAGAAAAGACGGCTCTGTATGTTGACGATGTGGTCCTTTTTTTACAGGATCCGTCCACATCAGTACCCCAGGCCCTCAATATACTTGATAGCTTTGCCTCTTTTTCAGGCCTAAAAGTCAATTGGAATAAATCCACGGTTTTATACCTAGGTGAGCCTGCCACCACCACGACACCCGCCCCTCTCCCCTCTAGATAGTGACTGAAGTTAAATATCTGGGTTTGGTGATCTTACCCTCGGTAACAGATTTTCTTAGACTTAACGTGTCACCAGTCATCAATCTATTTAAATGTAAAATACAGGCGTGGAAAAACTTCCCTCTTTCTTTGATTGGTCGAATAAATTTGATCAAAATGAAACTGCTCCCTTTATATACTGAGACACTCTCCAATCTGGATGCCCAAGTATATTTTTTAATCTATTCATGGATTGATAGCAGAATTTATATGGCAGGGCCGAGTGGCTAGGCTAAACATTGACACATTACAGAAGCCTTGGAAAGAGGGGGGTCTATAGCAGCCCCTAATTTCTACAAATATTTCCTGGCAGGCCAACTGGTCATAATAAATAGATGGTTGACTGAACCATATGATGCAGCGGTCCTTAAGGCGTGGGTGGCGGCGCAGGGGAGGGAGTTTGTGGTCCCTTCCCTCTCTCACCACACACTCCTCTGTGGAGGAATTCCTCTCTTCCCCACTTTTTTGGCATGGAGGATCCATATGTATGGACCAAATTTGGAATTAAGAAACTTGGCGATATAGCCACTAATGGTCAGCTGAAACAATTTGATGCGTTAAAGCCCTCTACAATCTACTCAATTCTCATTTCTTTAGGTTCCTACAATTGAGACATTCCTACTGTTCACAGTTTGGGTCTCTTGGGTCGTCTACCTCATGGTCAGACCTTTACTCTCTGCTCCGAGAAGATGATCTGGTCAAGCCGCTGTCCACCATTTATAATTTCTGTTCCCTGAAACAAACAGACTGCTGAGCAAGTGTAGATCCCAGTGGGAGGCTGTGGTCCCGGGTCTTGATAGTGAGGATTGGGAGGACGTGTGGGACGCACCATTCACCAGGTTGATTTCAGCTAGAGACCAGCTCATCCACTGCATATAGTTGACCCCAGCGAAGATTGCTAGGTTTTTGGGCTCCACGGGGTCCTCCTGTTGGAGGTGCTCGGTGGAGAGGGCTGATTTCATGCATGTTTTCTGGGAGTGCCCCGCCATAATAAAGTAGACACTGTCTGCTGGGTCTGGTAGATGATCTGGCCCCCAGCGTTGCTATAAGAACTCTTCTCGCAATTTTATTTTTCCAGAAAAATTCCTCCCGGCCCTCGGTCGAGGCATGGAAGGTGTTGGTCAACAATGCTCTTCCATATTATAAGGCAACCTACCTGAATAGGGGATCTCTCTTAACTACTTCCTTACTGGGCACTTAAACCTCCTCCAGCCCAGACCAATTTTCGGCTTTCAGCTCTGTCGCATTTTGAATGACAATTGCGCGGTCGTGGGACATTGTACTGAAACAAAATTTGTGTCCTTCTTTTCCCACAAATAGAGCTTTCTTTTGGTGGTATTTGATCACCTTTGTGTCATTTCTGATCGCCACTATAAACAAAAAAAGAGCGACAATTTTGCAAAAAAAAGAACAATATTTCTTACTTTTTGCTATAATACAAATCCAAAAAAAATATATATATATATAATCACCGGGTTTTGGCCCATATATATTCTTCTACATATTTTTGGTAAAAAAAATTGCAATCGGCGTATATTGAAAAAAGTTATTGCGTCTACAAACTATGGGAATTGTTTTATGGCGTTTTAATTATTTTATTTATTTTTTACTAGTAATGGCAGCAATCTGCGATTTTTATCGGGACAGCGATATTGCGGTGGACATGTCGGACATTTGACCAATGACATTTATACAGAAATGTAAATATCCACTGATTACTGTATAAATGTGATTGGCGGTGAAGGGGTTAACACTAAGGGGGCAGTGAAGGGGTTAACTGTGTTCCCTGGGTGTGTTCTAACTGTGGGGGCGGATGGGCTGGCCGGAACAGGGGTCAGTAGATCTGTTATGTCTCCTGTAACAGAACGGAGAACCACCATGTTTACATCAGCGGTTCCCCGTTCTGCAGCTCTGTCAGGCGATCGCGGGTCTCGAGCGGACATCGAGTCCACCAGACCCGCGGGCATGCCCGTGCAGCGTGCGGCGGCTGCGCGCGCCGCCGCCAGGAGCATGTACAGGGGATGCCATTCATGGACGTCATCCCGGCAATTCAGATCCATGCTGGAGCTGTACTTCGGCAATAGCGCGGATCTGGAGGGGTTAAAATTTGACAGGATCTGGTTGGCCTCTCCACTCACAGTAATGGATTAGCTTACTTGGGTTCTTTTTATTTTTGTTTTTGGGTATTCTGGTTGGGTTTGGTGATGCTACTTGATTTTCATGGAGCGCAATGGGCCTATCATTCCCACAAGCTGAATTTTTGCCCCGTCGGTTAGAGCAGCAGGGTCCCGGACTTAACTCGTGGGATCGGAATAGATGACCGGGTTATAGTACTGTATACTGGAAGATATGTGAGCACTTATATCCTTTACCAAATTGGTGTGCTTGTGCTGCTGTCCCCTTCCCCTACCCTCCCCTCCCTTTCTTTCCTTCTCTCCCCTTTTTGTTTTTCATGTATATTATTAGCTGTTTTTCTTGTTTTTTTTTTGAGCCTTGGTTCAATTGTCGTTTTTTGGGCTGACAAACCGGACTGTGGTGCGATGCCTCTTGCCTCTGTAAAATAAATAAAAACAGAATCTTTCAAAAAACAATCCATCTGAAAGTACTCTGCAGACGAAGAAGGAATATTTACCTTTCGGACGGTCTCTCTTTAGAAGAAGTTTTACACTCCTCTTTCTGATTTGTAAATTCGGGAAGCGACAGATTGCTTTAACACAAAGCTGCCCCCCACCATCTTGCAGCTATGACAGCCTCTGCTCATCTGGAAATGCTTTCCAAAAGCCTCTGGAGTGTGTCTGCCGGCATTTGTGCCCATTCAGCCAAAAGAACACTTGTGAGGTCAGGTACTGTTGTTGGATGAGAAGACCTGGCTCATCTCGTAATCAGCGTTCCAATTCATACCAAAGGAGCACGACCCATTCCACTGCCAATGTTTGTCAATAGAGATTGGATGGCTGTGTGCTTGATCCTACACTCCTAACAACGAATGCAGCTGAAGCACCTGACCTCAATAATCTGGAGAAGTGTCTACATTCTTTTGCCCATATAATGGGGAACATTCATCAAAACTGCCTTATTGTTTGCAGCTGCTAATCTGACACTTCTTTTTATTTATAATGTAAGTTATGGACAGATTTATTTTCTGTATGCAATTTGCATAACACATTAACTGCTATTGAAATGAGCATACCTGTGTGTTTTAAAGGATGCTCCTTAAGGATAAGTTATTCTTTGTTAAACTTTTTTATTCTTCTAAATTCCAGCTCCCCTATGTACAATATAGCATTCATATACTTTTTTGCAAAAATATCAAAGCTTTCCATTAACCACTTAAGGATTTCCAGCTTTAGGACCGGAGCCCTTTTTGCGATTCGGCACTGCGTCGCTTTAACTGAAAATTGCGCGGTCGTGCGACGTTGTACCCAAACGAAATTTGCGTCCTTTTTTTCCCACAAATAGAGCTTTCTTTTGGTGGTATTTGATCACCGCTGCGTCATTTCTGATTGCCGCTATAAACAAAAGAAGAGCGACAATTTTGCAAAAAAAAAAACAAATTTCTTACTTTTTGCTAAAATACAAATCCAAAAAAAATATATAAAAAAACATTTTTTTTCTTCAGTTTTGGCCGATTTATATTCTTCCTCACATTTGTGATAAAAAAAAACGCAATCGGCGTTTATTGATTGGTTTGCGCAAAAGTGGTCGCGTTTACGGATGATGAGAATTCATTTTTGGGGTTTTTTTTTTTTTATTTTTTTCTAGTAATGGCGGCGATCTGCGACTTTTAGCGGTACTGCGATATTTCAGCGGACATGTCGGACCATTTTGACACTTTTTTGGGACCATTGGCATTTATACAGCAATCAGTGCTATAAAAATGCACTGATTACTGTGTAAATGCCATTGGCAGTGAAGGGGTTAACCTGCAGGGGGCGCTCTAAGGGTTAACTATGTTCCCTGGGCGTGTTCTAACTGTGGGGGGACTGCCCTAGCTGGGGAAGGGAAGTGGTCACAGCCTCCATGTAGAGGAAGGCTGTGATCACAGCCCTTCCCCCTCTCACAGAATGGAGGTCCGTGTTTACATACACAGGCCTCCGCTCCTTCGCTCCAGGGGGGGGCATCGCGGGTGGCTGGCGGAGATCGACCCCGCCGCACGCGCTCCCTGGCCCTCCCCGAACACAGTGAGCGCGCCTCCGGCGGCGCGCGCGCGCTCACTAGGCGCGATCTCGCGGCCGCCGTCATATGACAGCGATCCGCGTTATCGAGCCACCTTGCCGCCGACAGATGCCGATCGGCGGTCGGCAAGTGGTTAAATCTACAGACACTTGTCCTCATTCATGTTTACAAACGTATCCATTGCTTCTGCCTTACTTCCTGGCCAGAGTATAGGTCATGACACAGGAAGGATTTGACCAGCTGACCTGATTAGCACACACCCGGCATCATCCACCCTGCTACCTACCAACCCATTCCCAGCTGCACATTTTTAAATGAAATGCAATCAATCAGTGATCACCCTTCTCACTAAATGCACAATATACAATCAGATTGCATAGTGTATGGTCATCTTTATACAAGTACATAGGAGGGAGTGGACAGAAACACTCAGCTGTCAAGCCCCATTCAGAACTCGCATTCCCACATGCATTTTTTTTTTTTAGCAAGAGAGGAGACACATTTTGGTGCATTTTCACTCATCATCAGGTGGATGAACTGCCTTATGTGTGATGAGTGAAAATGCTCCAAAACACCTCCCCTCTCACTAAACCCCCCCCAAAAACCGCATGAGGGAATGTGAGTTCCCGATATGCAGAGATGTGAACAGGGCTTGACAGTTGAGTGTTTCTGTCCACTCCCTCCTATGTACTTGTACAAAGATGGCCATACACTATGCAATCTGATTGTATATTGTGTATTTGGTGAGAAGGGTGATCACTGATTGATTGCATTTCATTTAGAAAACGTGCAGCTGGGAATGGGTAGGTGGTAGGAGGGTGGATGATGCAGGGGGTGTGCTAATGAGGTCAGCTGGTCAACTCCTTCCTGTGTCATGACCTACAGTCTGTCCAGAAAGTAAGGAAGAAGCAATGGATACATCTGGAAACATGGATGAGGACAAGCGAAGTAAGTGTCTGTAGATTTAATGGAAGGCGTTGATATTTTTCAAAAAAAAAAAAAGTACATGAATGTTATATTGGTACATAGGGGAGCTGGAATTTAGAAAAAAAATAAAGGTGAACTTATCCTTTAGCACTACTGAAGTTCTGCAACAGATCTACCATTAAATCTGATCACTAAATAACTATAATTGATCAATAAAAGAGAATTCACAAACTGTCCATTTGATCACAAAGCAAACCCAAAGACTAAGATTTTTCACACAAACTGCACATTTATTGATATGCATCTGCTTTGATAAATATCCTCCAATATATCTTCCAGTACAGATTTTTTTTAAGAAAGGAAAAATTGTTAAAAAAAACATAGATAGATTATTTTTATTCCATTTAAACTGGCCCCAGAGCAGGCCTCTGTATAACTAAGGTGGGATATGAGACTGCAAGCTCTATGATATTTTTAGGGTGGTAATCCTCCATAGGAGCTGTGGCCAGGTAAAAATAAAAATCTGCAATTATCTATATGCAGTATTTTTGGAATTGTGATGATTTGACAAAGATAAAAATAAAAAAATATTAGCACTAGTCCTTCTATATAAATTATACACAATATCCAGTGATGATGATTTCTGATTCTCTGTCAAAATCAACGGCTCAACTATCAACCCGTCCCCTCATGCCCTAGGTGTAATCCTGGCCTCTGAACTATCCTTTTGGACCCACATCCAATCACTGTCCAAATCTTGCCACCTCAACCTCCGCAACATCTCCAAAATATGCCCCTTTCTAACCAATGTCACCACAAACCTAATCCACTCCCTGGTCATCTCTCGCCTCAACTACTGCAACTCCCTCCTCACTGGCTTACCTCTAAATAGTCTATCCCCACTTCAGTCCATCATGAACGCTGCTGCCAGGCTCATCCACCTTACAAACCTTTGCTCAGCGTCTGCTACCCCTCTCTGCCATTCCCTCCATTGGCTGCCACTCAACCGACAAATTAAATTCAAGATACTAACAATAATTTACAGAGCCATACACAACCTGGCCCCAGCTACATCACTAACCTGTTCTCAAAATACCAACCAAAGCGTTCTCTTTGTCCCTCCCAAGACCTCCTGTTCTCTAGCTCCCTTATCCCAAGCTTGCCTCCAGGCCTTCTCCAGAGCCTCTCCCATCCTCTGGAACTCTGTACCCCAATCTGTCCAACTATCTCCTACTTTGTCCACTTTCAGACGATCCCTGTAAACTCATCTCTTCAAAGAAGCCTATCTGGCACCTAACAACTGTACATTTATTTTCTCCATCAGCCCACCCCCCACAGTTATTACCTCTTGACCTTCCCTCTTAGATTGTAAGCTCTAACAAGCAGGGCCCTCTATTGCAATTGTACTGTCTACCCTCTATATAAATCCTGTATAATAATAATTCAACACATCTATAAATGTGGTGTAAAGTCCAACTAAATTGAATAAAGGAAAGTCCCCAGTCACCGTGTTCCCAGAGCCAGGGTGCATTCCAAAGGTCCGGATGTGAAGTGGGCAAAGGGTCAAATATGACGTCAGCGGCTCTATGCATTTTGCATGCAGATCATCTTCAGGAAGCTCAGCTACCGCCATTTCATTGGAGCCTTAAAGTAATTGTAAATGAATACCTTGTAAAACAGCCCATTTAGTTTAAAAAAGAAATGAAATTAAATGAAAGGCAAAAAAATAGTCTATAGATATAAAATTCATTATAAATACTGTGCTTCCCTCTTTTTTTTATAAGAGATCATATTGCCTCTCTTCTCAGCTGCAAAAGAGCGGGGGGTGGAGAAGCAGCAGCATGTGAATGGCTGTGCAGTGGGGGTGTGTCAGCACAAGTCTGATCATTGGAGGAGAGAAAACTGAGTTACCATCATAGCTAGAGAACTGACAATGGGGTGCTCTCCTGCTCAGTGTGGTCAGTTTTTAATAGGGAAGCAGAGGGACTGGTAGGAACACCAGGGATTTCACATAAAGGAAGCATACATAGAGAACAGGATACTTTCTCATACAAGTGCATGGTATAGCAGGCACATATCAGGAATACGAAGTTTTGGGGTAACAAAGGCTGTAAAGAGCAGGGAGTCCATGCTGATTGGTGGAAACTTAATTTAGACAACCCTATGGGAAAGGAAAACATTTTATTGTTACTGAAGGCATATAATCATTCAAGCTGATTGTATTGGTACCCTAATGGTACCTGCTAAATGTGAGTGCATATTTTTTACTTGTTGGTTTTAATTTTTAATAAATCATACTACACTATGAGATTATCTCTGGGTTCTTTTGTTTACTCTGAGTGAATGAGAATTCACACTAGTGACATCCAGAAGCAGGTTGGCATTTGGGCTCCTATGGAGAAGACCTTGAATCCCAAGCACAGGATCTAATGCATAACGCTTGCTGGATGGTTTGTCGGCCGAAGCCATCTGGTGAGTGTACATTTCAGCTGTGCATGTGGAGAAGCACTTTAATAAATATAGAGAAGAAACTATAACTTTATGCTTGATTTTGCAAGATCATGGTGATTGGGGACTATTCTTTATTCAATTTAGTTGGACGTTACACCACATTTATAGATGTGTTGAATCTATCAACATAACTGGATATAGTGTGTACTTTATATAGAAGGACTAGTGCCTATATGTTATTTTATTTTTTTATGTTGGAAGTGTTTTATACATTAAAGGGGCAGCTGGTCCTACATTTCATTTATTTATTTTCAATTTCATATGATGGTGCACTCTGGTTGTTAGATTTGACAAAGATGACTTTTATTTCGTAAGCTTGCAAGTAACCAATAATTATGGTGAATACAACCTTCCAGTTTGGCATATGGAGAATATCCCCATCTCCATGCAGGAGGTGGGTGGTCGCAATCAATACTTTTAGGGAACACAGCCCTAGGTCCTCAGGAGAGATATTAGGGTGGTGGGTGGAACTCGTGGGTGAAGAGAAGAAAAACCCTCAGGGTTAAAAAGGAAGAGGCGTGTAGTGTGATGGTCAAGGATGGGTCGAAGTCATAAGAAGTATGTAATATGCATTCAATGGTAACCCCAAAGACACGTTTCGTGGCTGATACACCACTTCATCAGTTTATGCAGTGTTTCACAGAGGTTCAGTTCCTCCTGGTTGCTTAGCAATCCTCGGCACGTTTCTGCATGAAGGGCTTCCAACTCTCCATGGCAATCACATCTAATGACCAAGGGCCCCTCTGCTTCATTAAAACCTAGGCCCCTCTGCTTCATTAACCCCTGAGGACAAGTACTGATGTAAATATTCTATGAAGTTTGTTAGCCACTACTGAAAAAAAAAAAAAAAAAAAATTGTTGAATGCAAATGAAAAGAATTCCACATGGGTCCGTTTTTCTTAGATTCTATTAGAATATCGAATGATTTAAATATAACTGAATAATATACGTGTGGTGGGAACCTTTACTTCTGGAGTGTTTGGTGTAAAGAAAGAGGTGAACAGGACATGGACAGGAAATAATACAATCAATTAAACATGGTAACGGGGAAGACTTCCCTAAGTAGCTCCTCGAAGAGATAGATTCCAAGCCTTGATAAATATGCATTATCAATTCATTCCTTTACATAAGAGGATACAAGCTGTGTCCCAGATTCTCAGTATACCTTACAAAGGGTGATTTGAGGGCAGCAACTGCATTGGATGATTGCGTGGATAGTAAATATCATTTTTTAAACTGCCATGTAGCTTGGAGATTGCTCCAAACAAGCTGAGCTGTGACTTCACTAGTTAATAGGCTCCCTTGGGTGCAATGCTCTGCTGTGGTTTCTCACGTAATAGCTTTACCAGTTCTGTTAAAACTGCCTGTTACCTTTAATTTTGGTGAAGTTCATGGAACCCTCATGACTTAATTGTGCAAGCAAGCCTGTATCTATCAAATGATATGACCAGTATTTCTGCTGCATTGCCCACATCTGCAGTGCATACAAGGTAATATTTGATGCTTGAACTTGTCTTCTCCTTGGAATCAGCCAGACTCGTATATTGTTGCCTGCAGGAAACCAGTTACAATGAGATGAGATGAAAGAAATTATAGCAGGTTTACCTTGTCTTGTGCAGACCCCGGGATGTGAAGAGAATTTATCTTGTACTAGTTACCTAATGACAAGATGGCTTCAGACATTCACCCTGTGTTTCTGCACTTGCACCTTTGTGTGCAGCAGAATGCTAGTTTTGCACTGTTCTGCAGAGCACGCATTTTGAAGCTTCTCAAATAAAGCTGACATCAAACAGCACAGGCAGAATCCGTCAACTGCTAGGGCACACTCGATTTATGTTTTACATTATGCCTGTTTAGCATGTAGCTAAGTTTATGAGTAGAATTAAAGGCTTTTTTCATTTGCTGTTATGATTTGTGGTCTCTTTTTCATGCTGTAGTATAAGTGGGTGAGGGGTTGCAGAGGGCCCATAGAGGGTGGTGCTGGAACCAAGGAACACATTAGTGGGGTTTTTTTGTCGACTCAAATTTAGGGTAATTTAGAAGGCTAGTCTACCTTTAAAGGATATGTCAAGTTTTGTTTTTTTAAAAAAAAAACAAGCATGTCATACTTACCTCCTTGCACAGAGTGGCCCCGATCCTCCTCTTCTGGGGTCCCTCAGCGGCGCTCCTGGCTTCTCCCCTTGAATGCCCCATTGGAGAGCCGCTCTCCCTTGGGGCACTCATGCGGGCACGCTGCATTGACACAGACAGCAGGACTCGGCTCTACCCCTCAGCTCCCGCGTCATTGGATTTAAGTGACAGCAGTGGGAGCCAATGGGTCCAATGAGGACCCGAGACACTGGCTGGAGAGGGTGTGCTCGTCCCCATCGCTGGAGCAATCAGGCTCAGATAAGTAAAAGGGGGGCTGCTGCAGTACAGGAGGTTTTTCACCTTGATGCATAGAATGCATTAAGGTGAAAAAGAGACTTTACAATCCCTTAAAAAATAGGGGTTTAATGTTAGATTATTTCCCACTGACGCAACCACCTACACATTTTCTAGAACTGTAATCCAATACTATGAGTTAATATATCCATTGTGAACCTCCGGGACAGAGATGCCCCCCCCCCCCCCCCATTCTTACTTCTCTTCTCCCTACTTCACTCCATTTTTTATTTTTCTCTCCGCCTAAGCATTGCTTCCCTTCTTTGCCCTTGAGCAGGAGCAGTACCCTGTTTTTTAGTCCTATGGACGACTCTACTGCTTTTGCTAATTCAAGCGCCCCTAGCCGAAAGGCCTTTATATCAAAACAAGGCATGTCACATCTCCAGGCAGGGCTCTGACAATTGATTATCTAATGATATGATATTGTTCGGGACCAATAGTCCTTTATTTCTATATCATTGTTTAATGCTACGTATCGGCGGAGAGAAACTCCTCCTGCACTTGTTCATATTTTCGCATAGTATTCTTGGCTATGTAACTGTCTATTGTTCTTGTCATTTCTAAAAATAATAACATATAAATGAAAGAAAACTCATCAATACTTGAGGCAGATGGCTGGTCTTGCCTCCACCCGGACACAGCTTGCTCCCAATAGGGGTGTCCGGATGTCCTGGGGGCATGACCGGCATCACCAGTATGTGACAGAGTTCCCCATACATATTGTTCTTATCGTTCTGTTTTACTTTTCCTGTATTGTTCACATTGACTATGTTAAGTCACGCACCAATGTACTTATCCTTATATTGACAGACAATGATGTCCTATCTGGATGTCTGCATTTTTATTTGTAAATCTTCAATAAAAACATGGTAAAAGAAAAATAGAGGTTAAATTAGCTGGGAAACTAATAAAAATAATTAATAGAAGATAGTTCCACACTCAGTAGGCTTTCTTTTCTCTCCTGAGGAAATATTACAAAGAACATAAGCGTCATGGTCTACCTCAAAGTCTGCAATGACTTCATCTGCAGTGCCACCTGAACAGGTTCAACATTACTGCCTCTGGGGCAATGAGGAGGAGAGCACACTGGAAAATCTCTGCGAAAGCAGTTCTCATTTCTTATGGAGACTAGGGAACAATTATTTCCCTGCTTTTGCAGCATCTATCGTCAGCTGAATCTCAGGAAAAGAAAAAAAAAAAAAAAAAGTCCTAACGGCCTGCTACCCTTGCTGTTATATTATCCCTTCCATGACCAGATAATTATTGTTCTACAATAATACATTTTCGTAGATTAACCTGTAATTCATTCTCAACAGTCTTTCAGCAAGAATGTTAACGGCACATGTGACATGTAGACACAGAGGCAGAATCTACCTACCTTCTAAACTCTAGGAATTGTGCACATGCTCGTGCTCACATGCGTATGTATTGACGCACAACCTGCAACCTGTTACTCTGCATCTGTCTCCAGTTATTGACCCTGCTTGCCTTGACTGCTCCTGAACTCCACTTGCTTGTCTCTGACCTTGCTTCTGCCTGTGTTCATTACTGCTACTCTGCTGATTTGTTGCAGACCTTGCCTGTACCATGATTTCACTCCTGCTTCCGCATCTGTACCTGATGTGTCTGCCCGTGTATGACCCGGCTGGTCTGACCCTGTCTATGTTCCAGTCATTACTGGATTTCCAAGCTGCAAGCATCTGTCTGTTACCCACTGGTGCTTGTTTTTCATCTGCCTGCCGTTCAGCTGCTTGCTCCCTCCAGTGCCAACCTGTTCCTGTTTACTGCTCATCGCCTGCTACCTAACATCCCTGCTTGCTGATGACCATCAGCTGCTTAACCAGGAGATCCTGTCTAGCCCTGCAGCTAGCAAGACCATCAGGCACTCGTGCAACTCTGCATTTCTGCACTACCTGTCTAATCAGGAGCTGTCACGTACCTGGTGGTTGAGTCTGGCTTATGCGGGGGCAACCTATTTTGCGGCCCTGGTTCGGGAACCCCTGGTAGTGCAGACAGGGAGCTCGGGAGCACAAGGGCTGGACAAGTCTCTGTAGGTTATAATGGTCCACTGAAGCTCGTGCAGGCTGAAGGATAGTGGTGCGGTCCGGATTGGCAACTGGCTGGCAGCGAACTACAGAAGGATCAGGCAAACGGGTAGTCGGGTACAGGCTGGGTCGGTAACGTGCAGGCGGCTGAGGTACAAAGGGCACAGGCAGAAGAATGGTCGTATACAGTCTGAGGTCAAGGCAGTTAGATAGTAGCAAAGTCCAAAAGGCAAGCCGGGGTCACAGGAACAGGAAGTCTTCAGAAAGCAGGTGCTGGGGGGGGGGTCACAGGAACGCTGTAGAACGGACAGCATCTGCTGCAGGGTGCTGTCCAGTTAAATAGGCTGTATTGGCGTGCACACACACACGGGTGCGCGCAAACGCCCACGACCCCCAGAAAAAGGCCATTTCTCTAACATTGCCCCCCCCCCCCCAAGGGGCAGCCTCCGGAAGCCCAAACTGACTTTCTTGGCCGGATTGTTTCTCAAAAAAGTTCGGATGAGTTCAGGAGCATGAAGGTTGCTTTCCGGTTCCCATGAGTTTTCTTCGGGCTGTATACCTTCCACTTTACAAGGAACTGGGTGACCCCTGCTCTTCTCCTACAATCGAGTAAGGCTTCCACCTCGAACACCTCCTCTCCATCCACCAGCACTGGTTCAGGTGGGGCAGTTTTCCGCCCTGGAAACAGATCCTTAGCAACCGTTTTGAGGAGGTGTACATGGAATACAGGGTGGATCCGAAGGAGGGTTGAGCTCATAGGCCACTTTATTAATTCTTCTTTTTACTAGGAGAGGTCCTATGTACTTTGGCCCTAGTTTTCTGGACAGGCAAGACAATCTTAAGTTGGTGGTTGCCAACCAGACTGTAGGTCAAGCTCTCCCCGTCTCTTCCAGTCAAACACTCTCTTGTTGCGCTCCTGGGTCTGAGTCAGAGTCTCCTGCAACAATTTACTGTTGTTCTCCAGAAACTGGGTGATCTCTTGTGTGGCAGGAATTGGACTCTCAAGTTGGGTATTAATGTAGGGTGGTAGCCGAGATTCGCCCAGAACAGAGATTGCTTAGTAGTGGAGTGGACGGAGTTGTTATAGGTGAACTCTGCTAACAGCAACAAGGAGACCCAGTCATCCTGGGAGTAGGATGAGTAGCATCGGAGGTATTGTTCCAGGCTCTGGTTGGTCCTTTCTGTCTGGCCATTGGACTGCAGATGATAAGCATATGAGAAGAATACTTCAATCCCTAAGATGGAACACAGGGACCTCCAGACTCGGGACGTAGACTGCACACGATGTTTCTTGGAATGCCATGTAGACGGATCACTTCCTTAGTGAACATTCTGGCTGTCTCGGCAGCTGAGGGGGTGCCTTTCATTGGAACAAAGTGTGCCATCTTTGTGAGGCAGTCGACCACAAAGATGGTGTTAAAGCCTGCAGACGGGGGCAGTTCCACAATGAAGTCCATGGAGACGTGGGAACAGGTCCCAGGCTCTGGTCCTCTCTGTCTTGTTTTGAGCACAAGTTGGGCAGGCGCCCACGTAGTTTTTACAGTCCTCACTCATGTGGGGCCACCAAAAGGTGCAGGACAGTAGCTCTTTCGTCTTACCGAAGTGCCCAGCCAAGTGGTGATCATGACAAAGTTCTAAGGCGGTCAAACGGAGCTCCTCAGGCACAAAAATTTGGGTACCTGACCACCATAACCCATCTCTTATGGAAAGTCCCGGGTCGGTAGGGGCTGTGGAGCGGGCTAAAGTTTGCCTGATCGGGGTTAGAAAGTCCTCCTGGACCAACAAGAAGCTGTGAGGGGCAGAATAGTATCAGGGGGAGATACTTCCTCGGTTTTTATGGAACATCCTGGAAAGCACATCTGGCTTTACGTTCTTGGATCCCGGCGAAATGCAATTGGAACCAGGAAAAGAACAAATCTCAGCGGGCCTGACGTAGCTTGAGTCGTTTGGCAGTCCGCAGATGTTCTAAGTTTTTGTGATCCGTGAAGACCAGAACTGGGTGGCTTGCTCCTTCCAGGAGATAACGCCACTCTTCCAGAGCGGACTTAATGGCTAGAAGTTCTCTGTCCCCTACTGTCCCCTACATCATAATTTCTCTCCGGGGAGAGATCTTCCGTGAAAAGAAGGCAATGGGGTGTAGAGAAGCTTTGGGTCCCCGTCTTTGAGACAAGACTGCCCAGACTGCAGTTTCCGAGGCATCGACTTCCAGGATGTAGGGCAAGGTGGAGTCGGGGTGCTTCAGAATAGGTGCTGAGGTGGGCAGCTTTTTCAGGGTTTGGAAGGTTGCTTGTGCTTCGGAAGTCCAGGCAAAATGAGAGTTTTGATTGGTTAGCTGAGTTATCGGGGAGATGACAGCGGAGAATCCTCGGATAAATTTTCTGTAGAAATTGGCAAACCCTACAAAGCGCTGCACCGCTTTCTTGTCTGCAGGGGTTGGCCACTCAATGATAGCTGAAACCTTCTGGGGGTCCATAGTAGTGCCTGCAGTGAAGATGTGGAAAGGAAATATCGGTGAGTTCAAAGGCGCACTTTTTGGCTTTTGCATACAAGCCATGTTGCCGTAGGCAGCTCAGCACACACTTGACATGCTTGCGATGTTTTTCCAAGGAGGGGGAGAAGATGAGGATATCATCCAAGTAGACTACTAGGAATACATCAAGGTAGTCCCTGAAAATATCATTGACCAGATGCTGGAAAGTGGCCGGGGCATTACAGAGCCCGAAAGGCATGATCAAATACTCAAAGTGGCCAAAGCGAGTCTGAAAAGTAATTTTCCATTTATCCCCCTCTCAAATCCGGATCAAATTATAGGCCCCATGAAGGTCCAATTTGGTGAACACCGCTGCGGAGCCGAGACATTGGAACAACTCGGGAACAAGGGGCAAAGGATACCGGTTGTTGACCATGATTTTGTTGAGCTTCCTGTAATCAATACATGGCCGAAGAGTGTGGTCTTTTTTTCTCTACGAAGAATATCCCCGCTCCTGCCGGGGATGTAGAGGGCCGGATAAAGCCTTCTTCCAGATTTTCCTCTAGGTAGGCCTTGAGGGCCACTAGCTCCACTTCAGACAGAGGTAATATTCTGCCAAAATGAACCTCGGTTCCTGGTAGCAGATCTACTGGACAATCGTATGGCCGGTGTGGAGGTAGAGTGTCAGCTCCTTTCTTACTAAAAACATCCAGCAAGTCGTGGTATGCTTCAGGGACGGCACAACGGGTTTCCTGGTTTGGGATTGATGCTGAGAAATGCTGGTGATGCCCTATGGGGCAACTGGAGGCACTGGCTCAGACAGTACGGGGACAGAAACTGAACCTCTCCCGTGTTCCAATTGATGTGGGGACTGTGGATGCTTAGCCATGGGAGGCAGAAAATCACTGGAAACAGTGGAGAGGCTATAGCATCCAGCAGAAGCAGTTCCATATGGCCGTGGCAGGGGAAGGGTCTCATTGGTCACGGGGCCAGACTTAATGATCGACCCATCTGCCAATCGGATGACCACTGGGTGTTCCTTGTTCCAGAGCGGAATCTGATGCTGGGTGGCGAAGGAGAGGTCAATAAAACAGCTACAGGCCCCCGAGTCTAGGATGGCCGGTACTTGGATACTCCAGTCGGGAAGCTGCAAAAGAGATGGAAAGAACAAGGTGAGAATGGAGGCTTGGTAACGATAGCACTTCTCCTGAAGCTGGCGGTTACCATTTACCAGCCTTGGCAGGGCAGTTCCTTACTAGATGCTCTGCACCCCCACAGTAGAGGCACAGGTTGAGAGCCAGGCGCCTCTAGCGTTCCTCAGAAGACAGGGATTGTTGGAGGAGCCCAATCTGCATTGGCTCAGGGTGGTCTTGTGGAGAGGAGGAGGAGGCAATTGTAGCCGGGCTTGGTCCCGGGTAACTGGGGACCCGAGGGAGAATCCAGGTGGGTCGCAGCAACCCCGTGTTCCTCTCCGCCCTGCGTTCCCGCAGACGGCGGTCAATTTTGATCGCCAGATTAATTAGAGCATCTAAGGTATGAGGCACTCTGACACGCGCCAGCTCATCCTTCAGGGGTTCAGAGAGTCCCAGCCTGAACTGGTAGCAGAGAGCAGCATTGTTCCAGGCCGTGTCAGCGCTCCAGCACCTGAACTCGGACACATATTCCTCCGCGGTTCAACGACCTTGCTGGTGGGCATGAAGTGCCGCTTCTGCAGTGGCAGCCTGGTGAGGGTCCTCATAAAATTGGGCCATCGCATGGAAGAAGTGGTGCAAGGTGGTAGTCTCAGGGGCTTTCTGCTCCAGCAGGCGATGGGCCCAGGCCTGCAGCTCATCCAAAAGAAGGGAGATCACCAGACCCACTTTGGTGGCTTCCAAGGAAAAGGTGCGGGGCTGAAGAGAAAAATACAACTCGCACGAGTTGCGGAAGGCCCGAAACTTCCTGCGGTCCCCTGAAAACCGCTCGGGCATGGGCACCTTAGGCTTTGTAGGCAGAGTCCCTATAGTGCAAGGAGGCGCTGGGGCCTAGGGCTGCCAGATCCTGTACTTGATTCTCCAAGCGGGTGTATCCCTCTTGCAGGTTTTTCACCGCTTGAGTTAGGCCAGCGAGGTGTGCACATAGTTCCTCCATGGGAGAGGGCCCCGGCGCAGACTCAGACATGGCTGTCCGTTACTGTCATGTACCTGGTGGTTGAGTCTGGCTTATGCCGGGCAACCTCTGTTGCGGCCCTGGTTCGTGAACCCCTGGTAGTGCAGACAGGGAGCTCGGGAGCGCACGAGGGCTGGACAAGTCTCTGTAGGTTGCTATGAGTCCACTGAAGTTCGTGCAGGCTGAAGGATAGTGGTGTGGCCCGGGTCGGCAAATGGCTGGCAGTGAAGTACAGAAGGATCAGGCAAAGGGGTAGTCGGGCAGGCTGGGTCGGTAACGTGCAGGCGGCTGAGGGACAAAGGGCACAGGCAGAAGAATGGTCGTAAACAGTCCGAGGTCAAGGCAGGCAGATAGTAGCAAAGCCGGGGGTCACAGCTACAGGAAGTCTTCACAAAGCAGGTGCTGGGGGGTCACAGGAACGCTGTAGAACGGACAGCATCTGCTGTCCAGTTAAATAGGCTGTTTTGGCACACGTCCCCCGGAAAACGGCCATTTCTCTAACAGGAGCCCTGGGTCAGAGGCGTAAGGGAGGCCTTCCTCGTCGTATCAGGCTCTTCCGCCGGGTATGTGATACTCTGCTTTACAGTAAAAAACCTTCCACTACCTTTTCCCCCCTCCCTAACACTTACCAGAGTCCTGTATTTATCCAGATCTGTGCCTGGTTGCAGGCCTTCTCTTATCCATGCTCTCACAGGCTTTGCTGAGACCAGAGGGAGCCATTGCGCCCTGCTGCTGTCAGTTAAAGCCTGTGAGGAGGAAGCGGGGGATGGAGACAAGCCACACTGTCTGTGTGTGTTTAAGGACACACACAGCCCGACTTGGGAGCACGCCCACATGAACGCCTTCATAGCAGCCGGCCTCCTATTAGGGCACTCACAAAAGAGGAGAAGTGGAGAGCGCTGGAGGGGGTCCCCAGACCAGGAGGTAAGGGGTCCGTCTGTGCAATACCCTTGTAGGGAGCAGGTAAGTAGAACTTCTTTTTTATTTTAATAATTAAAAAAATTTTTTTACCATAACTTTAAGATCATGAAGATTTGGACAGGAAAACAGCTCAAAACAAGCTGCGTGATAAATTACTTTCAGGTAAAAATAAGACAAAATGTACTGGTTGCTAAAAAAATCATTATAGATTCCCTTTAGAATTTCTTTACCGTTTGCCACATATTTTACAAACAAAAATGTCCAAAAACACTCAGCTTACACTCATCCAGAATTTCAACTTAAAAGAATAGCAATAATCATTACACTTATGGATACCTACATACTACTTGTTGAATTAAATAAACTCATCCAAGGATCCAGGAATGTGCCCTATGGAATAGACATTAACCCTTCCCTTTATCTGTTCCCCCACTTCTTCCTCTACTATACTTCATACCATTTTTTTTTTTATTTCTTCTGTTAATATTTAAGTTCTTGCCCAACACATTAGGTACGATACTTCTCAGCAGTGGCTGCTGGTAGGTTTTTTGGGATGGGGGCAAACAAGCAGCAAGCCCCCGGAAGAGCAAGTGCCATGCCGTGCTGCGGGAGGGGGAGGGATGTGCTGTCGCGGTGCAGACAGCACACAAGCTCCCCCACCCCCCTCCCCGTGGTGCGGCACTCAGTCATCCCCCGCCCCCGAGAAGTCTGGTGCTGTGCTTACGGTGTGTGTTACTGTGCTTTGGCTGTGGCCTCTCCTCCAGGGTGCTGGCAGAGCAGCAGTGGTGGGGGTGCTTGTTCCAGACCTGTCTCCTGATTGGCAGGGAGGAACGTTAGTGTGAAAATAGTGAAAGTTCATTTACTATGGTCACACAATTGGGTGGGATCAGGGCACACTTTCTGCAACCCTATTTTGAAGCCTATTAGAGCCTCCGGTTCTAATCACGTGCTTCAAAATACACATCCCCCGCCTATCCCCGCAATTGTATTTCATGCACCCGGAGCTTGGATAGGGGGGCGGTGGAGGTGATAGGGGGGCGGCGCCCGTGCGCCCCCAATGCCCGGACTGCTACTGCCTCTCAGACTTTTAACATTCTTGAAACATACCGAATATTGATACTCTGCTTTTTCACAAAACAAAACAAAAAAACGAAATAATATAACAAGTCTAACCTCGTATACATGAAAAGGATTAGCTTTCCCCACTAAACATGGTAAGGGGCTTCAGGGTTTTTGTCTGATATGGAGAATGCAAACTATTTGTTTTCTTAAAATCTTTGTAAGTCTTATTCTGGGTCCTGAAGCCCAAAGGCTGTAGAACATTGGATGGGAAAGAGCCTCCATTAAAAGGTACATGTGCTGCCTGTTTTCGGAAAACCATTAGAGGAACCCTGTTAGTGAGGAACTGACCCTAGTTTAGTTAGTTGCTCAGATGAGCAGATGTTTTGCTTGTTCTATGCTATAAAATTAGCTAGAATATTTTATATTATATAAGCTTGGGTTAGGTGTAACAATGTTATGTTCTATTCTACAGTGCTGTGAAAAAGTATTTGCCCTGGTTTTTCTAATTTTGTCACACTTAAATGATTCAGATCATCAAAGAAATGTTAATATTACACAAAGATAACCAGAGAAAATACAAAATGCAGTTTTTAAATTATGATTTAATTTACTAAGGGAAAAATGCTGCCCAAACCTGCCTGGCCCTATGTGAAAAAGTAATCCCCCCCCCCCCCCCCATGCTAAATTATGAATAAATAAATAAACATTGTTTAGAAAGCTCACTTGCCACAACTAGGCCTGATTACTGTCATACCTGTTAAATCAAGAAATCACTTAGATAGAAGCTTACTGACAAAGTGAAGCACGCTAAAATGTTTCACAAAGCAACACATCATGCCGCGATCTAAAGAAATTGAAGAACAGATGAGAAATAAAGTAATTGACATATATCAGTCTGGAAAGGGTTACAAAGACCTTTCTAAGGCTTTGGAACTCCAGCAAACCACGCCGAGAGCCATTATCCACAAATGGAGAAAACATGGAAACAGTTGTGAGCCTTCCCAGGAGTGGTCGCCCGACCAAAATGACTCCAAGAGAACGACAATGACTCACCCAGGAGGTCATAAAAGAACCCAGAAGAACATCTAAAGAACTTGTCTCAGTTAAGGTCAGTGTTTATGACGCAACAATAAGAAAGAGACTGGGCAAAAATGGCATCCATGGGAGAATTTCAAGGCGAAAGCCACTGCTGACCAAAAAGAACACTAAGGCTCGTCTCACAAAAAATCTTAATTATCCCCAAGACTTTTGGGCAAATATTCTGTGGACTAATTAGACAAAAGTTGAACTTTTGGAAGGTGTGCGTCCCGTTACATCTGGCGTAAAACTAACACAGCATTTCATAAAAAGAACATCATACCAACAGTCACACATGGTGATGGTAGTGTGATGGTCTAGGGCTGCTTTGCAACTTTAGAACCTGGAAGACTTGCAATTATTAATGGAACCATGAATTCTGCACTAAAGGAAAATGTTCTGCCATCAGTTTGTGACCTCAAGCTCACTTGGGTTATGCAGCAGGACAATGATCCGAAACACACCAGCAAGTCCACCTCTGGATGGCTCCAAAAAAAAACAAAATGAAGGTTTGGGAGTAGCCTAGTCTGAACCTAAATTTGATTCAGATGCTGTGACCTGATCTTAAACAGGCCTGGAAAATCATCCAATGTGGCTGGCTTAAAACAATTCTGCAAAGAAGAGTGGGCCAAAATTCCTCCACAGTGATGTGAAAGACTCATTGCCAGTTATCGCAACCGCTTGATTAACCACTTAACGGAGGCGTCGCGTACATTTACTGCTGCAAGGTGGCAGCATAACGTGAATCGCCATCTATAAACAGCGCTTCGTGAGTGTGCATCGCTGCCAGCGCGCTCTCATGCCCACCGCGAGCTCCAGGAGTGTGGCTGCAGGTCGGGCGGACTCGGTGTCCCCTGGCGACCCGCGATCGCTTGCAATAGAGTAAAAGTGGGGGACCGCCAATGTAAACACGGCGGTTCCCCTTTCTATCAGGGGACATAACACTGATCTACTGATCCCTGTCACTGGGATCAGTTAGATCTGTTATGCCCCTGCCAGCCCAGCCCCCATACAGTTAGAACACGCCTAGGGAACACAGTTAATCCCTTCCCTGCCAGTGACATTTATACAGTAATCAGTGGATATTTGAATTTCTGATCGCTATGTAAATGTCAATGGTCCCAAAAAAAGTGTCAAAAAAGTCCGACATGTCCGCCGCAATACCACAGTCCCAATAAAAATCGCAGATCGCTGCCATTACCAGTAAAAAAAAAAAATAGTAAAAACTGCATAAATTAATTCTCATGGATTGTAAACGCGGCAACTTTTGCGCAAACCAAATAATAAACGCCAATTGCAATTTTTTTTTAACCACAAATATGTAGAAGAATATATATCATCCAAAACGATATATATGATGAATACAGTTTTTTTATATACTTTTTTTTGGATTTGTACTTCAGCAAAAAGTTAGAAATATTTTTTTTTTTTTGCAAAGTTGTCGTTCTTTTTTTGTTTATAGCGGTGATCAGAAATGATGCAGAGGGGATCAAATACCACCAAAAGAAAGCTCTATTTGTGGGAAAAAAGGACGTCAAATTTGTTTGGGTTCAACGTCGCACGAGCGCGCAATTGTCAGTTAAAGCAACGCAGAACAAGTGCTCTGGACTTAATGTGTGAAATCCTTCCGGGGCTTAAGTGGTTACAGTTGCTGCCTCCAAGGGTGGAACAATCAGTTATTAGGTTTATGGGGCAATGATTTTTTCACAATGGGCCAGTCAAGTTTGGACAGTTTTTTTCCCTTAATAAATGAAATCATCATTAAAAAACTGCATTTTGTATTTACTCGGGTTATCTTTGTATAATATTAAAATTTGTTTTATGATCTGAATCATAATCAAGTGTGACAAATATGCAACAAAATACAAAATCAGGAAGGGGCAAATACTTTTCACAGCACTGTAGAATATTCAGTTAACAGGATCCCCCCCCCCCCCCCCCGTAGCCACTTTTCACTCACAGCTGGGAACTTAGATAGATTGGAGCACAGATGTAATTAGCCTGGAACTGTCTATAGGTTCACAGCTGGGGACTATGAAGTAGCTTGCAAAACAGGTATAGCTAGCCAGGAACAGTCTATAGGTTCACGGCTGGGGACCATGGAGTAGCTTGCAGTGGCAGCACAGAAAGGAGGCTCTACACACAGACTCCTGGAACAGGATTAGTCCATAGGTGCACCCTCTTGAAAAGTAATCCAGCATCCAGTCCTAGGAGCAAGCAGCCCCCTCCTCCTCTAAGCGCACAGATCTATTCCTTCAGGAAGGAGAAAGACAATCTCCTCAAGACTCCAGACTATTTAACAGCATCCTAGCCACCTACTGGGCATCCCCTTCCTCCCTGCTCACAATTCAGGTTGGCCATTGAATTCTCCCTCCCTAAACACCAGAAACTTCTTTAAGAGGCAGGGGGATGCGAACAAACTCCCAACCTGTGAAGCCCCGAACAGAGAAGACTAAACAATTACTGTTACCCTGAATGAAGCAATAGCCAAAACTAAATTTACCTAGCAGACTAACTAGAAGGGTACAACATAAGTAACGGACTTCTCACGGGATGTTGATCCTGCTATTAATTGGGGGAATACAACTTAATATCTTGCAAGGTCCTAATGTCTAGTGAGTGTGCACCCCGAATGTTGGTAGCAGTTGGTGTTTATTACAGTTTGAGACTTCTTGTACAGATTTCTTCAGGGTTGTCTTTCAGGATTGGACAACTTATGATGGTATTTTGATGTGAGACACACACTCTGGTATCTGGAAAGTCTCTTTTACAGTGCTGCAATTTATATTAGATATGCTAGAAACTTGCTTTTCAACAACACCCTACTGTTTGTTTACAGCCTTGCCAAATGAACGTGTAGGACAAACCTGCTTGTAATGTTACTTGTCTCGTGCATGGCCTACTGCTGCCGCTACCTTCTGAGTCTGTCCCTCTCAAAGTATATATAAAACATGAGCTTTAACATATATAGCAATATACAGTGTCTCACAAAAGTGAGTACATCCCTCACATTTTTGGAAATATTTTACTATATCTTTTCATGTGACAACACTGAAGAAATGACACTTTGCTACAATGTAAAGTAGTGAGTGTACAGCTTGTATAACAGTGTAAATTTGCTGTCCCCTCAAAATAACTCAACACACAGCCATTAATGTCTAAACCGTTGGCAACAAAAGTGAGTATACCCCTGAGTAAAAATGTCCAAATTGGGCCCAAAGTGTCAATATATTGTGCGGCCACCATTATTTTCCAGCACTGCCTTAACCCTCTTGAGCATGGAGTTCACCAGAGCTTCACAGGTTGCCACTGGAGTCCTCTTCCACTCCTCCATGACGACATCATGGAGCTGGTGGATGTTAGAGACCTTGCGCTCCTCCACCTTCCATTTGAGGATGCCCCACAGATGCTCAATAGGGTCTAGGTCAAGAGACATGCTTGACCAGTCCATCGCTTTTACCCTCCCTCAGCTTCTTTAGTAAGGCAGTGGTCATCTTGAAGGTGTGTTTGGGGTCATTATGTTGGAATACTGCCCTGCGGCCCAGTGTCCGAAGGGAGGGATCATGCTCTGCTTCAGTATGTCACAGTACATGTTGGCATTCATGGTTCCCTCAATGACCTGTAGCTCCCCAGTGCCGGCAACACTCAAGCAGCCCCAGACCATGACACTCCCACCACCATGCTTGACTGTAGGCAAGACACACTTATCTGTATGCCTCACATGGTTGCCGCCACACACGCCTGACACCATCTGAACCGAATAAGTTTATCTTGGTCTCATCAGACCACAGGACATGGTTCCAGTAATCTATGTCCTTAGTCTGCTTGTCTTCTGAAAACTGTTTGTGGGCTTTCTTGTGCATCATCTTTAGAAGAGGCTTCCTTCTGGGCGACAGCCATGCAAACCAATTTGATGCAGTGTGTGGCGTATGGTCTGAGCACTGACAACCTGACCTCCTAGCCTTTCAACCTCTGCAGCAATGCTGGCAACTCTCATACATCTATTTCCCAAAGACAACCTCTGGATATGACGCTGAGAATGTGCACTCAATTTCTTTGGCCGACCATGGCGAGGCCTGTTCTGAGTGAAATCTGTCCTGTTAAACTGCTGTATGGTATCGGCAACTGTGCTGCAGCTCAGTTTCAGGGTCTTGGCAATCTTCTTATAGCCTAGGTCATCTTTCACGTACCTGGCGGTCGAGTCTGACTTATGCAGGGGACAACCTCTCTTACGGCCCTGGTTTGCGAACCCCTGGTAGTGTAGACAGGGAGCTCGGGAGCACAGGGGGGCACGAGGGCTGGACTTGGTCTCTGGTGGTGGGTGAAGGTCCGCTGAGGCTTGTGCTTGGCAGAAGCGTAGTGGTACAGTCCGGTTAGGTAACGTGCTGGCAATGAGGTACAGAAGACTGAGACAGGGGGATGGTCAGGGTTCAGGCAGGGTTGGCAACGTGCGGGCAACAGAAGTACACAGGATCAGGCAGGAGAGAGGTCGTAGACAGGCCGGGGGTCGGGGCAGGCAGAAAGCAAACAAAGTCTAAAGACAGCCGGGGTCAAAGATTCAGGAAGTCACTTTAGAGCAGACACGGGGTCACAGGTCACTGTAACGCTGCAGAACGGACAGCACTTGCCTCCTGGTGCTGTCCTGCTTAAATGGCCACTATTGGCGCCATTAGCGCACACGTGAGGCCAGAAACGGCCAGGAAGTCCATTTCCCTAACACCATCTTTATGTAAAGCAAGAATTCTTTTTTTTAGATCCTCAGAGAGCTCTTTGTCATGAGGTGCCATGTTGAACTTCCAGTGACCAGTATGAGTGAGTGAGAGCAATAACACCAAATTTAACACACCTGCTCCCCATTCACACCTGAGACCTTGTAACACTAATGAGTCCCATGACACCGGGGAGGGAAAATGGCTAATTGGGCCCAATTGGGACATTTTCACTTAGGGGTGTACTCACTTCTGTAGCCAGTGATTTAGACATTAATGGCTGTGTGTTGAGTTATTTTGAGGGGACAGCAAATTTACACTGTTATACAAGCTGTACACTCACTACTTTACATTGTAGCAAAGTGTCATTTCTTCAGTGTTGTCACATGAAAAGATAGAATGAAATATTTACACCACAACATCGGGGGATATACAATGTAATACTGACATAAAAAACACACACGGGTTGGACTTGTGTCTTTTTTCAACCTCACTGACTATGTAACTACACAAATGTGAGGCGTGTACTCACTTTTGTGAGATAATGTATGTGTGGACTCTCTGTTTTTAAGAAAAACTCTGCTATGAACATGTAAGCTTATACCTCTTTAGCATCTCGCCATTTAGGATCTGAGCATAGATGGATCTTCATTTCTACTGCATAGTGCAGGTTGGTAACTAAATGGGCCAGGATTAGAGTTGAGCGAACCCCTGGAAGTTTGGGTTCAGCCAAACTTCGGAAAAAAGTCTGTGTTCGGTACCGAACTTGACCCGAACTTTACCCCGAACCCCATTGAATTCAATGGGGACCCAAACTTTTCGGCACAAAAATGACTGTAAAATAGTCCTGTAAAGTGCTAGAGGGCTGCAAAATGCTTTATGAACAATAATCTGTCCCTTACAGCAAAAGCAGGAACCTGACCCTATAGGAGTAGGTGATGATTTTAGAACAATAATCTCTCCCTTACAGCAACAGCAGGAACCTGACCCTATAGGAGTAGGTGATGATTTTAGAACAATAATCTGTCCCTTACAGCAACAGCAGGAACCTGACCCTATAGAACTAGGAGATGATTTTAGAACAATAATCTGTCCCTCTAAGCAGTAGACTCTACCTAGTCTAGTCAGATATTTCTGTAATGCAGGATGAGATCTGCAATCTGTCCCTAAAATTAGTAGTAGTAATCTCTACCTATCTATCTGCAATCTGTCCCTCACCGGCAGCATCCTCTCCCTACACTACCCAGAGAGCATGTGACATGCAGCACTGTGACTCCAGCCTCATATAGAGGCTGGGTCACATGATGCACTGGCCAATCACAGCCATGCCATTAGTAGGCATGGCTGTGATGGCTTCTAGGGAAAACCAGTGAAACGCTTGTTGATTGGCTGCCCTGCAGCTATTCAACATGCGTGATCAAATACCCGAACCCAGAACTCGAACCCGAACATTTTTTCAAATGTCCAGGTTCGGGTCCGGGTCGCGGACACCCCAAAGTTCGGTACGAACCCAAACTTTACAGTTCGGGTTCGCTCAACTCTAGCCAGGATGCCTGAAGTTGCTGTATTATTCTTTAATTGGAGCAATAAATTATGCTCCCTATGCTGTAACCCCCTTGCATTATACTGTATATCTGTGTGTGTGTGTGTTTTGACCTGAAAATATTTTATTTCGGTCATCCTTTGCGATTGTTTTGACCGTTACTCATACAGTGTAAGACAAATTCCTTTTATGTTAGTAAAAATGCTAGAAACGCAAACATGTCAAAAAGTACTTCATGAAAATGGACACAATATGAAGCTATGTATTGAGTGTGTCTGATCTTCCTTTAGAATTGCTCTTGCCTTTAAGATATACTTTAATCTGTGTGACTGACACTCGCAGCGTGCGAATCTCCCTAAGCAGTGATCTCATTCCTTCAGTCACCTGTACTGCGGCATATGGGAGCACTTTGTGAGGACAATGGCCCTCACCAAACAACTGCTGAATGATGCTTGCCTACAAGTGGCTGTCACCACGCTTCCTTTGTGTAACAGAATCCTTTATAAATCTCTGCGCCTGAAGAATAAAAAAATAATAGCTTCACTATAACGCAGCACTGACTTAAAGTAGATGTAAAGCCAATCATTAAAAAAATCTCCTATACATTTTAAAATGTTAAAGTGTCTGCTTTTTTTGCAAGTTCCACTGGAGTCACAAAGTGAATTGGATGTTGCTGGCCATCATCCAACCCAGAAGATAAGTAGCTCTAGACTTCGGAGCGGTAAGTCTCTGGGGGACAGAAATAAGGCGAAAATTGCAGTGAAAGCTGATTTTTTTTTTTCACAGGTGGAAGATTGCATATAAAGAAAATACATAAAAAAAAAAAAAATATATATATATATATATAGGAGGGTTGCAGAGCCCTGTCCATCCATATATATATATGGATGGACAGGGCTCTGCAACCCTCCTCCTGTCACACTAGTATTATTATAATACTGCCCCATCCCTCATACATTATATTGTCAAAAGTATTGGGACGCCTGCCTTTACACAAACATGAACTTTAATTTCATCCCAGTCTTAGTCCGTAGAGTTCATTATTGAGTTGGCCCACCCTTTGTAGCTATAACAGCTTCAACTCTTCTGGGAAGGCTGTCCACAAGGTTTAGGAGTGTCTATGGGAATGTTTGACCATTCTTCCAGAAGAGCATTTGTGAGGTCAGGTACTGATGTTGGAGTCCTAAACTCAACCCGATAGAACACCATTGGGATGAATTAGAGTGGAGACAGCGAGCCAGGCCTTCTCGTCCAACATCAGTGCCTGACCTCATCAGACGCTGGGTTTCATCCCTGGTGATGCTCTGCCAGGCCTCTACTGCAACTGTCTTCAGTTCCTGCTTGTTCTTGGGGCATTTTACCTTCAGTTTTGTCTTTAGCAAGTGAAATTCATGCTCAATCAGATTCCGGTTAGGTGATTGACTGGGCCATTGCATAACATTCCACTTCTTTCCCTTAAAAAACTCTTTGGTTGCTTTCAAAGTATGCTTCGGGTCATTGTCCATCTGCACGGTGAAGCACCGTCCAATGAGTTCTGAAGCATTTGGCTGAATATGAGCAGATAATATTGCCCCAAACACTTCAGAATTCATCCTGCTGCTTTTGTAAGCAGTCACATCATCAATAAATACAAGAGAACCAGTTCCATTGGCAGCCATACATGCCCACGCCATGACACTACCACCATCATGCTTCACTGGTGAGGTGGTATGCTTTGGTCATGAGCAGTTCCTTTCCTTCTCCATACTCTTCTCTTCCCATCACTCTGGTACAATTTGATCTTGGTCTCATCTGTCCATAGGATGTTGTTCCAGAACTGGGAAGGCTTTTTTAGATGTTGGTTGGCAAACTCTAATCTGGCCTTCCTGTTTTTGAGGCTCACCAATGGTTTACATCTTGTGGTGAACCCTCTGTATTCACTCTGGTGAAGTCTTCTCTTGATTGTTGACTTTGACACACATACACCTACCTCCTGGGGAGTGTTCTTGATCTGACCAACTGTTGTGAAGGGTGTTTCCTTCACCAGAGAAAGAATTCTTCGGTCATCCACCACAGTTGTTTTCCGTCGTCTTCCGGGTCTTTTGGTGTTGCTGAGCTCATCGGTGCGTTCTTTCTTTTTAAGGATGTTCCAAACAGTTGATTTGGCCACACCTAATGTTTTTGCTATCTCTCTGATGGGTTTGTTTTGTTTTTTTCAGCCTAATGATGGCTTGCTTCACTGATAGTGACAGCTCTTTGGATCTCATATTGAGAGTTGACAGCAACAGATTCCAAATGCAAATAGCACACTTGAAATGAACTCTGGACCTTTTATCTGCTCCTTGTAAATGGGATAATGAGGGAATAACACATACCTGGCCATGGAACAGCTGAGCAGCCAATGGTCCCATTACGTTTGGTCCCTTAAAAAGTGTGAGGCACATATACAAACTGTTGTAATTCCTACACTGTTCACCTAATTTGGATGTAAATGCCCTCAAATTAAAGCTGAAAGTCTGTAGTTAAAGCACATCTTGTTCATTTCATTTCAAATCCATTGTGGTGGTGTACAGAGCCAAAAAGATTATAATTGTGTCAATGTCCCAATATTTATGGACCTGACTGTATATGTGAATTTGATGCGTTTTTAACGCCATCCAACTTGCATAACATGTCAGTGTGACCGGCTTTCAATGGAGCTTTCAATTTTCACATGTGCAGGGCGGCTGCAGTGAGGTTTTGAAAAGGGTCCTGTGCGTTTTTGGTCTGGTTCAGTTGCAAATTCTGTAAAAAATCTGCACCTAAATCGCACATGAACCAGTGAACAGAAAAGTGGGCCAACTCAATTTTGAACCCTACAGACTAAAGCCTCATACACACGGGACGACGATCGTATACAACAGGTCGTACTAACGACCGTTGTATGCGATATCGATTGTTCGTATGCGCGATTAGAACAGTCGTACATACGACGTACAGGGGAGTTGTATGAGCAGACTAGAAAACTTGGTCGTACCAACAAGCGGTCATACGACCGTTGTATCGTGTGTACAGAGAAGTTGGTCCAACGAGTTGTATTGTGCAAAACACGCATGCTCAGAAGTCAGGAATGGCCGGATGCTAATTACATGCACCTGAACGTTCTTTCTGTGGTCGTACGATCGTGTAGTGCAGTCAGTATGCAAGTTACATTATCCAACATATGATTTGAGACGATCGTAAGTGCGATCGTCGTCCCGTGTGTACGAGGCTTAAGACTGAGATGCCATTAAAGTTCATGTGTGTGTAAAGGCATTCCAATATTTTTGTTCATGGGAAAAACGCTTTTCTATGCAGAGAGAATGCTCAACTGAACTTTCACAAGCAGCTTCCAAAGCATACTTGTGATCAGGCGCTTACAATCATGTGACCTTGGTGATAGCCAATCACAGTGGTCACATGGTCAGTAAGCACGCCTCTGCATTTAAATTCTCTTAAAGGGCTGGAATGCGGCGACAAGTGGCTAAGCTCCCATTCACACTACTGTAGCATAACACCAGATGTCACCATGCACATTTATTATGCCCTTTATTGCACTGGACTGCCATATGCCTGGCACAGCAAGAAATCTCATATGCATGTCTTTGTTGTTTAATCCCATGTTTTGTCATGTGTTCTAGCGCATGAAACACCGTGGCTCTTACTTGATGCGTTTGGGGTGCAGTTTACATTGATTGAATGAAATGCAAGTTTTTCATGTGTTTCATGAATGCAGGGCCGGATTAAGAGCATCACGGGCCTGGTGCTGTGGATTTTTTTGGCCCTTTTTGTAGAAATAAATACAATGAAAATGCAAACAATTTTTGTTAAAACAAATTAAATTTCGAAACAAAATTAAATTAAATAGAGAGGGGGTGAGAAATAGAGGAGAATGGGGTGAGAGAGCAGGGGTGGGGGGGGTGAGAGAGAGAGGAGGGTGAAAGAGAGGGGGGGGGAGTGAAAATTTACATATCAATGGCGTCGCAATTTACATATCAATCATGTGTACAATGCCCACAGAGCAGGGCTGGGCAGCATTAGTGACTCACTCACTCCACTGGGCTGGGCCTATCTTAAGGAAGGGGCCTGGAGCTGCAGCTCCAATAGCCCCTATGTTAATCCGGCCCTGCATGAATGCGCGTTCACGCGCTACACAAGTGTGAATTCAGGCTTAGGTTTTTGCACCAGCTGTGTTTAAAAATGTGTATCTTAATAAATCCATAAGTAAAATAAATGTTTTTTGTTACGTCTTCTATATATCAGTCTGGAGTTGACATTACACAGAGGCCCCGATAGTCACTGTCATTTTGACACAATATACACGATAGACCATGTTGAGATCTTTTCGTTTGGAGCAGCTAATTATACAAAGCTTCTCACATTTGGCAGGCAGTGGACCCCGGAGACTTGGCTTTAGCATGTTACATATATCTCATTTTGTAAAACTGGGTCAATAATCTGCACCAGATGCTGAAGAGGAACTTTCTGAGAAGCATCTAATGATGGGATTGCTCTTTCTATTGTTATTGCCAAAGGCAGCCTCATGCCTCTGAACACGATACAGTATGTACTCACTGGATGTACTGCTGCAGTCCCACAATGCACTGCGCCAAGTGAAGTAAAAGGCACCTGAATCGAGGATACAAGTCAACTATGCAGGTTGTGGGGGGGAAGAAATTCTATTCTAGAAACAGAAAATAAAAGACGGCCTTAAAGCTATGAATCACCAAGGTGCTAATGGAGGGGTTGTTTAAAAATGAAATACCTGTACCCTGCAGCCAGACATAAATATTTACCATTTAAAAAGAAGAGCCTGCCAATTCTAGAGGCTGGTGAATGAGATGAATGCAAACCGAGCTTCCTAAATAACATTATCCCCACCACTTGTTGCTCTTAAAGGGGTTGTAAAGTCTCGAGGTTGTTCATCTTAATGCATTTTATGCATTAAGGTGGAAACCCTTCTGTAGTGCAGCAGCCCCCCAGAGCCCCCCTTTTACTTACCTGAACCCGATCGTTCTAGCGTTGAGGATGAGCCCAGTTGGCTCGGATCCTCATTGGATAGATTGATAGCAGCAGGAGCATTGGCTCCCGCTGCTGACAATCAAATTCAGTGACATGGGAGCCGGGCCAAGTCCTGCTGTCTGTGTCAATGGACGCAGTAGCAGGACTCGGGAGTGCGCCCACATGGATGCCTCCAGGGAAAGCGATTCTCTAAGGGGGCACCTGGTGAAGAGAAGGATCGGGGCCGCTATGTGCAAAACCCTTGCACAGAGCAGGTAAGTATGACATGTTTGTTATTTAAAAAAAAAAACCAGAAACTTTGGTATTATTATTATTTATTTCAGGTACTTATATAGCGCTGTCAATTTACGCAGCGCTTTACATATATATTGTACATCCACATCAGCCCCTGCCCTCAAGAAGCTTACAATCTAAGGTCCCTAATTCACATTTATACATATAATAAGGCCAATTTAGACAGGATCTAATTTACCTACCAGCATGTGTTTGGGGTGTGGGAGGAAACCGGAGTATCCGGAGGAAACCCATGCAGGCACAGGGAGAACATGCAAACTCCAGGCAGGTAGCGTCGTGGTTGGGATTCAAACCAGTGACCCTTTTGCTGCCAGGTGAAAATGCTATCCACTACACCAATGTGCCGCCCATATCACTTTAAAGCCCACCTCTAACCAGATAACTCTGCTACTTCATTCAAAACAAAAGTACTAGACTTACTTTACAATGTGAGTTGTCTAAGTACCTGGATTTTGCTTGGAATCAGCCTCTTGTAGTCCCCATATAGCAGAACTCAGACTGGAGAGGGGAGGGGCAGCCCTAGGGGCCAATTAGCTTTTGCAGCACGCACATGTGCTGACAAGGAACATACTGACCAGTAAGGAAAGAGCCAAGGGATGAGTTCATCAGATGTCAGGATCTGGATCACCTGCTGGTGGCACTATGGTTCCCTGGGCAGAGGGTTGTAATTCCAATGTCCACCAGTGGGTGTCCCCCAGCAGCCCCCAGTAATCAGTTTCTACATGATGCCAGCTGCTGGGAGGGTATTTAGGTCCTCCCCTACTAAGTGCTTCTTGCTCCAGTGTTTGGCTTGCTGCCAGACCTGCTAGCCGATATCCTGTCCCTGCTCCTGCCCTGCTCACTGTGTCATGTATCCTGCGTTTTACCTGCTCCTCCTTGTACCTGATGCCAGTTTTGTTTCCCCCTTCCCATCTGTTCCTGCCCCTCCACTTTTCCCCTGCTTTTCTGTGTTGCCCATTTTGTATATATTGTATATAGTCAGTTGTTAGTTAGGCTTCTGTTGTTTAGTTATTAGTCAGGTATTCTGTCACTGTTTTTTCAGATTCACTTATATTTTCATGTTTGCTGTGTGCTGGTGTTTGGATGGATTTTGTTTCACTGTAAATACACAGTCTTATCCCAGTCTCCTGAGTGTAGCCATGCCATCTCTGCTGCTGAATCCTGACACCAGCCCACTGCTGCTCCGTTGACTGTAAAGGCTGGAGGCAGGGAGGTGACCAAACTGTACTGAAGTTCACCTTTGTGCAAAAAAATAATAATAAATGCACATCTTTTTGCAGGTAGAAAAATATGCATTTATGATCTTTTGTAGTAGGACCCTGTAAAGCATTGCACCGGCGATAAGGAGATTGCTGATGCAATGCAGGTCTCCTACACACTGTCAGTGTATCTGCTATGTCCCTACATCCCATACGGAAAGCCGATACTTGCTGACAGGAAGACATCAATGAACTACCACAGCCCTCCACAGCGCCAGGGTAGTTCATTGAGAACTCCAAGCCGAGAGCCGCTAAGGATGTCGGGACTTTTAGTTCATTCATACACAGAGCTCTGTGTATAAAAGACGGGCTTTCTGCACATCCAGAAGTTCCCAGTGGTTAGGGACACGTGGCTGGGCTAGCAATCTGTCTCTAGCTGCAAGTAACCATTGAATGTGTGGATACATGTGAACAGCAGCAGACAGCGGCAGAGAGTTTTGGCGCCTATCAGCCTGTCATTGCTTTGTACCAGCCGCAGCTATCCACCTCCACCTGTGATTCCAGGCCGCAAGAATACACTGATCCTTAGTGTGAAGAAAGTCCATAAAATCACCTTTATTGATCCATAAATCACAACGACAATTCACAAAGTACAAATGAGGGATATAGCATACAGCTAATGCGTTTCACACCGTCTTCGCTGTCATTTTATGGAAGTGCAGCAATCCAGACTTTCTTCACATTGGGACTGCTGAGACGTACAGGGCCAGCACCCTTCAGTGTGCAGTGCTACAAGTGGGGACCTACCTTGAGCTGTGTTTTACTTTTTATAATATGTTGATCCTTGCTGCAGAGATCCGCTGCTGCTTCTTTTAGGATGTGTGAATGATGCCTGAAATGGCTTTGTGGGATATTTTGCCACTGAAGCATCTTATCACCTTGCACAATACTGGCACAGAGGACCACAGAGTATCATGCAGCTAACCATGGCTTAATGAATTTATCAAATTTGGATATAAACAGGTATTGCAGGATAAATGTTGTTCTGCAGAATGTATCCCTGCGTAGTATGACATACAGGTTGCAGCTTCTTAAATTCACTGGACAATGGAATCCCCATGTGAAGCCACATTTCCTGTGATCTCAGATTAGCCCTGGCCATCTGCTCACAGTTTCCACTCTACCCCCCTCCATTGACCATGATCACCTACCACAATGGCTTCTCCCTGGCAATGATTTTTGTTCACACCCACCACTCCAAAAAACCTGACCAAATAACACCTAGGCAGGAATGTATACCCCTTTATTATTTACCACCCAAAGGTCCAAAAAAATTCCCTTTATAAATAAATCTTTTCATGAATGATCATACATTTGTTTTGTCATTAATAATTAAAAAGAGTTTAATGGGGCTGTACTTCTCCCTTCGTTCTGCATTCCTGTAACCCAGCAGACAGCAGGCTGAAGCTGTCTGGCAGACGTCACAGAGCCAGTCCGGGCTCGGGCAAGATCGCGACAATGGAGTTGAGATCCGCCCACATGCCTGGGCTGACACCGTCTCAGCCTCTTAGAGAGCCGCTGAGAGTCTCTCCCGCCCCCTCCACAGCCAATGAGTGAGGAGGGGGCAGAGCAGAGCTGCAACAGTCAGCAGCTCTCTGCTCAGGCAGCTGTGAGAACCAAACAATCGGCAGTGTTTGATCGCTCTGTTCTCAGTGTAGAGGCGCGGGGGGCAGATGCAGCATCCACCTAGGTAAATACGATTAAAAAAAAAAACCTCATACATTTCTTGTAAGGCACTTTACAGAACAGGTGTGCATTTCTTAGAATAAAAGAATACAAAAATAAGGCCCCTTTCACACGGGCTTTCCGTTCAGGTCTGTCTGTCCGTTTTTCAGGCGGACCTGAACGGACGCTCCATTGAGCCCTATGGATCGGCGGATGTCAGTGCAGACATGTCCGCTGACATCCGCTGTTCACCGATCCGATTCTGTCCGTGAAATCCAGATGGATGAAAACCATATTTTCTATCTGTCTGTAGAATTGGATCGGAGCGGATGAAAACAGACAGGCGGTTCATTTTCATCCGATCTCCATAGAGGAGAGCGGCGCTCCGAGTTTTATCGCTGCACAGAGAGCGGAGACGGATCTGTCATCTGTCGGCTCAGCGGGGATCAGCGGAGCTGGGGATGCCAAGAGGAACAGGGCACGCTTCTCCATATTTTTTGGTCATGTCCTAAACCAGAGCACTTCTGGAAAGAGGTGTGGAGAATCACCCAGAAGTTCACCGACTACGAGATCCCTACTGACCCAGATTTTTTTGTCACTGCACGCGTCGTCAATTCCTGAGAAAATTTATAAAAAATCCATATTACGTCACCTATTAAATGCCGCCAAATCTTGAACTGGAAAAGCCCGTACTCACCTACTATTAGTAACTGGATCAAAAAAGTGGAAGAAATCAATAAGATGGAAGACTTGGTATTAACGGCACAACTTAAACACGAAAAATACTCTGAGAGACCATGGAACATGTTCATCTTTTCTGATAAAGGGAAGGCCCTCTTGGGTCCATAACCGACTCAACAGACGATACCACCTACATACTGTACCAGTTTAGAGCTATAACACTACTCCAGATCCTCCCCCCCCCCCCCCCCCCCCCCCCCCCCCCCCCCCCCCCCCCCCCCCCCCCCCCCCCCCCCCCCCCCCCCCC
>BLSH010014141.1:117695-140930 GCA_018402905.1 Glandirana rugosa | reverse complement strand
ATTTATTTGAAAATCGATTAGTTAATGTTATACTACCTGTTGTACCATTTCTCTTGAACCCAATAAAACATGAAATAATAACGAGGGATGTATTTCACTATGGGAACAGAATATGTCTTGCTTATTGTCTGGGGGTGGGAGACACAACTACTTGTGTGTTGACTTGCACCGTATTTCTCATTCCCAGTTAGCATGTCATCATCAGGGGACCTCATCGACCAGCCTGGTAACAACCAATAGAAAGGAGAATCTATTTCCATACAGCTGCATGGAGACAGACCTTTAAACACCCTGGACTGTAAAGAGGGCTGAGAGTTTTTTGTGGGTGTAGTAAAAACACTTTAGTCAACATTATTAGGCCAGCTTAGTGGGGATGATTGCGGGTTATTATCATGCATTATCTCACCCACATGTCTACTAAAAGAGTCTCTAGTCTTCTGTCCTTTTTCCCCCTTTCTGTTTTTTTCCCAGGGACCCAAGCACTTAATTACCTCACTTATTGCAACATGGCAGCTTGCCGCTTGTTGGGAGACAGACAGGGAAATGAGAGAGAGAGAGCGTGCACGGGGCTAGCAAACCCTTCACAACTAGGGCGTGAGTAATGTCCTATCTTGCTAATGCCTGCAAGAAAAGGAATATTCCCAGGCACACGCACATACTGACAGGGAGAGATGGGCCCTGCCAGCCTTGTAAACCTGTTGTGATTCTGGAAAACAACAAGGCCACTTCTACAAATCAAGCGCACAACTTGAGAGCAGACTTAACATTTTACTTGTGCATTGCTGATAGTGATTTCATTTACCATCCTTCTGTCCCTGACCTACATTTGCAGAGCACGGAATCATAGAATATTACTATCCAGGAACAGCATGCACAATACACGGGATAATGTACCACCCACAGAAAAATATAATGATATTAGGCTTCACACAGAGTTCAGTACCCACATAAATAGACAAGACGGTGGAATGAGTGGACACGGAAAGGTCAAGGTCCTACAAGGTGAATACTGATATCTGTAATGATTTATTGAAAGCGGAACATTTTTCTTTATACTACGCTAAAGCTGTCAAGCAGGCTGACTGCTACTGATGGACGGAGACTGATTGATGGACAAACAGAAAACATAAGCCAATGAAATATGGCGATGGCCCTGCCACTGTGAAAATGTAGGAGAAAATGACACTGGATTCACATTAAGACTTTTATTAAAAAATCATACTTACTTAGGTGGATTCTGCATCTGTCCCCGGCGCCTCTAACACTGAGAATCGAGCAATCGAATACCGCCGATCACTCAGTTCTCACAGCTCCATGAGCAGAGAGCTGCTGACTGTTAGGAGCTGAGACAGAGGGGCTGAGCCAGGTGGTGGTCCAGGCATGTGGGCGAGTTCCCGACTCCATTGTCGTGATCTTGCCCGAGACTAGTCCAGCGCTGTGACATCAGCCGACAGCAGCCTCAAGCCCGCTGTCTGCTGAAAATGGGTTAGAGGAGTGCAGAAATATCTGCACTCTTGTGATCCACAGAAGTACAGCCAAATTAGCTTTGGCTATACTTCTCCTTTAATGCAAAGTTCCAGACTATCCTTTCTGAGGGGAGGAAGCTGTGTTTTTGGTTTCTCAAGATTCTGTAGTCCTGGATCGAGGCCTGGAGTTTGAAGGTTCCAAAGTGTCTTGGGTGGGACCTTCAATCCTGTGTCCAGATTTTACAGCTTGCCTGCAGCCTGTGTGAATACACAGGTGTGCAGTGTGGTTATATACTCAAGCCTAAGGATAGCTCAGGGCTTCCAGTTACGGCACAGCTCCCATTTTGGAGACAGAAGGTCTCACCAAGGGGTCAGAGGAGCCCCAACTAGGACTCGGGGGAAAGAAGGTCCCAATCTGGGGTGAGAGCTGCCCCAGCCAGCAGCCAGGAGGCAAGAGGTCTCGTTTCACGAGTCAGGTTGGCCTCTATCGTGTGTCAGGAGAACCCCTATTCAGGGGCAGGATACTGTGACTAAAGGCTAAGAGAGCCAAGTGAGCCAAAAGAGCTGGGCAACACAGTCAGAGGGACTGGTAAAGAGAGCAGTGGTGCTGCTAACAAGGGAGCCAGGTGGCTTGGCAGTTTTAGTTGACTAGTCATGTTGACATGGAAGAATCCTTGCATGGGCCACCAATGTTTCGGTGAACTTTCCATTTTGTTCAATAAAAGTGGGCTTCCATGCCCTAAAATACAGTTTGGACTGGCACTACTTATTGGGAATAAGCATCTGCCACACGAGTATAATCACCCCAATACCTCAATGTGCTTGAAAGTTAAAATTAGGCTATGTCAAAAGCACAAACAATACCCACCTCTGCCTCAACCGTTCCTGCTTTCAGTCAACCGGGCCAAAACTGGGTAGAATTTCGTCAAGGTCAATAGGTTTGCCACAGCAGTGGGTCAGTCTTAACTCCAAAAGGTCGGATTATATTGCTGATGTCACTAAAATGTACCAAAGGCTTACAAGTGCTCCTAAAAACAACATGTGGTAAAGCATGCAAGTAAGGAAAGTCCATACTAGTTTTCTCTGTTTTGGAGGGGTTATTTCAAGGCATTCCATACTAACTCTGATCTCTACTTATCAATAAGTCTCGCCAATTCTGGATATCTGGTGTCAATTCAGTTTAAGGGAAGCAGATGACCCTCTCCACTTTTTCCCATGATGTAGTGCTATGGACAGAGCACCCAATTGAAAGGCCCAAACACTGTCACATAAGGTAGGAGAGAAGGTCATTGACTCCTTGTAAGCTCCAACACAGACCAACAGAGTTTAGGGTTAAGGCTCCTGAGACAGACAGTGTGATTGAGTCTGTGGGAAATATAAGGACTGCCATTTTTACCTCTTTCTGAAATTATCTGGTTGTCTCTGGTTTCAATTCTTTCTTAGTTTCTAATCCAGAACAAGTATGTGTCCCTTGAAGTCAAGACTCACGATTGGCATATTCCAGGCCAAGGACTCACAAAGTACTGACGCCGTTGAATCCCCATGATGGCCAGTCAACAAGCTTTCTGAGAAGTAGAGTTCAGTAATGGCAGCCTACATATTTCTCAACACCAGAGGTCTCAAACTGGTGGCCCTCCAGCTGTTGCAAATCTACAAGTCCCATCATGCCTCTGACAGTGGGAGTCATGCATGTAACTGTCAGCCTTGCAATGCCTCCTGGGACTTGTGGTTTTGCAACAGCTGGAGGGCTGCCAGTTTGAGACCGCTGCCCTACATGCTTCCTTAAAACACGTTACCTAAATACACTATAATGACAGTATATGCCTACCCTCCTCCGCAGACCTGGGTAGAAGAGATGAAAGGCAGAGGTGGGCAGATAATAACCACTTGCAAGGACTGAAGGGAAAGTTCGGAGGCTTATTTATCAGATTGGATAAAATTGCACACTAATATCAGAATTTGTTTTCTGCTTGCCTAATATTTGGTAGATAACAGTGTGAGCATTTACTGTATGTATGCCTGTTCTTGTTTCCTGTTCATATTTCAGACCTGTGAAAAACATTGAAGTACAAAACGTGGTTTGTCGAAAGTTGCATTCTTAAAGGTGAAAAATGAAAGTTTCTTCCCTATGAGTACAAGGTAAAACGAAGAGTGAAGAGTACAGGCGATCCCTGGGTTACAAACAAGATAGGGTCTATAGGTTTGTTCTTAAGTTGAATTTGTTTGTAAGTTGGAACAAGGACATTTTTTATGTGTATCTTCAGCCAAAAAATAGTTTTTAAGCTTTGTAGTTAGCATAGAGAAGGGTAACACCCCTGTAAGATTTGTTTTGCTGTCTGTGCTTCTGTTCAGAAGATTTCACCTCACTTCTTGTCCCAATGATAATTGGATTTTGAAAATTTTGGGTTGTTGTGGAAACAAACCTTGGTGATAAAGCATCAGTGGAAACACCTTTTTCCCATAATAACTCTTACAGGAGTGAGTTTCCCTTCCTAGGGGGAGATTTCCTCTCACTTCCTGCTGTCTCCCTCCGTTTGTAAGTAGAAGTCGTTTGCAAGTCGGATGTTTGTAACTAGGGGACCGCCTGTACTGTTAATGCAAAAATATTTTCTCGTTCAATCATTTTTATTGCAGGTCTATCAAAAAGCATGAAATACAAATGCACCTAATCCGCCCACGCAGGGGCTAAGACTGGCGACATAAAGAACATAAATGTACATACAAAGTACAGGCGAAAGAGTAAAGGCCTCCTTCTCCAACAGTCACATCTAACCTAAACAAAACATACAGTATCTCACAAAAGTAAGTACACCCCTCACATTTGTGTAAATATTTTGTTCTATCTTTTCATGTGACAACACTGAAGAAATTACACTTTGCTACAATGTAAAGTTGCGAGTGTACAGCTTGTATAACAGTGTAAATTTGCTGTCCCCTCAAAATAACTCAACACACAGCCATTAATGTCTAAACCGCTGGCAACAAAAGTGAGTACACCCCTAAGTGAAAATGTCCAAATTGGGCGCAAAGTGTCAATATTTTGTGTGGCCACCATTATTTTCCAGCACTGCCTTAACATGGAGTTCATCAGAGCTTCACAGGTTTCCACTGGAGTCCTCTTCCACTCCTCCATGAGGACATCACGGAGCTGGTGGATGTTAGAGACCTTGCACTCCTCCATCTTCCATTTGAAGATGCCCCACAGATGCTGAATAGGGTTTAGATCTGGAGACATGCTTGGCCAGTCCATCACCTTTACCCTCAGCTTCTCTAGCAAGGCAGTGGTAGTCTTGGAGGTGTGTTTGGGGTCGTTATCATGTTGGAATACTGCCCTGCAGCCCAGTCTCTGAAGGGAGGGGATCAGGCTCTGCTTCAGTATGTCACAGTACATGTTGGCATTCATGGTTCCCTCAATGAACTGTAGCTCCCCAGTGCCAGCAGCACTCATGCAGCCCCAGACCATGACACTCCCACCACCATGCTTAACTGTAGGCAATGCACTTGTCTTTGTACTCCTCATCTGGTTGCCGCCACACACGCTTGACACCATCTGAACCAAATACGTTTATCTTGGTCTCATCAGACCACAGGACATGGTTCCAGTAGTCTATGTCCTTAGTCTGCTTGTCTTCAGCAAACTGTTTGTGGGCTTTCTTGTGCATCATCTTTAGAAGAGGCTTCCTTCTGGGACGGCAGCCATGCAGACCAATTTGATGAGTGGAACCTGTTTTGTTAAACCACTGTATGTTCTTGGCCACCATGCTGCAGCTCAGTTTCAGGGTCTTGGCAGTCTTCTTATAGCCTAGGCCATCTTTATGTAAAGCAACAGTTTTATTTTCAGATCCTGAGAGAGTTCTTTGCCATGAGGTGTCATGTTGAACTTCCAGTGACCAGTATGAGAGATTGAGAGCAATAACACCAAATTTAACACACCTGCTTTCCATTCACACCTGAGACCTTGTAACACTAACGAGTCACATGACACCGGGGAGGGAAAATGGCTAATTGGACCCAATTTGGACATTTTCATTTAGGGCTGTACTCACTTTTGTTTCCATTGGTTTAGACATTAATGGCTGTGTGTTGAGTTATTTTGAGGAGACAGCAAATTTACACTGTTATACAAGCTGTACACTCACTACTACCACATTGTAGCAAAGTGTCATTTCTTCAGTGTTGTCACATGAAAAGATAGAATAAAATATTTACAAAAATGTGAGGGGTGTACTCACTTTTGTGAGATACTGTACGTGTATTTTTTGGAAAACCTTGTGTTTGCCAAAGTAGGCAGGACATATATGTCAACGATGCCTTAATAGGTAATCCTGGACACCAATAGACAGCTAAAGAGAGCTGAAGAACCCATCAAAAGAGAGAGAGAGTAGAAAGCAAGACAAGAGATAAAGGTAAAAGTAAAGTGAAGGAGAGAGAAGTGTAGGGACCCGGGGTCATCTGAGACATCAATTAGAGTCGACCCACACTGGTCAGAGGAAGGTCGGGGAAGGCAGAAGTCAACCATGCTTCCCAGATCTTAAAGGAATTTAGCATGTGTGTCGTGAAGAATACTAGACATTTATTCATTAAGCACCATGGCCGTCAAAAAGTCCTTCACTCCCTGGAAAGGGACTGTAGGTTTCTTCCAGACCTGGGCAATTGTCCTTTTAGCTGCTATGAACAAATATGATGCCGGTTTTTGCTGACGAGCGAATAAGCCCAGACTGGGGAAATGCAGCAAAACAGTTAATGCAAAAATATTTTCAACAATTGTGTGCTCCCAAACTTGTGACAACAGTTTGTGGAAGGCCCTTTCCAGTTTTCAGCATGACTGTGTCCCTTTGTTCAAAGTCATCTCCACGAAGATATGGTTCAACCAGTTTAGTGTGGAGGAACTCAAGTGGCATTCACACAGCCCTGACGCAACCATATTGAGCACCTGAACTGGTATGCTGATTTCAAGGTAGGTCTTCTCATCCCAAATCAGAAGCTAACCTCACAAGTGCTCTTTTGGCTGAATGGGCACAAATTTCCGCAGACAGTCCAAAATCGTGTGAAAGACCTTCCCAGGAGAATGGGGTTGTTATACTGCAAAGGGGATGGCAGGGAACCTCCATATTCATTTCAACGGTTTAGGAATGGGATGTTCAAAAAGTTAAAGTAATGGTCAGGTGGTCACACACCTTTGGCCTTATAGTGTACATGTTTTACAAATTTTGAAGAATTTTGTTGGCAGCATTGCATTTTAGGCTCCATCTTAAGACCACTGCTGCTCCCTCCAAGGCCATTGTAGCCTTATCCATGAACAAATGGAACATAGGAAAACAGAGGCAGAGCACACAATCATGTGACAAGAGGCTGCGGACTTATAGTATACAGTTGTGCTCATAAGTTTACATACCCTGGCAGAATTTATGATTTCTTGGCCATTTTTCAGAGAATATGAATGAGAACACAAAAACATTTCTTTCACTCATGGTTAATGTTCGGCTGAAGCCATTTATTATCAATCAACTGTGTTTACTCTTTTTAATAGATAATGACAACAGAAACTACCCAAATCACCCTGATCAAAAGTTTACACACCCCAGTTCTTTATACCGTGTATTGCCCCCTTTAACATTAATGACCGCTTTAAGTCTTTTGTGGTATTTGTGGATGAGGTTCTGCATCTTCTCAGATGGTAAAGCTGCCCATTCCTCTTGGCAAAAGCCTCCAGTTCCTGGAAATTCTTGGGCTGTCTTGCATGAACTGCATGTTTGAGATCTTCCCAGAGTGGCTCAATGATATTGAGGTCAGGAGACTGAGATGTCCACTCCAGAACCTTCACTTTATTCTGCTGTAGCCAATGACAGGTTGACTTGGCCTTGTGTTTTGGATCATTGTCATATTGGAATGTCCCATGTGCAGCTTCCTGGCTGATGAATACAAATGTTCCTCCAGTATTTTTTGACAACATACTGCATTCATCTTGCCATCAATTTTGACCAATTTTCCTGTGCCTGTGTACCTCACACATCCCCAAAACATCAGCAATCCACCTCCGTGTTTCACAGGCCTTGTTGACTCCTCTCCAAATTTAGCGTTTATGGTTGTGGCCAAAAAGTTCAATTTTGGTCTCATCACTCCAAATGACTTTGTGCCAGAAGGTTTGAGGCTTGTCTCTGTGCTGTTTGGTGTATTGTAAGTGGGATACTTTGTGGCATTTGCGCAGTAATGGCTTTCTTCTGGAGACTCGACCATGCAGCCCATCTTTCTTCAAGTGCCTCTTTATTGTGCATCTTGAAACAGCCACACCACCACATGTTTTCAGAGAGTCCTGAAGTTATTTGTGGGTTTTTCTTTGCATCCCGAACAATTTTCCTGGCAGTTGTGGCTGAAACTTTAGTTGGTCTACCTGACCGTGGTATGGTTTCAAAAGAACCCCTCATTTTCCACTTTTTGATTAGAGCCTGAACACTGCTGATTGGCATTTTAAATTCATTGGATATCTTTTTATATCCCTTTTCCCACATATCCTTTGACAATTCTTTTGCTTTCCCCATGACTCAGAATCAAGAAACGTCAGTGTAGCACTGGATGACAGATGCAATTTTCTGTCAGGAGTCCAGAAACTCATTGACCTTTTATACACACACACACTAATTACAAGGAAACAGATCACAGGTGAGGATGGTTACCTTTAATAGCCACTCAAACCCCTTTATGTCAACTTGTGTGCATGTTATCAGGCCAAAATCACCAGGGTCATTTGGGTAGTTTCTGTTGTCATTATGATTTAAAAAGAGTAAACATAGTTGATTGATAATAAATGGCTTCAGCCAAACACAACCATGAGTGAAAGAAATGTTTTTGTGTTCTCATTCATATTCTCTGAAAAATGGCCAAGAAATCATAAATTCTGCCAGGGTATGTAAACGTATCAGCACAACTGTAACTAAAGGCAAAACTTTTTTTTTAGTTTTGGGCAGAGTGGAGAAGGATTAGAACCCCTGTCAGTTTTTATTGCTGTCTGTGTCCACCCTATTTGTCCTGTTTCGCATTGAAAGTGAAAGTAAAAGGAAACCCCAGATTTTGAGTTGTCCCCAGAAAAGTAATAGAGGGGACATCTTCCAATGGGGACACTAGTTCTGGTGACCTGGGGGTGCCCAGGAAATTCCTATAATTTGCATAGATTTCCTCTCACTTCCTGTTTGGCTGTGGGACAGGAAGTGAAGGTAAATCTCCGCAATGGGACACAGATGGCAAAAAAACAAAAAAAAATCTGAGAGGTGTTAAAAACCCTCCCTTGCTCTATCCACAATTTAAAAAAAAGGTTTTGCCTATAGTTCTACTTTAACAAAAGTTTTTTAAAAAATGTATGTTAACACTGCTTACATTGTATTTTATACAAGATCTGATTAAGTAACTGGACCTTCTGATCTCGGCACAGTCAGAGCTTCTTGGAAAACAAGGACAGTCATTGACTTTAATTTGTCTGGAGTAGTATTTTGTAAGCCCTGGTCCCTTAATCAAAGAATGATAATAATCAGTGTTGTCAACCTCCCCCAGCGTTTTTTACTGGCAAAACATGGGAAATTTACTGGCGGATCACTTTTTTTTACTGACAACCTGAAAAATAACTGGACTCCTATTAAAAAACTAAGACAATTGATATTTAAACACAACATGGAAACACTGACAATACCCATATCAAGTAGTTTGCCCAGTTTACACTTAAAAAGTCAGCACAGCATGACAAATTATCAGACCCTGATATTTATAGACAGTTGTAAAAATCACTGGTTTTTACAAACTGTCAGTAAATTTACTGGCGGTTGGCAACACTGATAATAATACACTTGGAAATAAATGCCAAAAAAACCCCAAAAACATAAATGATAGCATGTATGAAAAAAAGTGCATAAAAAATATGCGTAAAAGGAAACGTAAAAAGAACACATCAAGTGTTCCTTGTGAGAGACTTCAGACTGAGCTGCCAGATCTGCGCTATCCCTTTTTTGTATAATATAGAGATGGAAAGGCTCTTTCCTTTTGTTACAGAGCTACAAGGGTCACTGTTTATTGCCCACCTTGGTGGATGTGGGATGTTAAGATGCTCCCTCCCCCCGCCACCATATGGACTTTCCCTGTACGATTCACAGGCTGTTAAAACACACTGGTTGCTTCAAGACAAAGGAATCGTAGTTCATCTACACAATGGGAATCTTCCTGATGTTATTCTGTAGTGCCCCCCCCTCCACGTGTTTTTATCTGTGACTGCTGAACTTTATCAGAAATGCCACACAAACCACACACACACACAAAAAAGGATGCTGGTAGTACAATAACAGCATCACTTCACAGGCTATAATCCACTCGTTGAGAGGCTCTTGGCAGCTACAACTCTCACCTTCAAAAGCTTGATGGCAATGCATTGTGAGCCGCGCTCATTGGCGGCGGAGATGCCATAACTAAGTTGCGGTGCGCCTGCATGTAGCAGGAAGGAAATATCTGTACCCCCCCTTTTTTTTTTTTTCCTGCCATGCTGCTCTCTGCATTACTTGCTTCCCCCTGCATTGTCTAGAAGAAGTAAGTAGGCAGGAGGCTGTCTCTTTTCTCTGTGTCTGCACAGCCGGTTCATTGGTAATGTGATGATTGTCCTGGGGGACATTTGATGGATTAGAGAGCTAAACAGCTCCATTGCAAAGCACCACCTGATCTCAGGCCTGCATCCCATATAAAGACAGCGTGAGTGCTGAGCTCAGCTCTTGCTGCCAGATCTCCCCCTCCCCTCCTTCCCAGCTCCCTCAGTCTCCCTTTCTCTCACTCTCTCTCTCTCTCTCCCCACACACTGCAGAAAGTGTGAGCTGTCCAGTGCTGAATGTGAGGCACCATCCCTGGGTCCGCACCGCACAAAAAGGGAGAGACCCCCCCACCCTTGTACCACTCAACATGCCCCGCTCCTTCTTAGTCAAGAAGATAAAATTAGATGACTTTTCGTCCAGTGGGATTTCGGCCTCTAGTTACCACCACTTTGACGACCCCTGCGTCTTGGGCCAGTCGCTCACCAGCACCGTGGGCAGCTTGGGAGTCCCTGTTGCTGAAAATGGTAAGTGAGCACCCTTCCGTGCAAAAATGAGATCTGGTCTGCCAATGCTTACCTTATTTTATCATTATAGGAAATGAACAAGTGACCTGTTTATTATTTAGAGAATGGCGTTGTAGGACTTTTTTTTAGACTGCTCGTGCTTTGGAAAAATTGGCTTTGATATTTATGGCATTGTTGACTTTTACGCTTCACAGTTACTTATCCAATAGAAGAGTTTAGGCATTGCTATGTTCTGCAATAGCTGGGACAGGACTGATAAGACAACCTTTGTGTTCGGTTGACTTGTGACAGCCACCAGCCATTGGGTGCTTTGTGGTGGAGCCATTTGGAGCCAGTCAACTGTTAAGAACCGACAAGAATCGGCATGCCCTAGGACTTGCAGCTCCTTAACAGCTGGTGATAATACAAGTTGCTAATGCTGGTCCTAAAGCGTGCATTTTTCCTGGCATTTCATTGCAAATTTTTCAGCTAGGATGTAGAGGAATGAAGGAAGATCTGACCACCACACAAAATAACTGCTACACTTTTCTTAGCATGCAGAGTTAACGACAAAACTAAGTTAAAGTTGAAGATTGAGCGATCTGCATACAGCCAGCCGGAAGATTTTGGTGACTGCAGCATAATAAGACACGCAGACCCTTTCCACATTCACTGAGGCATGTTCGGCCGCTATCACCTGTAGAATAGCACTAGCTTCATTAATGGTGTCTTGCTGTTCTATACACTACTCTCTTCAAAGAATACTGCTTTAATTCCTGTACTATCGGGCCCTTGATGCCTTTTAGAAGAGCGAATGCCAGTAGTTTACATAGGGGAGAACAGAAAGGGTGGGGGGAGGGGAGTGAAGCCTCCTTGGGGACCTCATTGTTCACGCGGCAGGCAAAAGACTCTCTCTAAAGCCCTTTAAGAGGCACCATCCCGGGAGAAGCTCATTTATTTGATATATGAGAGACTATGGCTAGGTGGCTTTGAACCAAAATGTATTTTTGATGTGTCTTGTTATTTTTTTTTTTTATCCCTCTTTTTTTTTATTTCTATTAGCGCATAGTCAACTATGATTAGCCAATAAGGCTGACATGTGTCATTGCAGTGGGCTTGTCAGTGACAGTTACAGGGAGAGCTTGTACTTCTGATCCAGAGATGTAACTTGCCGTCCCAAAGCTGTGAATTTGCAAGCTAAGCACATCTTCCTCTAAGACTGGAATCTAAAATACAATTCTATCTGAACTGCTGTCAGAGCGGATGTCTCCTTAGTATAGCAAGATGCACTGACAAGCAGCCTGCTCAGAGAACGCGTTGCCTGGTTATCTACCAGGTATCTCTCTAACAGAGAACCTCAAATTTTACTTTATATCAAGCTTTGAGGGTCTTTTTTTTTATCCTTTCTGGCAGACCAGTTGCTAATTTCCCATTATTCTTGGACCCCCAAATCAACAATGGACCTAATGCTATACAAAATAAGAAATGTTTCTAATGATGTGAGAATCCAAGAAATGATTGTAGGCCTCCACGTAGATGCACACCTCTGTACCATATGTGGCCTGAAACTTAAATAGTTCGCTCCATAAAGGCTTGCAAAGCACAGCAATGATATATAAAACTACAGTAATCAGTAACTGGGTATTATATCTGATTGCAGGAAACAAAAGTATCCGGTTGTAATGGGTTACTGCATTCTCACTTTATAACTGCTTATTGCATAATCTTCCATATCTGAGGAACTCTTGGACTGCAACTGCCATAATTCCATGACAGGATGATCCTGTATGATCTACACCAGGGATCTCCAAACCTTCTAAACAAAGGGTGGGTTTACTGTCCTTCAGTCTTTAGGAAGGCCAGAGTGGCCAGTGGGAGTAGAAATTGTCCCAGCATCTGTGGGAGTAAAAAAATTACATAGTGCCTGTAGTCAGTAAAAGGTGGAATAGTGCCCCCTCATTGGTATTAGTGGGAGGAAGTTGGTTGTGTCAGTAGAAGGGATGGTGCCTCCTTGTTGGCATCAGTGGGAAGAATAGTACCCCATCATTGGTATTAGTGGGAGGAATAGTGCCTAATTGTTTATGGTAGCGGGAGGAATTATGCCCCATTTCTGTTGTCTATAGGAGGAATAGTGTTCCATTGCTGGTGTCAGTGGGAAGAATAGTGCCGCAACGTAGTTGTCAGTGGAAGGAAAAATGCCCCATTGCTGGTGTCAGTGAGGGGACTGGTTCTCCACTGTTGGTGTCAATGGAAGGAATGGTGCCTCCTTGTTGGTGTCAGTGGAAGGAATGGTGCCTCCTTGGTGGTGTTAGTGGGAGGAATAGTGCCTAATTGTTTATATTAGTGGGAGAAATTATGCCCTAATGTTGGTGTCAATAGAAGGAATAGTGCCCCATTGCTGCTGTCAGTGGGAGGAATAGTGCCCCCTTGTTGGTGTCAATGGAAAGAAATGGTGCCTCCTTGTTGGTGTCAGTGGGAGGACTATATTTCCCCGAGGGCCAGACAAAGGCAAGCAAAGACTGCATTTGGCCCACAGGTCGCAATTTGGAGACCATTGATCCACACCATGCCAAAGTCCTTTAACAGAGTTTATCCTTAATTCACAATATAGTCTTTCAAAATCTTTTCAAAATTTTAAAAAAACCAAAAATAAAAAATGTAGTTTACAAAGAAAGTTTCAGAGATATGCTCAAGATATTTTCCACAAATACCCTAACACATAGTATAATAAAAAATAGTGACGTACTGCAGATCTACTTGGCTTCTACCTGTTACCTATAGAAAAGTTTGGGCATATCTTTCATTAAGAGATTCAAGATTGAGAAAGTGTGTGCAATGTTTAAAAACAATTGTTAAATCTGGTGGCCTTTATGTATAAAACTTTAAAGGGACTTACTTTATTCTTTGCATATCAATTACCTTAATGGCTTTACTACACACTCAACTAAATACTGCATATAGGAAACACATGGAGTGTACATTATATATTTGTCAGGAAACCACAAACTATCCTTATTCTGCTCAAGGGCTATAAAGCAGGACCACTTAAATCTTTTTTTCATACAAAATACGGCATAAGGACTTATGTAGCCCAATTTAGTTGGTGTATTTTGTTATCATACAGTGATTTACCTCTTGCAAGCCTCACTTTAATCTTCAATTGCTACCCTGCTGTATTACTGCTTTCTGTTTGCAGTGATTTCTACTTTCATAAAAAATGTCATTAATTTTTTAGTGAAACAAAATACGGCATAAGCAGCAGTAAAATGTATAGTATTCTTATCAGTTGTAGTCTTTACTGACACAGAATACCAATGAATCAATCAATCAAAAGCTTTGCAGTTCATGATCTGCTATATGTTGCTTCCTATTAATTCAGTGTTGCAGTCACCGCTTTTAAGTGCTAAAGGAACAATGTACATTCAAACAGGTGTCCCTGAGAATGGTGCACTTATATCAGAGCATTTACAGAGAAAATGTAGCTGGAAGACAAGGGGTGATGTCTTTCAAAGTCATGCTCTTGAAAATAACCTTGCTTCGTTCTATAGAGAGGTGTGAAATATTGCTGAGGAAAGCTTTTTTGTACCTGAGGCACGTGACCGCATATACTGCAAACAAGGAGGGAAGAGAGATGACTTTAGCAAGCAGCAGAAATATCAGAGTGCCAGACAAGGAGGGGGGGGGGGGGTAGACCGAGGAGCCTCATTCTGAGTCTATGGCACACATTCGTTGGTGAATCTGCCAGGCAATTTTGAAAAATAGAGCCTCAAGAAGGCATAGCGTGCAAATTACTAGGATCAAGGAACAGGTTTCAATAATATTGTAATGTTATGTAATGGCATGGGGGATATGTGTGGACCCTATTTCTAATATTTTGGTCCTTCTAGTTTCTGCCACAACGGTAGACAATTTTGTGTTTTAAGGTGATATGTGTGCTAACCCTACAGTCTTTACAAAGAGCAATGGTTATGTTCAAAGTGTAGAATCCTATCAACCATCTGTAGTCTGCTATACGAGAGTAAGGAAAATTCCACATTCTGGCCAATTCTACTTCCCCTCATTACAGAACTCAGAAGATGACACACTAAACTACTGCTATTTACACTAAATGAGCCCTGTTTTACTAAGGAGCTAAATAATATATGAAACAACCAGTAAAATTCTATTGTTCTGAACTTCTGACTGCTCTTAACTGCTTGAAACAATCCGGCTGTAATGGAGTACTGCACTTTGCACATCATTGTTGCTCTGTGAACCACCTTAATAAATAAGCCTGAGTGTAAGAGTGAGAACAGAGATTAAGGTGCCTGTTACAACGCACAGCCCCTGCCTCAGAAAGGGAGAGCTACTGCTTCAGTCACGGTCCATAAACCATCTATAAAGCAATTTGTGCAGAAACAATGGGCCTAGCTCCATTAGGAGGACATTCTAAAATTTACTCTTGCATGCTTTAAAAAGGCACCAGCCTCCAAACCTTCATCTGTTCAGAAACCACAAATCCCAGCATGCTGGAACTCCATGCTGAAACTAGTACTATCCTAAGGAAGCAGCCTCCAAATCTTCTGGCCTTCATCTGTGTAGAAACCACAAATCCCAGAATGCTGGAACTCCACGCTGAAACCAGTAGCCTCCTAAGATAGCAGTCTCCAGACCTTCTGGCCTTCATCTGTTTAGAGACCACAAATCACAGCATGCTGGAACCCCACGCTGAAACTAGCAGTCTCCAAAACATCTGACCTTCATCTGTTTAGAAACCACAAATTCCAGCATGCTGGAACTCCACATTGAAACTAGTAGTCTTCTAAGGCAGCGCAGCAGTCTCGAAAACTTCTGACCTTTGTCTGTTTAGAAAGCACAAATCCCAGAATGCTGGAACTCCATGCTGAAACTAGTAGTCTCCTAAGGCAGCAGTCTGCAAAATTTCTGGCCTTCTTCTGTTTAGAAACCTCAAATTCCAGCATGCTGGAACTCCATGCTGAAACTAGTAGTCTCCTAAGGCAGCAGTCTGCAAAATTTCTGGCCTTCTTCTGTTTAGAAACCTCAAATTCCAGCATGCTGGAACTCCATGCTGAAACTAGTAGTCTCCTAAGGTAGCAGCCCCCAAACCTTCTGGCCTTAATCTGTTTAGAAACCACAAATTCCAGCATGCTGGAATTCCACGTTGGAACTAGTAGTCTCCTAAGGCAGCAGCCTCCAAACCTTCTGGCCTTCATCTGTTTAGAAACCACAAATCCCAGGACGTTGGAACTACACGCTGCAACTAGTAGTTCAGCAACAGATTCAGAGCTACATGCTACCAATTCCTCTATGAGCACTGTTAGCTGGCTACTTTTTGGAGTTATTACTAATCAACTGGTGTGAAAATGAAATAGGTATTTGTTTTGTGTTCTGGTGTACTTATGGTATGGTCCCATGCTTCAGTATTTTCATGTTTTGAGTATGTTGCTGAGTTTCCGAGGTTTTACAGTTGGGCTTTTTTGTTGTGTTCCAGATTTTTTTGTGCCTGGGGTAATATTTAAAGATGTCTGTGTCTAGTTTTGAAACATTGTTGGATTGTTTTCATAATTACGCAGGGCAGAACATATATTGCTAGTTAAGTTAGGCTAAGGCTCAAGTCTTTCTCAACATTTTTTCCACCAGAGGAACCCCCAAAATACACGGGGAACACTTAGTAAACCTATTCATTGCGGGTCAATAGGGAAACTGTCCCCTACATTGGTGGGCAGAAAGAAGGCTGCCACTCTTAGGCTGCTTTCACACCTGCGGGCCGATCGGGTCCACCTGTCAGTTTTTTAAGGAGGACCCATCAACAGGCACGTCGCTGACATCCGATCTGACCTGCTAAAAACAGACAGATGGGGATCTGCTCCCCATCCATCTAGCGGATCGGATGGCCGTCTGGTGTAAATGGACAGTGGGCTGTGTCTGTGTCAACTCTACTCAAGCAGAGCGGACACGGACAAGCCATCTGCCTGCTCAGCAGGGATCAGTGGACAGATTCCCAGCTGAGCAGGCGGACTCCCCCGGTGGAGTCCGCTCCATGTGAAAGGGGCATTACAGTGGTGGTCAGAATACCACCCTTTCCTTGGTTTTGCCAAGTATCATTGGCCCTGGAACTTTGCAGGCACCTTAAAATGGAAAGTAAATCACCCACAACGGCTCCCCTGGTAACTTCTAGAGGATGCCTTGGGTTCCACTAAACCCTAGCTGAGAATGGTTGGGCTAAGGTGTACAGCATTTTTAGAGATTTATAAGATTACTACTCACCATTTACATACAGGCAATATATTACAATCGCAAGGGAAATTTTGAAATGCGAACTGACTTTGTATACCCAATCAAGCGCCCTCTTTTATTGTTCTAATTATTCTGAACTTATAAAAGGTATAAAACTAATTGGCTATTCTGAGTTTGTACACTATCAATATCCTGTGCCCTAAGCAAGCAAGTTCCACAATGTCCTAATTAACACGTGGAATCTGTTAAATGAACCATTTTACCCAAAGCATGATTGCTGGCCAATAATGATGCCAGATACCCAGCCAAGCTCACCAAGCAGTCTCCCCTAAGCTCATTATATGAAATACTGCTAGAATATATGATGAGGATAAGATAAGAGAAGATGAGAGAATATATAAAGAAGGTTATGGATCCTTTTTAGAAAAAAAATATACATGATATTGTATAGATTATATCAAAGCACATCTTCAGTTTTTTTATATTTTATTTAATAATATAATTTTATTATTATAACATGCCCAGCCACTTTAAAAAAACAAAATGCAGTTCATCTCTAGTGCTGTACCACAGAAACCCTGCTGCGGTCCTCTTCTAGATTGAATGATGGGTGGCATCATTCAACCCACTTCCCATGAGCTTTGGCTGTCATTGACACATCCCATGGGAGAACGTCATCTTGTCAGCTTGGGTTCACAGTATAATACTGCAAACAGCTGTGCTGGCATCATAACATCAGTGGTGCTTTCCGAAAAATTGAAGTACACACACCACCACAGCAGGTACAAGAAGACTGCAGTCAGACATGTGATCAGCCAGAGGTATGTATTTAGAAAAGGGAGGGAGTTCTGCTTTAATTTCCTGTTGAGATCACTAACACAGAACTGGACAAATCTAGGAGCTAAGTAGTACATGCACCTAAAAATGACAGCCAATTGTTGTACGCCTGTCGTTAATGAAAGACATAATTTCTTGGCTCCTAAGTGCTTGCTGGCTTCTAACTCACATAGGTCAAACACAAGGCCCATGGGCCGAATCTGACCCCACAGGCCTTGTCATGTGGCCCTCGCAGCCAGTTTTGCAACCAGAACATGGAGGAACTCCATTCTGCCACCTCCAGTCTCACCTTCTGCTCCCAATCCCTGCTGTCAATTCTAAGCAGTAAGCACACAAGCCTTCTGTGTTTACAAGGAACAGGTTTGCTCTCAGCAGCTCCCAGATATAACAGATCCCTGCACTCACTCACGGTAGGGACAGGTCTCCAGAATCTGAGAGAGAGAACGATCTCCCAGCAAGGCAAGGCAGAGTCGCCTACACAGGGAAGTACTGGAGCGGGGCCAGGTAGAAGAGAGTAGAGATGCAAAGAAGCTTTGGGGGGGTTGGGGTTGTACCCTGAACTCTGGACATAGTGTAATCCTGTACGTAGTGCACCACAGATACAAGCAGCCCTTTAAGGGCCACCACCGCTGATGAAATTGAGTTTGACACCCCTGTTTTAAAACAAGTCATGTGATGAGCCAGAGGATCCCAGGAAAAAAATAAAAAAGGTATGCATAAAGGGAATTTAATTGAGCTCAATAACAAAAAAATGGGCAAATCTAGGAGCTAAGTCTCATATGCACCTAAAAAGAGGCAGCCAATTCTATGCTTGTGGATATGAATGACAATATCCCTTGGCTCTTAAGCGCCTGATGGGTTCTAAATCAAACCAAATGGCAGCAGAATTTTTCACATATTGGGCCACTCCTGCAATAGCACCAAGCTACCATACTTTTAAAAAGCATAATGCAAACGTCAGTGGAGACTGCTTTAGCGGAGAGTGGTCTAGTCATCTGCAATCCTGATCTATTATGGCTAGGGCAGCAGATCTGAATACAGTAACATCCTGTCTTACCCTCACCGCTGCAGGACAGGAAGGAAAAGCTTGCCCGTCCACGTGCCGTCTAGTGTCACCTTGACAGCGAGAATTCGGCATCATCTGCTGACTACACAGCCACATGCACTAAAACTGCAGAGGAGGGCTGGGATGGGGGCCAATGACACATATACACACACTGCACGTCACAGAGCATCAACATGTGCCGTTCGGAGTGGTACAGGCTGATGTGTGCATGCTTAAAGGGAAGTGCTGAGTCCGTTCATCTGGGGGAAACGGTTTATTTGATTTTCAAATGAAGAGATGAAGTTCACCTATGTGTTTTTTTTTTGTACGCTCAAGCGTGAATCACAGGAACATGCTGTGTGTGTCTACATAACAGAGACTGCAGCCGGAGAGGCAAAACTGAGTGGACAGCACATTTAAATTGCCTGACCCCAGCTAATGCTTGCATTAAATGGAGTATTGATTACACACTAATGGTTTAAGAGATGCAAGGAGCTATGGGGTCACATTGGCCATTGCTGAAATGATCCACTGCAAAGGGGAGTGAACTGCATTGCTCTGTGAACTGGAAGCAGATAGCAACATAGGTTTTTTTTTTGGATCTGGAAAAGCATTGTGCATCCAGTGTGGAATTATAATTTCCCAATATGTCTTATGACCAACTCCACCTTAAATTAGTGCCTAGTTTGCTGGGTAGATACGAATGACCGGAGATTTCCTCATAGCAGTTTGTGTTTTCACCCCTTTCCACAAAGCTATTATTATGGTGTTGTTCTTTCATAGCTGGGCAGGAAATTTCGATTTATTTGCATTTTTTTTATTCTACACTAAATCATTTAAGGGAGTATGACACTGTCACATTGATTTGTAGCAATACTGAGGCGGCTGGGTGAATCCCTGACATATGGTAGGGAAATCTCAGAAATGGAATCCCACAGAGACATAAGAAACCAGCATGGGATACAACGTGTTGCCATCCATACACAGCTGAGATATAAGATACATAGTGAGCAGTGGCGGCCCACCCCCCCTCCCCCAATCCATGTGCCCTGCCCCTAATCTCCAGGCAGGGCGCCGGACACATGGATTTCAATGCTTTTTTTTTTTTGGAAGCACGTGATTAGAGCCTGAGGCTCTAATTGGCTTCTAATAAGAGTGGGCTCAGGGCGCAGAGCACTGCACCCTGAGCCCACCCAGTTGTGTGATCATAGCGAATTAATATTCACTATTGTCTTCCTGATTCTCCTCCCAGCCAATCAGGAAGCAGGTCCTGACTCAGCCAATCGGGTCTCAGGACCCACTTCCTGTTCGTCCGGGAAGAGAAGCCCTGGCTCTTCCCTCGGCTAGAGCTAGGAGCAGCAGCCCTACCCCTCCTCATCTCATAAGTTAAAGCTGCCTTCCCATCTGTCACCTGCGGGGGGAGAGGGGGTGACATTGGTTCGAGTAAGGGGGGGAGTTTGTACCTAAATACATAGGTGAGATCATGATATCCGGTACGGGCAAACCTCACTGCATTTGTGATCCTTTTGAGGTGTCGTTAAGTTTGTAATGACACCCACAGTGGATCAAAAATACTGTGCATTTTCAATGCGATGAAGAAAATGTGCAGGGAACGCTGTGTTTCCCTCACCGCATATGTGTGTCTAGGCTAATTCTGAGAGCTTATTTATATTAGTGATGTTGTCACTAGGTCTCTGTGCTTAGCAATACAATGCAGGCAGGTTATGGCTGGTGGGAGGACCTGGAAGTGTGCTGCACATGGCTTCCTGGAAACATTAAAGCGCCCGGCCTCAGTACTTCCCTCAAGCACCCCCAGCCCTGATGCAAGTAGTGGGGTGACTCTTCAAAGGAGTTATGCAAAATATTAAAACACCTTGATGGGTGGATGTCAGTTTGAAGGAGAGGGAGCACCTAGGCAGAATGCATATGCATGCAAACCAAAGGTAATGACCACCTGTGATGCCGAACTTCCATGATTGAAAGAAGTAACATACAATGAATGAAAGGAGTGGGCCAGGGACAGATGGGCTGGGGAAAAAAGATGGTGGATGTTCTCCAGCCAGGAAATAGGGTTGCCACCTCATCCCTTTAAACCCGAACACATATGAATTACACAGGTTGTTCTGGGGCTAATTTAATGCAGATAAGGCACCAAGTGAGTTTAATTACCACCTTAATCAGCCACAGGACCTGTGTAATTAATGTGTTTGGTTTTAAAGGGATGAGGTGGCAACCCTACCAGGAAATGAGGAGGGCTCTATCTGACTTGCTTTAGATTATAATGCACATTGTGCGATGCTCACAGTGTGCAGTGAAATCAAAGTACAGGAGAAGAGACTGTACAGCTGTGTAAGACTGACGGGAAGGCTGGAGTTCAGCTTTAACAGGGGTCTCCTCTTATCTCTCAGGCTGCTTTCACACTGAGGCGTTTTACAGATGCTATTTAGCTAAAAATAGCGTCTGTAAAGCGCCTCAAAAGTCCCCCCCAATCCACCCCAATGTGAAAGCCCTGAGTGCTATCACACTGGGGCGGTGCGCTAGCAGGACGTTACAAAAAGTCCTGCAAGCAGCATCTTTGGGGCGGTGAGGGGAGCGGTAATATACCGCTCCTCTAACGCCCCTGCCATTGAAATGAATGGCAAGCGCTTCAGAAGCGGCTGCACACCACCTCGGTAGCGCTGAGCCCCGGCACTTTTAACCCCTTGTGGGGGGGATAAAAGTGCGGCGCTCCCGCCCGCATAGCGGACCCCTATCACTGGTAAAACTAGCAGGGTTTTACCGCGACCGCGGCTACCGCTTCAATGTGAAAGTAGCCTTACAAAAGCCAGTTGATGCATTGTTTCATTCAGTCCTGCGGATGCTAGGGTTTAGCAAAATACAGCATCTTTTCCTTTGTTTATATCAGATTACTAGAGGCTCAGATGTGAAGCAAGATGCTGCTTTAGTGTGTGACTAGCAACAGTATGCCCATTTGTTGAACAACTTTAAATTTCACATTACTAGTGGTATGAATGTGCAACACAGTATAAAGAGCTCAGCGGCCTGGAGGATGTTAGCGTATAGCACAGTGTAGAAATAACAGCACTGTAGGGTATATATTGCATAGCACAGTGCACAGATAACAGTCATCCACAGTATCCCATCCAATGGTAATATAAAAACAGAGGAGAGAAGCAAAGGGAAATGCTGTAATTTGACCAAATGGCATCGAAATAAGAAGGGAGAGCAACTACAGATCAGCATTATGGCCCTATTTTTGCCAGTTGTGCCTTCGCAAAACCCCAAAGGGATGCCCTGGCACTGTGTAGAAACAAAGCCCTACTGATCTGGAAGAGGAATAAATACAAGGAATGAGCTGTGTCCATGCACACATCATCATTTTGTGCTCGTCTTGAGAGGGTTTCATCTTCCCAATCAATAGGTCACTGCTATCGATAGAGCAGTCCAGTAAATGTTGTCACAGATGGGTCATCAAAGGAGACGGTGTCATAAAATGTTGCTGGCCTGCTCCTTTCCAGACATAGATGAAGAAAGGAAAACGTATGGTAGCTCAATAGTACAGCTTTTTTTTGTGTTTCCTTAAATGCCATTTCTCTTTATATACACGTTCCTAGCCCCAGGGTGAAATGGACTGATAGTCTATAAATGACTGCTGTAGACCATGATACTGAACAACAATGACATGTATAAAACTAGAGAGGGTGAACATGTGTGCTGTTGAACAATAATGGCTTTTAATTCCTTATTGTTGGAAAAAAATAAATAATAATAATGATTCTGTGCAAAATGCCACCTAAAACCCAACTACTGTCTCCCTACTGGGGAGATTTCAATTTATTTCCTATACAGGTTACAGATTTTAGGCAAAGAGAAAGCCAGGGGAATTCATATTCAAAGGGACATGGACAACAATAAACACTAACCAGAGCTTCTAACCCTTCTCCCACATTGGCTCATACCTGAGCAGAGCATAAACCCCTGCGGCGTCCGAGGGCTGCATGCGACCCTTTGGTATATGATGTGTGACCCTTGGACCTCAGCAGTCTGTAGTGGAAACATTGATTAGGGTAATAGCATTGATCTCTACCAGCCTCATGTAACATCTCGTCGGGAGCCTGCGGCGTCCCCAAATACGAGACGAGTCCATACTCGGTTACACCCTCTTCCCAATCTTCGAGACCAATCACAAATAACAACAGGTACAGGGAAACTTATACTTAAGGGGACCGAAAGAGAAACGGATTTTAGACATTGGACATATCCTTTATTTAACTTTAGAGGGGTCATCCCTCTGTCATCAACCCAAAATCCACCGTAAAACGTGTCTTAGTAATAATAATAAATAAAAAAAGGTTGTTATTCCTTAATTTTCGGTAATAACAAGTTGTCGTGTGTACAAGTGGGAGAGATCAAAATATGTACAGTAACAACAAGTCATAGTACCAGATGTCGTCAGTAAATATCTGATAGTCAGGTAAAGTGGGACCCCGATCCTTGCACATATATTTCTCTTTACCGTAAATTCCTTTGTGTTTTTTTTCGACATGATAACTCGATGGTATGCAAAAGGAAAGAAGTAGATACAG
>BLSH010014141.1:95440-112599 GCA_018402905.1 Glandirana rugosa | reverse complement strand
TGTCCTTGTTCCAGGATCTAAGTGTCAGTGTGTCCTTGTTCCAGGATCTAAGTGTCAGTGTGTCCTTGTTCCAGGATCTAAGTGTCAGTGTGTCCTTGTTCCAGGATCTAAGTGTCAGTGTGTCCTTGTTCTAGGATCTAAGTGTCAGTGTGTCCTTGTTCCAGGATCTAAGTGTCAGTGTGTCCTTGTTCTAGAATCCAAATGTCAGCCTGTAATTGTCCCAGAATCCAAGTGTCAGTGTGTTATTATTCTAGGATCCAAGTGTCAGTGCATCCTTCATCTAGGATCCAAGTGTCATTGTCCTAGGATCCAAATGTCAGCATGTAATTGTCCCAGAATCCAAGTGTCAGTGTGTTATTGTTCTAGGGTCCAAGTGTCAGTGTGTTATTATTCTAGGATCCAAGTGTCAGCGCATCCTTCATCTAGGATCCAAGTGTCAGTGTGTTATTGTTCCAGGATCCAAGTGTCAGTGTGCCATTGTTCCAGGCTCCAAGTGTCAGTGTGTCATTGTTCCAGGATCCAGGTGTCAGTGTGTCATTGTTCTGGGACCCCCAAGTGTCAGTGTGTCCTTGTTCTGGGAACCCAAGTGTCAGTGTGTCATTGTTCTGGGATCCCCAAGTGTCAGTGTGTCATTGTTCTGGGACCCCCAAGTGTCAGTGTGTCCTTGTTCTGGGACCCCCAAGTGTCAGTGTGTCATTGTTCTGGGACCCCCAAGTGTCAGTGTGCCCTTGTTCTGGGAACCCAAGTGTCAGTGTGTCATTGTTCTGGGACCCCCAAGTGTCAGTGTGTCATTGTTCTGGGACCCCCAAGTGTCAGTGTGTCCTTGTTCTGGGAACCCAAGTGTCAGTGTGTCATTGTTCTGGGATCCCCAAGTGTCAGTGTGTCATTGTTCTGGGACCCCCAAGTGTCAGTGTGTCCTTGTTCTGGGAACCCAAGTGTCAGTGTGTCATTGTTTTGGGACCCCCAAGTGTCAGTGTTCCAGGATCCAATGTCAGTGTGTCATTGTTCCAGGCTCCAAGTGTCAGTGTGTCATTGTTCTGGGAACCCAAGTGTCAGTATGTCATTGTTCTGGGACCCCCAAGTGTCAGTGTGTCATTGTTCTGGGAACCCAAGTGTCAGTGTGTCATTGTTCTGGGACCCCCAAGTGTCAGTGTGTCATTGTTCTGGGATCCCCAAGTGTCAGTGTGTCATTGTTCTGGGACCCCCAAGTGTCAGTGTGTCATTGTTCTGGGAACCCAAGTGTCAGTGTGTCATTGTTCTGGGAACCCAAGTGTCAGTGTGTCATTGTTCTGGGAACCCAAGTGTCAGTGTGTCATTGTTCCAGGCTCCAAGTGTCAGTGTGTCAATGTTCTGGGACTCCAGGTGTCAACAAGTTATTGTTAAGCAACCCCCATGTGGCATTGTGAGCTTATAATGGAGACCAAAAAGACAGTGTGTGATTGTTTGGAGAATTCAAGTGTTATTGTTCTAAGATCCCATAAGTCAGTGTAACATTTTTGTAAGACCCCCAAGCATCGCTGCATTATTGTTCTGGGACCCTCACGATTTGGTGCATCATTTTTTTGAGATTCCAAATGTTACTGATGTTGTCGGAGTATTGATATAATGTGCTGGAAGCTTCTTGTATACAGCAATACGCTTTACTTTCATGGAGAATGTTAGAACATATAGCACTTTCTTTACAAGGATACTATGGTGACCTCCTTGTGGTGTGATGCAGCTCAGGAAGCCCTGGCCTTTACCTTTTGATGTGATGCTTTTGCTAGGGAAACTTTATCTTTTGCACTGTAATCAATGTTTGTGAAGAAGGTCTCATCGCTAGTCATGTGGCTTGTCGCTCCTGAGTCTATGCACCAGCCGTGTGGCTTGCCGCTCTGTGTCACTTTAAAGGTGTCACTTCATGAAGTGCCTGCAGGTTCCTTTGTGGCTGCTTTGAATCTTTCTTTTGTGGATAGCTCTAGCTTTCGCTGCTCGGCTTTCCAGATAGAACAGTCTTTTTTTAAGTGACCAGTCCTTTTACAGCGAAAATAAGCTCTGGTTTCTTTGTTGTGCTTTATGTACATCTTAAGAGCTTTGTCCTCGTGATGCGTGTTTTCTTTCCTTCTGTCATATTCAATTAATTTGCCTTTGACATATTCCAGTGTTAGGTCCTGCTCAGTTCTGGTTTCTAAAGCATTAATATGGGCAGTATATGTCTATGGAAGGCTGCAGAGGAGCAGGGCAACAATATGGTTATCTTTGATGTCCTCTCAGGTGGTGTATAGCTGCTCTATGATTTCTATCACAGCTTTCGCGTGGTGACACATTTGCTGGCCTTCTTCTAGTCTTATCTTGTACAGCTTTCGTAGCAAAAATTGTTTGCTGTTTAGACTTGAACGCTCGTGCAGTTTTTCTAATGAGGTCCACATACCATTGGCCCTTTTCTCTGTTCTTATGTGGATAAGCAGGTCACCTTCTACTAACAAGCTTATAATTGCTTCTGCCTATCCTTCCTGTCCCATTCCTCCATATCTCCATTTGTGGGTCTGTCTGTATTCAGCACTTGCCATCAGTTGTCCATGCTGAGAAACATTTGTAGCTTAAATTTCCATAGCTTGTAATTGGCATTGTTCAGCGCAATTGCAAACTTCACATCTGAACCACTTGCCATCTTTCAGTAGCTTGTATACAGTACTCCCCAAGTATCATCTCCAGTGCCTCTGGATGCCTGGGTGCCTGCTGGGTGCACTGAGTGCCTGCTGGCATGCATAATCTGTTAGCAGGGTATTGAAAGTAAAGTGTATTGCTTTATACAATAAGATTCCAGCACATAATTTCAATACCCTGCTAACAACTGAGACATCCAAATTGTCACTGCGAGGTCGTTAAGAAATATCAAGTATCAGTGTGTTATTGTTGTGGCTTCCAAAGTGTCACTGGGATCTTAAGTGGTGGTTGGTCATTGTTTTTAGATCCAGTGTTGGTAATCCATTGTTCTAGGAACCAAATAAATTAGGGATTCCTAAAAACAAATAATAGAAGAGATCAAAACCCATAGGTTTTGCAATTCACACCCCTGAAACACAGCAGTTTTCTTATAACCTTCACGTTTTTTTTTTTGTAAATTATTTTTTACACTGTGAAAATACAATACAACCCTCAAGCTAAATAAATATATATACATATATATTTATTCTAATAACCAATATTTTTCTTTTCTTGCTCGTTCTACAGACTTTGTACAGCACTGCATTGCATCACCTGACTACGAAGATGGGAAGAAGAGCGGAGACAAGTTTTCATCCTCTGAGGCTGAATACACACCAAACCATGATGACTACAGTGAGCCTGACAGCCCCCAGTCCAGTCTGTCTGCAGGATATTTTAGCGGTGAAGCAGCCGTCACGGACAGCTACTCAATAGACGCTTTCTTCATCACAGATGGACGCTCGAGAAGAGGTGTCGAGACTCGCGGAAACCAACGTCACACATGCAGTGAGTGTGGTAAAACCTACGCCACCTCTTCCAACCTCAGCCGGCACAAACAAACCCATCGGAGCCTGGACAGTAAGATGGCAAGGAAATGTCCTACATGTGGAAAAATGTATGTTTCTATGCCAGCCCTGGCCATGCATCTTCTCACACACAATCTGAAACACAAGTGTGATGTGTGCGGCAAGGCCTTCAGCCGCCCATGGCTCCTGCAAGGCCACATGCGCTCCCACACCGGCGAGAAACCTTTCGGCTGTGCCCACTGTGGGAAAGCCTTTGCTGACCGATCCAACCTTCGCGCGCACATGCAAACGCACTCGGCCTTTAAACACTACAAGTGCAAACGCTGCGAGAAGACCTTCGCTCTCAAGTCATATCTTAACAAACATTACGAGTCAGCTTGTTTCAAGGGCTCGGACCATGAGTGCACCCCATAAAATTAAAATCCAGGCTTGAGGAGAAAGACGATACACAAAGAAACGAGGCACAAATAATTGTGCCAACCTACTCTTAATTGATGGCACAACACACCAGAAACTAAAAAATCAGGGTACTTGGCATCCAACAGTATTATCCTCTGTTGCACTTCACCATAGACTGTGCAAACATCATTTTTATATAAACATACTGCTTTTTTTTTTAATTTGAAGCTTGACAACTTTATTTTAAACGGTGCAATATACTTTTGTTTTTCAATGGATCATGGGTAGTTGTGACCTATCTCTCTTTCTTAAACACACATACACACAAAGAAAAGAAACTTGTAGCCTCTCTACTGACGCTCTTAAAGAACCCTTACATGCAAAGCCAAGCTTTCTGTGGTGCAACACATGAAATGTGAAAGTCTTACATTAATATAAGAGTAACAGTAGGAGACAAAATTAACGGAGGGGCTCTGTAACACAGACTCAGGTGCCATTTTCTATCCTATGTTATTTATTCTTTAAACTGTTTGTTATATGACTCTGTTGCTGAAGAAGCATTAATTGCATTATTTATTTTATCTTTATTATTTGTGCCAAGGCTTAGTATAACGCAGACGAGGAGAGAAGACTTTTTTTTTTGCAGCACAATAAATATCATGCGAGCCAGGAACAAAAAACACGAGAAAGGAGCTGCAAGTGGCATTGTGCCAACTCAACTGTAATAACTGCAGAAGAGTTTGCTGCGTCTTGTTTGGAAGCACATATGTACACTATAAACAGGGCAAAAATAATTGTGCCAACACTTTAAACCAGAAAAGAGCTTGTGGCACTCCAGTAGAACTAAGATGTTGAATTTTTGTTCCGAAAAAACAGCGTTACCTCTAGAATTTTGAAAGGCGATGAGAATATGCACTATTCTTCCAGTATTTATTATGGATTGTCAGCGGTCGGTTCACAAAGCAACATGACCTGCATTATATACTAAGATCATTTTTTTAAAAATGTGACCACCGCCTTCATGGAGTCAAGACATTTGCGCCTATTTTTTTTTAACTGTTTATTTAATAATATTATGTAATTTATATGATTTATTTATTATATTTATTACACTTTTTATTGATAATTTAATTTTTTTTTTTTGAGGATGGAAAAGAACGTACAGATCGTGGTTAATTTTATGGCATTAACAGGAATTAACGTTGCAGCAGATGCCGGGACGAGCCTTGTCTGTTGTGGTAAATTGTCTTCCTCCTGAGTGCAACAGACTTTAAAAGCAAAAAAAAAGTGACTTTTTTTTCCAGGCCTATGTTTCCGAACATGATTGAAGAATAATCGGAAAAGCCTATGCAATTTCTCAATGAGTTCTTACCTCATGGCAAAACAGAGGAAGCGCTACAGCCCTCCATCAGCCTCTCCTGCACTTGTCAAAGGGAGGGACAGTTTATTAGTTTGTGAGCAACATTCACTTACAAGTCATGCAGGCCCAGTGTTTGGGTCTCTGGACATGCCAAGACTCCGGGCTTGCAGGCAAGAACAGGTTCAGAACCTCACATGATGATCCAACAGCAATTTATTTAGTGATCACATGAATGATGGCACTGAGATTCTCAGTGCAAGAGTATTTTTTTTTTTTCTTGCAACTTCTTTGTATACTGACAGCACTTGCAGCAGCGTGTTGGGTAATCCCAATGTTATTTACATTGCATTATTATTACATGCTACAAGTCTCGCCATGCTTTTTTAGGTGACTGAAAAGTCATACCGATCTTTAAGGTGCAAGGGCTGCTTTAATTGCAATTATTACCTAATATATTTGGAAAAAAAAAATGCTCAGTATTACTGCATGCCTGAATGAAGCAAGCCTTGCGTTTATAGATCGTAGGATTCCTTCTTTGCATCAGTGTTAGAAAATTGCAGCAGAGAATGTATTAGTAAAATTTAGTAAAGTTCCCAAAATGGTGAAATTAGAAGTCGAATGAAGACAAGCCGTGATAGTGTTAACAAAGAGACGATGTCTAATGCAACAAAGATACAGTCTATAAATGACAAAACGCCTAAATGAAAGACCGTAGGTGGGGGGTCCCATTGCATAATCATTGTGGTGCCTCCTTAATCTCCTACATCCAATTTAAAAGCCATGCCATGCCACTATTAAGGGCTGTGCCATTCCAAAAGTATTGTTTTAATTGATTATATAGCAGTCCGACAGAGGTTCTCGGTATGTACATACATTCATGTTATCTCAACTTATTTTCCAGATGCTATTGCTTCCTAAATAAACAACTATATTCTAAATTACTACATATTAAACTACATATTACTACATAAACAGTATAGCTGGCCATACGCTAGTAGATTTCAAACAAAACATTTGATGACTTAAAGAGGAACTGCAACCACCACCCCCCCCCCCCAACATTTTTTCCCTGCTTACCCTTAAATGTCTTCTGCACAGTAAGGACTCTCACCTAGCCAGCAGGTCTAGCGTTGAGTTGCTGGGATCCTCCTCTCTGCAGCTGCTGCACCGTTGTCTTTTGACGGCTCTCCCGGGTGCTGGCGCCACTAGGCCTGCCTCCCGCCTCTTTGCTGAATAACTGCACTTCATGCATCCCAGGAGGCACTGCATCATTCGCCTAGGCGAATTCTGAAAACTGGGAGGGGGGCAGGCCGAGCCATTGATGAAAAAAAAACAAAAAACATGTAAGTAAACAAGGGGTGCCCAACCTTCTGAAGAGCGAGAGCCATGGGTTGGACCGATCACTTCAAAGGGGCCTAATGCTGCTTTCACACTGATGCGCTGAGGTTTACCTTGCACTGCAGGTGTAGCGCAGTGCACCTGTGGCTTTCCTGCTGGTTAGCTGCACTTTGCCATAGACTTCTATTATATCCTGCAGGGGTGGTGCACTTTCTGAAAGCGCACCAAACCCACAGGTAATAACAAAAGTTTATGGCTCAGAGCAGGTAACCCGCAGGTGTTCTGTGCTGCACCTGCAGATCAGTTTGAAAGCAGCCCAGTAACCGCTGCAGGACAGATATGCCCATATATACACACTGTGATTTTAGTAATAAACTTACCTTTAATAACAGTCTTCCATTCAGGTATCGCTGGCTGTTGCTGTCCCAGGCAGAGTGCATTTGGTATCACTACGCCTGTGACAGGTGTTGGCGCTAGAGGAAGCATCAGCTTATGCGCCTCTGCTCTGCAGCCGCTTGCTTCCTCTACCACTGGCTTCATTCACAACACTGATGCTCTGGGATGGTGTGTTGGCAACCCACAATCTGAGTTTGCCAACCCCTCATCCCAGAGCAGGAGGTCGCGGGCCACATCTGAGGGTTCCAAGGGCCACTGGTTGAGCACCCCTGAAGCAAACAAACAAAGAAAACCCCAAAATAGATAAGGGCACTGCAGAGGAGGAGCAGGATGTAGGGTGCCACAGGTGGGTGAAGGTCCGCTTTAAAGAATGTTATTCGAAAGTACTTCAAAGCTTTTGCTATTAACATTTGATAATAGAACGAATGAACTTTCCTGAACCAAAACTACTGTTCAAGAATAATTTTCCATCCTGTTCCTTTGAATTTTCTCACCACTGCGGATGAAAACGAATGTCAGTTTGGCCCCACTAACGTTTAGAACAGTGTTTCTCAACCACGGTGCCAACTGTGTTCCCCCTGGGTGCTGTGAACATGGGACCCAGTTTGTCCTGGATCAGGGCAGGCCCGCCTGCACCATAACAACCAATGATGCTCTAGAGCCAGGACATTTGTTGCTATGGTGAAGACGGGCAGCTTGCCCTAAATGATGGCAATGCATAACTTTGATCCATGACAGGAAGTAACTAACAAATGTTCTTGAATCAAACATTTTCAAATCAAATACTTCTAGCGTATGGCCAGCCTAATGGGTCCTCTGTCCCTGACTATATGGCAATACAATCCAAGCAATACTGGCACTTATGTAACATTCACGTTCTATATACAGGATTCTTTTTCTAATAAACTTCTCCCATACCTACAGCTGGGGAGTGTAGCAATATTTTATGCAAGTTGTCAATTCACTTCCTTACTGAGATAGGCAACACAGACAGATTTTGTGCTATGCTGAAGTCTAGAGCTGTTCGAGAATGAATATACTAGAGATATAAGGAAAGCGAAACATAATAATGCAGAATTCAGAAGCAAGACAGTCTAGCGGTGAGCAGCAAGCAAATTAAATATTGCAGGTTGGGGGGACACTGGTAGACTGCATCACCCATTGGTTATAATTCTCAGAGATCTCCAATCATGAGATATTCCTCCAGCAGTTTGCATCTTCACCCTTACCTCGAAGCCATAATGAAGGTATCACTTTCGGATGATCTTCCAATTTTTTTGTTTCTTCTACATTAAGGAGAATCGATCTGTGAACATTATGTGGCATTTGGACAAAACTGGAGGTGTTGGTGGGGGGATATCTTGTGACCGGTGATAGAACATAACAATCTATTATGGAGCTCTTTCATTTACAAAGGCCACTAACATTTGGAAGTTTTACTTGGGGGATTTTACCAGCCTTTATCTAATATAAATACAGCGTTTCTTCCCTTTAATTATGTATTTTAGGAATTTTACTTAGGAAGTCAGGCTTCCTGGAACAGATGTGATAGTTTCAGGCTGGGTTCACACTAGTGCAAATTGGATGCAGATTTCCATCATCCAATTCGCATGCCAGGAGATTGTGACCGTCTCTCAATGGCTGGCAGCTGCAGAGCGGCTTGCACAGTGCTGTGTGTCTTTGGCTCAGTTTCAGGGCCGAATTCAGGCAAAAATTTGTCCCTGAAACAGAGAAAAGGGACGCACCGGACTCCTGCTGCGAGCCGCATCCAGCAGCAGTGTGAACCCAGCCTTAAGACAACGAAGGTGTTCATCTAAGTAGCATATGATTGCTTGTCTACCTTGTGTCATAATCAGTGCCGGCACAAGATCATCCAGTGCCCAGGGCAAATATGCTAAATTGTACCCCCTGATTCATTATGTGCAAGCTTATGAGGAGGAGGGGGAGAGAGAGAGCAAAGCCCGCACCTACTCCTGGCTCTCTGCTCCTCTCCTTGCTGCTTCTAGCTCTGGGCTGACAGAAGTAATGATGCCGCTGTCACTACTCCTGTCAGCCTTTTAGTAGAAGGAATTTGGTGCACCCCCATCCCTACAACACACACTTTGCCCAAGGCAGCCTCCCCTTCTGCCCGACAATGAACTATGAAGCAACTTCTATGCTTTGCAGCTACTGAAATACAAAATGCAATAGTAACAATATCAATCAAGCTCGGCTGCATCTCCAAATTACGATTTCTTAGAAATGCTGTGCACATTTTCAGACCAGGATCTGAGAAATAAAGACATGGTCATACATCATACAGTATTTTTAAAAGGTTAGTTCATCTGATTAACCAATTCGTTTTGGTTAGATGGGCTGGTCTTTTAAATCTCTAGAAGACTCAAGATCTAGTGTCATATCTCCATCTAGCGGGCCAGAAATGTTTGCTAACAAGACCATGGTTGGTTTTAGCCAAAATAGGTTGGGGTGGGTGACAGTTATAAACAAATGTTAGTTATGTCATGTTTATGGCTAACTTTATTCCTGCAGTAAATTCTCACCAGCAGACTTCCCAAAAAGTAGGGATTTCAGCCAACCAGAGTCTCTCCATTACCCAAATATGTGCACCTGTTACACATACATTCTGAAAGCCATCGCTTCTTTGGGCTAGGGTGTCCATTAAAAATATATATATATCAGTGGTATAGTTATATGCATTCATGTAACTAGTCATTTGTGGACAAACAAGCACATATTACCTAAAGAAACCTATAAGGAGAGAAATATGGGGCTGCCAATGCTAACCTCTGTCTGAAATTGTGAGTTCCCTGGACAACTCTTTCTTCAAAACCTTCATAGAAATCAGATCAGAAAAGCGAAAGTAAAATCAGAAATCGGATTACCTATTCTAGATCTGGGACTCGGAGCCTAGGTTCACATTGGAGTGATTTGTCATGCGATTTGAGAGATCAAATTGCATGACAAGTCGCAGCCTATTGGCAGCAATGGCACTGTCCCAATCGGTACGACACCGATTCTTCAGCGCCACACCGATTTGCAAAAGTAGTTCTTGCACTACTTTTGCCGATTTCAGGTGCGATTTCAATAGACATCTATGCATGAAGCCACAAAGATGTCTATCAAGTAGCACCTGAAATCGTGCTGACCTTGCTACTTTGAAATCGCGCTACTTCAAGTGAAGTAGCAGCGATTTCAAAGTAGCAATCAATGTGAACCAGGGCTGAAACTACTAAAGCCACTACAGCACAGGTATCTTCAGAAGGGGAGGTCAGCAATCATGGCATCTGTTCTAAAGGTAGCTACAAAAAGGTACCTACTTTGAGGGATTTCTAGGCTGGTTTCACACCATGTGCAGCTGCGGGGCACAAAAAGGGTCCAGTGCGTCCCCGTTCACCATTTCAGGTCAGAGTTTTTGCCTGAATTCAGACCTGAAACAGAGCCAAAGACGCACAGGACCCTTCTGCTGTGTCCTCTGTGGCCACCCCAGAGATGTGTAAACTGGCTCCATTGAGAACCGGTTACAATCTCCTGTCATGCGAATTGGATGCGGAGAAACCTACCCAGTAAACCCAGTCTTAAAGAAACATTTATTGGCCACCCAGAGGACCCATGTTCACTGGGTGATCAAGGAATAATAATTTGTGTAAAAACAGGTTACAGCTAAACGCAATATGCAACTTCTTCTTGAATATGTTGTTTGCCTTCCATGTATTGATTAGCAAAAATCAATTGGCTGGCCTGTATTCTTTCCATTTAGAGTATACTGCTTATAGGAGAAATACAAAGGCTGTAATTACCGACTCCACTGTCTGAAATGTTAGCTTCCTATCTGTAATGATGGGCTTTGATTTCAATACGATCTAAGTCACCGCCAAGCTGAAACATGTTCAGTTATAAAAAAGCAACTAATCTTTGGCTTTGGTTCATAGCATGCTTGTTCTGGGTCAGTGAAACTAAAATCACAAAGCTGGACACAGCCAGACATTTATATTTTAAATAGAAAGGTCAGCAATGGTTGCTACATATTTGTTTCACAACAGGTTTACTTTAGCTTCCTTTTTAGGACAACCAATTTAAGCTTGCATTGCGTAAATTAAATGGAAGAAAATGCTGGAAAAATAAGCAAATTTTCTGAGATTGATCATCTACAAATTTACATCAGAGCTTAAAATATAACAAAAAGCTGCTGTCTGTGTTCCCCATTATTGAGATTAAAGTATAAGTTCACCTTTCAAGAAAAAAATAATAAATGCACATTTTTTTTGCAGGAAAAAATTGTGCATTTACTATGTTTGCTGCAGGAGCCTGGAAAACATTAATCAGGGGTACAATGGTCAGGCTTTCTGCCCGTACCTTCTGCCACCTGTTGTAAGATGCATGGCTTGTGAATGAATTACATTCATCAGCGCCCTTGCAGTTCATTCAGATCTCCAAGCCGTCAGCCGCGGAGGCTGATGGTAGTTGTTGTTCAATTATTCACAGAAAACTGTGAATGAATGACACAACTGTGTGGGTGGAGCCCCGCATGGCCGCGCTGTTTCCGATTGTGACAGTAGGTGCAGGGAGAAGATCCCGCACCACTGCCACAACGAGGGGGGGATCGGGGGAACTGGCGGGAGGAGCGGTAATATGCATGGAACATGTAACATGTTCCAAAAGGTGTACCTTAGCTTTTAAAGTAGAATTCCATCCTGAACCTAACTAGTCTTAAAAATATCCATTTCCCTTCCTAACAGCTATGCTGATCAACCTGTGTATAAAACATGACCGATTTTCAGCATGCTCCAGTTTGGTCACATGATCCAGCTCCCCTATGTCAGCTGGCAATGGCTGCAGGGGAGAGGAGACAGCGCAGAGAACGGCTGGGACATGGGAACCTATCGGTGACGTCACCTTTCCTAGTAGTTCCCAGCCATTGTCGTGCACTTTCTACCCTGCAGCTGCCACTGGCTGACTCAGGGGTTCATAAGATTGAGGACAGGTCATCGTTTTTACACCGGTTAGTCAGAATAGGCATTAGGAGGGGGGAAGGGATATAGTTAGGACTAGTTAGGTTAAGGCTGGAATTCTACGTCAACTCTCTCTAATTGCCTTGATCACCATTGTCAGGGGAAATAAAAGTGAGGGTAAATTCAAATATTTTTCGTTTCCACCAGCACAGCGATAGAGGGGAAATCTTCCAACAGGGACATGTGTTCCCTGTGACAGCTGTCTAAAGCTGGCCATAGATGAGTGGAAAACAGAAGGAAATTTGCGTTGATTGTCAAATCGTTAGTTTTTTGCATCATTAGTGTGTCAGCTGCAACATGGAAATTTTGTGCCGCAATTGAAAGTGCCTGATCCAACATGCTGTGTTTTTTTTTCTTTTTAGAAAAACGAAACAAATGATGGCACAATCGTATGAGCTATTTTCGTTTTTTTGATCGACAGAACATTGGGTTTTCGACTCATTCATGGCCGGCATAAGGCCCCTTTCACACGGGGAGGAGTCCGCCTGCTCAGCAGGGCTTATGCAGAGTAGATGAAGATGAAACAAGAGTGACAGCACTCCAGGTGTGCGGTAAAAAATTATTCAGGTTTTATTCATACGACTGGTAACATCAAAATAGTCCAAATACAGGTACAGTGCAAAGTGAGATAGACGCGTTTCATGAAATTAAATTGGCTTAATCATTATCTATCAGAGACCGGTAGTGATGACGTGTATATAGCACTATAACAGCTGACATGCAACCGGACTCTGATTGTGCTAGTTAACCCTGTAAACCCTATGCTAGTTAACCCCGTAAAAAGGGTTAAGTAGCAGAATCAGAGTCCGGTTGCATGTCAGCTGTTATAGTGCTATATTCACATCAACACTACCGGTCTCTGATAGATAATGATTAAGCCAATTTAATTTCGTGAAACGCGTCTATCTCACTCTGCACTGTACCTGTATTTGGACTTTTAGGATGATACCAGTCGTATGAATAAAACGTATATTTTTTAACGCTGTGACTCTTGCTTCATCTTCATCCATTCCTGTGCAGTACGCGGACTGGACGTGCAACTAGGAAAAGCGGTAACTGACAATCCTCACCTGGAGCGGTCGGACCCTGCCTTTGGATTACTTATGCAGTGTGGACACAGACCGCTCTCCTCTATGGGCGGTCAGATGTAAACGCACCTCCTGTCCGTTTACACCCAACTGCCATCCAATCTGATAGAAGGATGGGGAACGGATCCCCATCTGTCTGTTTTTACTGGATCAGATCAGATTGGATGTCGCCGGGTGTAAGCGGAGACATGTCTGTTTACATCCACAGCTTCATAGAAGATAATGGAGGGTCTGATTGGTCCTCTTGTGTGAAAGGGGCATAAAGGAGATTTTTCTCACAATTAAAAAGGTATCAATTTTTTTGTTGCATCTACAGGGCAAGAAGTAAAGGGAAATCTCCCTAACGAGCAACAGAGGGCAAAAAAGAACCCTGACAGCAGTTTTAACCCTTCCCTACTCTATCAAAAATGAGAAACAGTTTTGGCTTTAAATATACTTGAAAGGTAATCTTTTGATCAATCGTTGGAAACATGAGCAGGATATTGGACTGCTCTAGTAGTGCACTACAATAAGCAGTCCAATAATAACCGGACATCTCTGTACACCAAGGATGAGAATTTAAAATTTGCAACTAGCCTAAGGCCTGATTCACACCTATGCATTTTTAGTGCTTTATGTATTTTGCATTTCCATAGGAAATCATGTTATATGGACTGTAGTGCAAAAAAGCACTAAAAATGCATAGTTGTGAATCAGGCATCACCTCTCATTCAATTATCGTGCTTTGATCTGATCATTACATATGCAATCCGAGTGTCTAAAATGCCGGAAATCTCCTATATCGCCTGTATCGAACAAGTATTAGACTTTCAGGAAGTATTTCTCTTACAGTCTCCTCCCTGACTGACATGACTAAAGCCTCGTACACACGGGACGACGATCGTATACAACAGGTCGTACGAACGACCGCTGTATGCGAAATCGATCGTTAGTACGCGCGATTAGAACAGCCGACGTACTATGGTCGTACAACAGAAGTTGAATGAGCAAACAAGAAAACTTGGTAGTACCAACAAGCTACCATGTGTACAGAGAAGTTGGTCCAACAAGTTGTATTGTGCAAAACACGCATGCTCCGAAGTCAGGAACGGCCGGATGCTAATTGCATGCAACTGAACGTTCTTTCTTTGGTCGTACGATCGTGTAGTGCAGTCAGTATGCTACATACAACAGCCAACATACGATTTGAGACAATCGTATGTACGATCGTCATCCCGTGTGTACGAGGCTTTAGTTTCACTGCAGCAAACTGCTATAGAGTTTGATTTGTAGCATCTTTTCCTGTTAGCACAAACATAAAGTTTCAGCATGAAGCGGCAATTCATCGGACCCTGAGTGCTGGCACGTGAACGGGTTGACTCCTCATATGACAACATAAGATGACATAAAAATAAAAGAAAAATAACTTTCGCTTGCATAATTCCGTTTCATGCTTTTGCAAACTGACTGGCCAGTGTGTGGCCCCTTTGACTGCCTTGTTATCTCCATACAATCCTGTATGCGGCTTTTTTTATATATAGCTGTAGTAGTTCCTCCCCAGTTTGATATTTATAATGTAAATAGAAAGGAGCAGCAATAATTTGAAGTGCATGTCGGGTGTTTCTTTATTCTGAAGGTTTTGTAACTGAAGCTGAAAAAGCCAGTTGTACAGGCCATCTTTACTGTATGAATCCTCATGCAATTCAGGGAAATAAAGAGTTTATTATTCAATAGAACTGTGTTGCAATGAAGTCTTAATTCTTTATATGCTTGTGATATGATATGTATTGTGCATTACAGTGAGCTTGGACCATCAGACTAAAGGTGGCCAATCATCTGACAGTCACTCAGCATCTCACAAGGATCAAGATGGCAGTTTAGAAGATTTCTCATTTTGAAGTACACTCAAATTTCTCCTTCAAACGGGTTGATTTACTAAGACTGGAGAGTGCAAAATCTGGTGCAGCTCTGCATAGAAACCAATCAACTTCCAGATTTTTTTTGTCAAAGCTTAATTGAACAAGCTGAAGTTAAAGGAGAAACACAGCCAAAGCTTGTTTGGCTGTACTTCTCCTGTGGATCACAGGAGTACAGTTTGTTCTGCACTCCTGCGACCTGTCAGCAGACAGCGGGCTGACGTCACAGAGCAGGTCCAGGCAAGACCGCAAAAATGAAGTTGGGATCCGCCCACATGCCTGCACCGGTTAACTGCCCCCTCCACAGCCCAGAGCTCCCATGACTGGGGGGGTGTTGTTGATTGGTGGGGCAGAGCAGAGAGCCAGTGACTGACAGGAGCTGTGAGAACCAATCCTGAGGGATCCCTCTAGAACAGGGGTATGTAATTAGCAGACCTCCAGCTGTTGAAAAACTACAAGTCCCATCATGCCTCTGCCTCTGGGTGTCATGCTTGTGGCTGTCAGAGTCTTGTTATGCCTCATGGGACTTGTAGTTCTGCAACATCTAGAGGTCCGCTAATTGCATATCCCTGCTCTAGAAGATGAACATCAGTGTAGTAGACACAGCTACTCCAGTTGTCTCCAAAAGATTTTGGGTCCTGTACCAAGTGGCTGCCCTGCTTCATGCTGAATACATGAGGTTGGACACATTTGACACCAGAATGCTTTGTATTTTCTGAATGAATGCAGGAGTTCTCTGATTGGACGAGGTAGAAAGGCAAGGTGGTGATGTCACATTCTCCACCTCGTCCAATCAGAGAAAGAGTGAGTTGCATTCACTGAGAACATTCTTTGAATGGCACCCGTGCCAAACGTTAACAGAGATTACTAGAGTAGCGATGTCTTGTAGAGTAGTGTTCCCCAACCCAGTCCTCAAGGCCCACCAACAGGTCATGTTTTCAGGATTTCCCTCAGATGAATCAGCTGTGGTAATTACTAAGGCAGTGAAACTGATCAAATCACCTGTGCAAAATAATGGAAATCCTGAAAACATGACCTGTTGATGGGCCTTGAGGACAGGGTTGGGGAAAACTGTTGTAGAGGGATCCTACAGGTATGGTATATGCATAGTTACATTGGCCCAAGCTGAACCAATGTAACCATGTAAAAAATGCCCTACCGGAATGCTTCTTTAAATGTTGAATTATATGCTGAAGCAGGGGTGGCCAAATAAAAAAGGAATTCAGAAGCCATTCTGTCCAATCCAAGAGACAGCAGGGTCAGCTAACAGTTTCTGTTGCCTCCACTTAAAACAACCATAGTAAACCTCAAATTTTAGGTGCCAGCTGTAATTGTAATTTGTAATTTAGGAGCAATGGCTACCTGGCTTTGCAATGCCCTGTGCTAAATGTACACTTTTTTGATGCATTTCCCTTTACACACACTTTCTATATAAATACCTTTTACCGACTGATTTGTCATCTGCACTAACTAATTCCTGTTAGCCAAATTTTACTAAAACCAGGAGCTTGCAGTCACTATATCTGGTCTCCCACAGTACACAGAACATGGAAATGTAAGAGTTTTATTAAATATAAACTGCTAAATACCTTTTCTCATCAGCAGTATATAGCAATCGTATAAGCCTGCTTTAACTGCTTTCCGACCGCGCGCCGTCTTTTCACGGCGGCAGTCGGGGAGCTGGGCGCGAATCGCCGTAAATAAACGGCGATTCGCATTTTGGCCACCAGGGGGCGCGCGCGCGCCGCGGGCGGCGTGCGCACCCGCCGCACTCCTGAGGAGTGTGCCCGCGGCTCGGGCGGACCCGATGTCCGCCGGCGAGCCGCGATGAGCGGCTACAGGGAAAAGAAGGGGAACCGCCGAGTGCGGCGGGCGCCGCGCGCGCGCGGGGGACCACCGGTTTTACGCTTAGCGGCAAATAAATGCCGCTAAGCGCGGGTCGAGGGGCTGACGGCGGCACTTTTCTGCCGCGCGCCAGCCTTTCGTCAATTTCGTCCGAATATGCTAACGATATATGACGACTACTCTTTTCCATAAATCGTCAAATATAAATTATTTTGAGAATGTAAAGGTACAAGACACATGACACCCTCTGGTCTATATCACTGACGTTCGAGGACCAAAATCATTTTAAACCGATTGTCCTTAATCAATCACGTCTACTGTTTAGTCAGCCATTT
>BLSH010014141.1:53664-78529 GCA_018402905.1 Glandirana rugosa | reverse complement strand
CATAGCTTGTAGACTCTATAACTTTCACAAAGACCAAATAATATCCACTAATTTGTTTTTTTTTTACCAAAGATAGGTAGCAGTATAAATTTTGGCCAAAATTTATGAAGAAAAATTACTAATTTGCAAAATTTTATAACAGAAACGAAGAAAAATTCATTTTTTTACAAAATTTTCGGTCTTTTTTTAATTATAGCGCAAAAAATAAAAAACCCAGAGATGATTAAATACCACCAAAAGAAAGCTCTATTTGTGTGAAAAAAAGGACGCAAATTTCATATGGGTACAGTGTTGCATGACTGAGTAATTGTCATTCAAAGTGTGAGAGCGCTGAAAGCTGAAAATTGGTCTGGTTGTTAAGGGGGTTTAAGTGCCCAGTTGTCAAGTGGTTAAAGTGATTGTAAAGGAAACATTTTTATTTACAATAAAAAAAATAACAAACATGTCATACTTACCTGCTCTGTGCAGTGGTTTTGCACAGAGCGGTCCCAAACCTCCTTTTCTCGGGGGCCCTGCCGGAACTCTGGGCCCCTCCCCATTGCCGAGTGCCCCCATAGCAAGCAGCTTGCTGTGGGGGTAATCATGCGTGCTCACTCCTGAGCCAGGGCTCTCTGCGTCCATAAGACACAGAGAGCGAGGCTAAGCCCCACCTCTCTGTGATTGATAGCAGCGGAAGCCAATGGCTGAGGAGAGCCTCAGGTCTCGTGCACATCGCTGGATCGAGATCGGGCTTAGGTAGGTTGTGGGGGGAGCTGTACACAGAAGGCTTTTTACCTTCATGCATAGAATGCATAAAGGTAAAAATCCTTCAGCGATTAGAACCACTTTACAGTGGACTTCCAGGGAATTTTAAAAGCTACCCCTGCAATGGGCTTTCTCCTGGATGCAAGGTGTAAATGCTAATTTTTGTCTAAGGTACCATTAAAGCGCTTTTACTTACCTTACCCTTCGCTCCCCTGGAAGACGACACTCTTCTCTTCCCTCCAGGTTGTGGGTGGGCCCTCAACATCCTAATTTACAATGCAGGACTGCTGCTGCCGCACTGTACAAGATGACATCAGAGTGTGACCGACGGCCAGAGTATGAAAGAGAAGTGGCTTTAGGGGGACCAGTCACTTTGAAGGGAAGAAACCAGCAAGAGCGAGGAATAGGGCAAGTAAAAGTGCTTTATAATAGTACCCTAGGCAAAAAACAAGCATTTGACCCTTGCAAATGAGGGGGGGGGGGGGGATCTGACTGCATGGATAGTTTTTATTTTTTATATATCCTTAAAGTGATTGTAAAGTCTCTTTTTGTTTTATTCTAAAAAATAAACATGTTATACTTACCCGTTCTGTTGCAGTGGATTTGCACAGAGCAGCCCGGATCCTCCCCCTCTGGGGTCCCTTGCCAGCACTCCTGGCCCCTCCCTCCTGCTGAGTGCCCCCACAGCAAGCGGCTTGCTAGAGGGGGCACCTGAGCCGAGTCACAGCTCCCTGTGTCCAATCAGACACTGAGCCCCGGTACTGCCCCCTCTCTCCACTGATTGGCTAGCTGACCTTGATTGACAGGCACAGGAGCCAATGGCGCCGCTGCTGTGTCTCAGTCGATCAGGAGGGAGAATCTCGGACAGCTGAGACACTCGTGGACATCGCTGGAAAGAGAGGGACCTCAGGTAAGTGTTAGGGGGCTGAGGGGGCTCCTGCACACGAGGTTTTTTTTATCTTAATGCATATGCATTAAGATAAAAAAAAAATTCTGCCTTTACAACTCCTTTAATGTTTGGCTTTCATCTAGTGCAACATCATTAGGTTGGCCTCTTCTGCTACAAATCGCTATCCCTAAAGAGTACCTCCACTTTTGTTGAGAAATAAGCAATCCCCAATGGGTGATCAATGTACATTGCAAGGATTTAATTGTTGAAGGTTGTCCTACCTGTTTCTGCTCTACAGAAATAGCTGTTTGTTTGACCATTTCCCCTGCAGACTGATTTTGAATGGGAGGATTTGGTTTATTACAATTACCTGTCGTACTCTCAGTGTTCTGATGAGAAACGTTGCAGTGTCTGCATTCCTTTAGAAGTGCAAATTCCCCTAGGGAACATCTCACTAACAATTACATTTTAGCTGCAGGGGATGTCTAAAATCTGACTTGTATCTTATTGCAGACTTCTGGGGAAATCAGTGAGCCAATCACACAAGCAGGAAATGACATTTTGGAGGCATTCTGTACACCAACCAACAGTTGCATTGAATTTTACAGAAAATTACAGGACAGCACATTGAAATGGAAAAGTAATTACCACTTCGCCCCCGGAAGGACTTACCCCTTAATGACCAGGCCTTTTTTGCGATACGGCACTGCGTCGCTTTAACTGACAATTGTGCATTTGTGCAACACTGTACCCAAATAATATTAATGTCTTTTTTTTCCCACAAATAGAACTTTCTTTTGGTGGTATTTGATCACCTCTGCGGTTTTTATTTTTTGCGTTATAAACAAAAAAAAGAGCGACCATTTTGAAAAAAAATATATATATATTCTTTAGTTTTTGCTATAAAACATTCCCCCAAAAAAATGTAAAAAAAGCTAATTTCTTCATCAGTTTAGGCCAATATGTATTCTGCTACATATTTTTGTTAAAAAAATCCCAATTAGCATAAATTGATTGGTTTGCGAAAAAGTTAGTGTCTACAAACTATGGGATAGATTTATGGACTTTTAATTTTTTTTATTGTTTTTACTGGTAATGGCGGCGATCAGCGATTTTTAGCGGGACTGCGACATTGTGGCGGACAAATCTGACCCTAAGTGACACTTTCTTGGGGACCAGTGGCACCAATACAGTGAAGAGTGCTAAAGAAATGCACTGATCAATGTATAAATGACACTGGCAGGGACGGGGGGTAACATCAGGGGTGATCAAAGGGTTAAATTTGTTCCCTGCAGGTGTTTTCTAACTGTGTGGGGAAAGGACTGACAGGAAGAAAACAGAGATCGCTGTTCCTAGGAACAGACATCTCTATGTACTTCCCTGTCAGAACTGGGATCTGTCTTGTTTACATAGGCAGATCCCCATTCTGCCTCTCTGTGGAGCGATCGCGGGTGGCCAGACCCGCAGATTAGCTCCCCCGCACCCACAGTATCTCATGCACTAAACAATGTATAAGTATGTTGTTTCACGCCATAGAGCCGCCCTGCCGCAGCATATAAGTGGTTAACAACACCGACCCTGCTATATATTTATTTATTTCAGGTACTTGTATAGAGCTGTGCTTTTACATATACATTGTACATTGACATCAGTCCCTACCCTCAAGGGGCTTACAATTTAAGGTCCCTAACTCACATTCATACATAAACATACTAGGGACAATTTAGACAGGAGCCAATTTACATATATATATATCTTGTGACGTTATGCAAGGTGCCATACTGGACGGGCAATACTTGTCGCCTCACATGTGATCATTTTGAGGCGACTAGCGAGAGTCCAACCCGGGTTTTGCCAGCCACCGTGGCAGAGCTGGTTCCGGTCCGGACTTTTTGGTCCACTCAAACCCCTTTCCACCTGCATTTAATGACCAGGAAGAGAGCAGAGGAGAGCTCTATCCTGGATCTCAGAGGGAGAAAGCTGAGTGAGCCCTGTGTGCTAATTTGGACTCAAAGATCAAGGTTTGCATTGTGGTTATGCTTTGTGGGTGTAGGGGCCCCACACTGTATAGAGAGGAACCTGATTGTTTAGTTTAGTGCCGGACAGTGAGGTTTTGTTTTCTGTTTTTATGTGTTTTGATCCTGCAAACCTGTGATAATAAACCTGGCAAGCCACCAGATTTTAAAGAAACTGACCTCCATGCTGAATTTTTTCCTCTGAAAAATTATCCCCATGAGCTAACCTCCCACATGTGGTGGAGTTCAGCGAGGCAGCTTTCAGAGGTGGAGGAAATGTTGAAGGCCCTGCTGCAAGCCAATGCAGCCCAATGGTAAAACAACCGCCAAGTCACAGACGCCGCTGCAGCACAACAGGCGGCTCTACAAGAAACTATTGCAGCTCAGTGAGAGGTAGCGGAGGCCCTGCTGGAGTTAAAAAAAAGGGGCCCGCACCTTCTGTGGCAGTGTAACCAAAATTGGTGCGCGCCTCCTACCATCTACAGAAGATGACACCAGCGGATGACGTAGAGATGTGCCTTGCAACTTTCGAGAGAGTCGCCGACCGCGAAGGGTGGCCGAAGGAGCAGTGGGCAGGGCTGTTGGCCCCATTTTTGACAGGTGAGCCCCAAAAGGCCTACTTTTATCTGGAACCAGATAAGGCCCAGGACTATGGGACTCTGAAGGCAGAGATACTCGCACGCCGGGGGGGTCACAATGGCAGTCTGGGCCCAATGCGTGCATCAGTGGACCTACCGCACAGACAAGCCACCTCATTCGCAGATGTTTGACCTAGTTAACCTTACCAGGAAATGGCTACAGCCGGAGACTTTACCAGGTCCCCAGATTGTGGAGCGCGTGGTCATGGATCGCGAATCTATGGGCGCTCCCTGCTGCTTTGAGGAAATGGGTCAGCCATGGGGACCCCTATACTGCAGACCAACTGGTGGACCTCGCGGAGAGATACACGGCTAATGAGGACTTGTTGTGCCCCACTCCAATGTGTCTAGAGGTGAAAGATTGCCCGGCGGACCCGGTAAGACTGTTCAAGGGTTCAGGGGCGTGGGGAAATTAGAGAAGACTGATACGGTTAAAGAGAGTGGGGGCTCTAGACCTGGACACAGGCCAAAGAAGCCAAGAAGGTCTTGGAGACCCTTGAGAGGACTGGGCATAGAACACATACAGTGCTACCGATGTCATGCATTAGGCTATATTGCTGCTATATTGCTGCTAATTGCCCCCTGAATGATGAACCCATGGAATGCGATTATACTTACTTATGTGAATAGACGCATTTCTCTTTTTGCATAGGTCTCATGTACAGCATCATGTTCAAGTTACATGGAGAAGCAAATGTGTGTGATTTTTGTTGATGGGAGACCAGTCACTGCTCTGCCTGACTCAGTTAGTGTGGCGACGTTGGTAAAAAGCAATTCTGTAGATCCTGCAAGGTTACACCCTTGCATCCATGGAGACACTCGTGACTACGAGATGGCAGTGACTGAGAATGACAACCCTTGCGGCAGTGTGACTCATTCAGTGGGGGTGGTACCTTTATTACTGTATGACGCCTTAGTAGGCAGGGATTTTCCCCAGTTTTGGAGGTTAAGGAAAGGCACAGGGAGTCTGGAGGGTAGAGCTCCCCCTGCTGCGGGAAACACGGGACCTCAAACCCGTTTTGCCACAGCGGGGGGCTAATGACCCAGACAATGTCTCTGACCCTGACGGTAAAAGTGAACTGAATGTAGTACCTGACTTAGAGGTCTGGAGAGAGGACTTTTGTATAGAAAAACTACAGGATGTCACTCTCCTTAGAGCCAGAGAAAACGTGAAGGTGATGGATGGGGAACCTGTGAACACTAATGGGGGGTGTCTTTTCCCTACATGGCACTTAAAAATAATTTGTTGTATCAGGTAGTGAAACACCGGGAGGATGAAGTGGAACAGCTAGTGGTTCCCAAACCCTTCCGCATGATGGTGCTAGATCTGGCCCATGGGCATGTAATGGAGGGATATCTGGGTATGGAGAAAACCAGGAAGAGAATAAACCAGAGATTCTTCTAGCCTGGGTTGTATGCAGACGTCAAAGAATACTGTGAATCATGCCCCTGAGTGTCAAATGATGGCCCCGTCACCCCTTTTTCGTAGTCCCCTTGTCCCCATTCCCATAATTGAAGTGCCACTTGAGCGAACTGGCATGGATCTCGTGGAACCAGTAGGAAAATCTGCCCGGGGACACCAGCACATCCTGTCGAGTGGGGATCCCTAAAGAAATCTTGATTGATCAGGGTACCTCGTTCATGTCCAGAGTGACCAGAGAATTGTGCAAGTTGTACAAAATCTCTGTACCTCTGTTTACCACCCCAAAACTGACGGTCTAGTGGAAAGGTTTAACAAGACCCTCAAGAGTACGCTAAAAAAGGTGGTGGATAAAAATGGGCGAAATTGGGATTTTTGCTGCCGTACCTCACGTTTGCCATACGAGAGGTTCCGCAGGCATCTACGGGGTATTCTCCTTTTGAACTCTTCTTTGGTAGACATCCCAGGGGGCTGCTAGATGTCGCAAAAGAGACGTGGGAAGGAGAGGCCGCCCCATATAGAAGCGTCATAGAGCACGTCTCCTTGATGCAGGATCTAATCGCAGCTGTCCTGCCCCTTGTATAAGAGCATATGGAGCAAGCCCAGGAAGCCCAGAGAAGGGTTTATAATCGGGGTGCCAAAACCCGAACTTTCAACCCCCGGAGACAGAGTGCTGGTGCTAGTCCCCATGGTTGAAAGTAAATTACTGGCAAAGTCGCAGGGTCCCTTTGCGATTAGGGAAAGAGTGGGGGAAGTGAATTACAAAGTTTACCAGCCAGGGAAAAGGAAACCGGAGCAGATTTACCATGTTAATCTCCTAAAACTGTGAAAGGACAGAGAGAGTTTATTGGCAGTGCCTGCTCCCCAAAAGGACAGGTTACCTCTGACCCGGGATGTCCTTGTCAATGACGCAACAAAACGACATTAACCACTTGCCGACCACCCGCCGCAGTGTGACGGCGGCAAGGTGGCTCGATATCGCGAAACACCGTCACAGGACAGCGGCCGCGATAACTAGCATTGTGAGCGCGCGCGCCGCTGGAGGCGCGCTCACTGTGTTCGGGGGGGCGGACTCGATCTCCACCTGCTACCCGCGATGGCTCCCCCGCACTGAAAGAATGGAGGTCCGTGTATGTAAACACGGATCTCCGTTCTGTTAGAGGGGGAAGGGCGATGATCACAGGCTTCCTCTATATGAAAGCCGTGATCATCCCCTTCCCCCAGCCAGGGCAGCCCCCATACAGTTAGAACACGTCCAGGGAACACAGTTAACTCTTAGAGCGCCCCCTGCTGGTTAATCCCTTCACTGCCAATGGCATTTACACAGTAATCAGTGCATTTTTATAGCACTGATCGCTGTATAAATGCCAATGGTCCCAAAAAAGTGTCAAAATGGTCCGACATGTCCGCTGCAATGTCGCAGTACCGCTAAAAATCGCAGATCGCCGCCATTACTAGTAAAAAATAAAAAAAATAAAAACCCCAGAAATTAATTCTCACCATCCGTAAACGCAGCAACTTTTGCGCAAACCAATCAATAAACGCCAATTGCGATTTTTTTTTTTTACCAAAAATATGAGAAAGATTATAAATCGGCCAAAACCGATGGAACAAAAATGTTTTTTTATATATTTTTTTTGGATTTGGATTTTATCAAAAAGTAAGAAATTTGTGGGTTTTTTTGCAAAATTGTCGCTCTTCTTTTGTTTATAGCGGCGATCAGAAACGACGCAGAGGGGATCAAATACCACGAAAAGAAAGCTCTATTTATTGGAAAAAAAGGACGCAAATTTAGTTTGGGTTCAACGTTGCAGGACCACGCAATTGTCAGTTAAAGCAACGCAGTGCCGAATCACAAAAAGTGCTCTGGTCCTAAAGTGTGAAATCCTTCCGGGGCTGAAGTGGTTAAGGAATGTATGCGTAAAAATAGGGACTTTTTCTCTTCCCTACCCAGACTGACCATTGTACTACAACATGACATAATCACAGAACCCGGGGTCCGTGTAAATGTAAAACCCTACCGTATACCTGAGGCTAGACGAGAGGCGATGGCGAGAGAAATAAAAACCATGTTGGAGTTAGACGTGATAGAGGAGTCCCACAGCGCCTGGTCGAGCCCTATAGTGCTGGTCCCAAAGCACAATGGCACTCTCCGGTTCTGTAACGATTGCAGGAAACTGAATAACACATACCCGATGCCGTGGGTTGTTGAATTTGTGGACAGGTTGGGAAGTGCCAGGTACATAACAACCCTAGACCTAATTAAGGGATACTGGCAGATCCCCCTAATGGAGTCAGCGAGGGAAAAAAATGTCCTTTTCTACCACGAGGGGTCCTTCCAATACAAGCGAAATCCAATTGGTCTGCATGGGGCCCCTGCATCCTTCTAGATGATGATGGATTAAACCTTGAGGTCGCATCGGCTCTATGCAGCTACCTATCTGGATGATGTGGTCATCCACAGCCCATATTGGGAATCACATCTGCCCCGGGTGCAGGCATTGGTAGATTCGCTGAGAGTAGCAGGTTTAACAGCCAACCCAAAAAAGTGTGCCATAGGTCTGGAGGAGGCCTAATACCTTGGGAATGTTATTGGTTGGGGTCTGATCAAGCCCCAGACCAATAACATCGAGGCAATTCAAAAATGGCCCCAACCGGTGAACAAAAAACAGGTTTGTGCCTTCCTGGGGATTACAGGCTATTACCAGCGCTTCATCCCCAACTTTGCCACCATTGCCGTCCCTCTGACGGATCTGACAAAGGGTAGAGGGTCAGGAATGGTTAAGTGGAATCTCAAAGCCAAGAAGGCATTCCAGAAGTTGAAGCAAGCCCTTTGTGTACAGCCGGTGCTCGTGACCCCAGACTTCACAAAGGAGTTTGTTGTTCAAACCGACGCCTCTGAGGTGGGACTAGGTGCTGTTCTGTCCCAGATCAGAGATGGTGAGGAGCACCCGGTCATCTACTTAAGCAGGAAGCTTAATAGGCATGAAAGGAATTATGCCATTGTAGAGAAGGAGTGCCTGGCTGTCAAGTGGGCCTTAGAGGCCCTAAAATACTACCTGCTGGGAAGGTCATTCAGGCTAGTCACCGACCATGCCCCCCTTAAGTGGATGTGTGACAATCGGGAGAAAAATAGCTGGGTGACGAGGTGGTGGACGGGCAATACTTGTCGTCTCGCATGCGATCACTTTGAGACGACTAGCGAGAGTCCAACCCGGGTTTTGCCAGCCACCGTGGCAGAGCTGGTTCCAGTCCGGACTTTCTGGTCCACTCAAACCCCTCACCACCTGAATTTAATGACCAGAAAGAGAGCAGAGGAGAGCTCTATCCTGGATCTCAAAGGGAGAAAGCTGAGTGATCCCTGTGCGATAATTTGGACTCAAAGATCAAGGTTTGCATTGTGCTTATGTTTTGTGGGTGTAGGGGACAGCCCCACACTGTATAGAGAGGAACTCGATTGCTTAGTTTAGCGCTGGAAGGAGAGGTTTTGTTTTCTGTCTTCTGATAATAAACCTGGCAAGCTGCCAGATTTTAAAGAAACTGACCTCCATGCTGAATGTTTTCCTCTGAAAAGTGATCCCCACGAGCTAATCTCTCACACGAGATATATATATATATATATTATTTTTTTTTAAATTATTTGCTGCGTTTTTTTCCCCACGAATTACCCTTTAAGTGATTTTAGCCAGAGGTGAATGCAAAGTAATTGTCATTGGGGGGCTATCGCCGACATGAATTGCTGTTCAAATTCAGAACGGTTGAGCTATAAATTAGCACGTTTTCACAGAAAATGATCTAGCGAGAAAAAAATTAAGAGACTTGCTTCAAATAAATCGCCTGCCTGATGTGACCCTAGGCACGCTGATTGCTCTCTATATAAACCAAATTAGGGGCACTTCGCCAAGTGTACAGAGTTCGAGGCGCACACACACCATCATGTGGCTGGAGGAAGCACAATGGGATTGTGTAAGCTGCAGCATGTCGCTGTGTCAGCTCACACTCTGAGCTCAGGATTCCGGACATTGCTTTGCTGAATCACTGTGACTGAGCTGTCGGGCTAAACCAATAACAAGTGAACAAGGGGTGTGTGGAATGCACAGACGCTGAAATAATCTCTGTTTACCATCTAGCAGTCATGGTTGATAATAAAAATATTTTTTTCTGATAAATATTTCTCTCTGGCATTTTATTTCTGCTGTCCTGCTGATCCCCCCTGTTTAGGAGATAGTGGTAGGCCCCTGATAAATAGTGGGGCAGCCCGGAAACTTGCATCCATGTATCACAGACAGCTCAGACATATTGTGATCTGGACAAGTAGGTCTCTGGTACCGAGAATGGGCCTGGCTGGCAGGATGACGACAGGCGGTACGACGCAGGACGGCAGAAGTATACACTCGGGTAATATCTCCGATGTGCACAACATTCCCATGAGAGTGCTGATCCGACCCATCCCATCCGAACTGGAAGAGAGCAAGGTGCAGAGTCTCGTGGACACCCTGCAGGTATAAAAAATTACTTTTTCTTCTCTTCAGCCTATAATACTGACTCAGATGACCGAACTCATTATTATCAGCTTGCTGGTAAAGCAAGACTTGAGCTATGAGTGAATGAGATAGCTTGATGAAGAGCATTGTAATGCTTGTTAGAATTTATTTGACTTTCCATGAAGATGGATATTTGAAGCAAAACGATTGCATCATACAGAGGTTTTTTGCCGTTTTAAATCAGTGGATTAATTGGACACCAGCTGTTAGGCCCCTTTCACACTGAGGCGCTTTCCTAGCGTTTTTGTGCAAAAAATAGCGCTTCCAAAACGCTTCTAAAACACTGCCCAATGTACATATTCACACTGGGGCGTCGCGATAGCCCCGCGTTTAAAAAAGTCCTGCAAGCATGATTTTTTGTGCTTATTCTGAGCGCTAAAAATAGCGCATTAAAAACGCCCATATACATTGAAATTAATGTAAATCGCTTTAAAAGCGCGTTAAAAGCGCCCAGAGGTTGTGGAAAGGTCAAAATATCAGGAAGTAAACAGGATGTAATGTAGGGGGAGGTGCTATTTATTTAATGCTAGCGCTTCAAAAGCGCTTGAAAAACGCCTGGGCATTAGCGTTAATTATAGCGCTAACGCAGGAAAAACGTGGCAAAAACGCAGTAATAACGCTTGATGTTTTGCACGCGTTTTTCAAACGCCTCAGTGTGAAAGTAGCCTTAATGTGACCTCTGTGCAGTCAGTTATTAATGGCACTCACTCTACATCATTTTATACATATAGTGGGGTAAATATTGATTTGACCCCCTGCAGATTCTGTAAGTTTGCCCACTTACAAAGAAATTAAGAGTCTATAACTTTTATCATAGGTGTATTTTATATGATAGAGACAGAATATCAACAAAAAATCCAGAAAAAACACATGATACAAATGTTATAAATGGAGTTGCAGTTCAGTGAGTAAAATAAGTATTTGATCCCCAAGCAAAACATGACTTAGTACTTGGTGGAGAAACCCTTGTAGGCAATCACAGAGGTCAGACGTTTCTTGTAGTTGGTGACCAGGTTTGCACATCTCAGGAGGGATTTTGGTCCACTCTTCTTTACAGATCTTCTCTAAATCCTTAAGGCTTGACAAGATGATATGTATAGATACCCTACAGTAATTGTACTTATATTCTACTCCTAAAGTTTCAACGACATGTACCTCATGTTTTAAATGACAATAAAGATGTTTTGCACAATTAAAAAAATCCTTAAGGCTTCTTGGCTGTCACTTGGCAATTCGAAGTTTCAGCTCCCTCCATAAATTCTCTATAGGATTAAGGCAGGGATCCTCAAATTACGGCCCTTCAGCTGTTGCGGAACTACACATCCCATGAGGCATTGTAAAACTCTGACATTCACACACATGACTAAGCATGATGGGAATTGTAGTTCCTGAACAACTGGAGGGCCATAGTTTGAAGACCCCTGGATTAAGGTCTGGAGAGTGACTAGGCTACTCCATGACCTTAAAGCAGAGTTCCGCCCACATACTTTTTTTTTTTTTTTTTGCTGTCATCCACTGTGTTAATATACAGGGTGGGCCATTTATATGGATACACCTTAATAAACTGGGAATGGTTGGTGATATTAACTTCCTGTTTGTGGCACATTAGTACATGTGAGGGGGGAAACTTTTCAAGATGGGTGGTGACCATGGCGGCCATTTTGAAGTCGGCCATTTTGAATCCAACTTTTGCTTTTTCAATAGGAAGAGGGTCATGTGACACATCAAACTTATTGGGAATTTCACAAGAAAAACAACGGTGTGCTTGGTTTTAACGTAACTTTATTCTTTCATGAGTTATTTACAAGTTTCTGACCACTTATAAAATGTGTTCAATGTGCTGCCCATTGTGTTGGATTGTCAATGCAACCCTCTTCTCCCACTCTTCACACACTGATAGCAACACCGCAGGAGAAATGCTAGCACAGGCTTCCAGTATCCGTAGTTTCAGGTGCTGCACATCTCGTATCTTCACAGCATATGGTTTTTTTTATGGTTTTTATGGTCAGTAAAAACTCCCAGAGTAATGGAATATCGACAACCTGTCATGATTGGACTAATTTTAGTGCAACTTTCATGCTGAGTTAGAATCCCTTAGTGTTGGGGCTGCACCGTGATAATATTCCGAGATATGATATTGATACAGAAACTTGCATATCAGGGATATTTGTTATTCCTTGGATCGCCCCGGACAGCCCATGGGCCCTCCTTACCCATGTGAGTGGTCAGGGGCATACTTTATCTGTACCAATTTTGACCTTTTCATTATTAAACCTTATTCTGAAAAGTGTTAATCTTGTCCCTAAAGCTCTTAATGCAAGCTGTAACAAACCTGTTCCTTGGAAGAGTGCTACTGTTTAGGATAAATCATCTGAATATTCCTGTCTGTGGTGACAGTGTGTGTTACAGGTGATTATTCTAATATCATAATTGGTATCTCGGGTCTTCTGGCCAGTATCCAGAGGTGGGGGCAGTGAAAGGGTTAATCGCTTGAATTAGCCCGGCAACAATCGCTCTCAGGCTGGCACTTAGATGGTGGTCATGCAAGCTGGGAAATCTTTGTGCTGGAAGCAGCTGAGAGTGGCATTGTTACGTTAGTGACAAGCGCGGTGTGAGATCGGGCGGTCCTTTGTCACGAGTTAGTGAGGAGGGCAGTGATCTGATACCCGCGTTCATCACAATAACGAGTTGTCCTTAGGAGCACCCTCTTAAATTGACAGGACTAATCTGTGTACCACATGAGCACCTACTGTAGCCAATCTGTGGGAGCCAGAATTATTGTTCGTTGGTAGGGGATCAATACTTATTTTACTCACTGAACTGCAACTCAGTTTATAACATTTGTATCATGTTTTTTTTCTGGATTTTTGGTTGATATTCTGCCTCTATCATTAAAAATACACCTATGATAAAAATTATAGGCCCTTCATTTCTTTGTAAGTGGGCAAACTTACAGAATTTGCAGGGGATAAACTCATTATTTTCCTCACTGTATATATATATATCAATAATTATTTTATCTGCTTGCATGAAGTTCAGCTTGAAAGGGTCTGTAAATCTAAATTTATTTATTTATTTATTTATTTTTTCTATTAAAACATATTAACATTATGACGTATGTGCATATACATAGAAGTAACTTACCAGAATGAAACATGCTTGGGATAAATTCACATGGGCGAGGTCATGCAGCTTTACTACCCGCTGGTATTCTATGTAAAAAATTTGAAGATTTTCTATCAAAAAAATAATAAAATAAATTAAGGCCTGCACACTGCAATTTGAAAAAGATAGTTTTAGTAAATCAACCCCAATGTATGTCTATCTCTTGGACAAGTTTGTGAATGACTGAAAGATGCTGACAAGTTGTTTTAGATAACACTGTTTTTCTTTCTTTGCCAATTATATAGCAGCAGTATGATATACACAAAATCAGGCACACGTAAACAGAAATTCAGTTTTAATAATAATTAATAGGTTTGGGGTGCTACAATGTGGCATATCCCCCAAAAGCAAAACTTTCCAGCCAGGGCTGAATTTTTAGCAATGTGTCATAAATGTCACTAGCGACGTCAGTGTCAGTTAGCGCCAGATTGACCGCCACCCTATCACAGTCACACTAAGTCGCTGATCACCACCATTACTAGTATAGTGTCTGAACGGATCAGTATCTTGATCACAATCAGAATTATACTAGTGTCCCCAACAGTATAGTGTCCCCAAAAACGCAGCTTGGTTTTTACCAAAGACATAAAGCAGAATACATTTTAGCCTAAATGAACCACCTCAATACCAGGCACTTTCACCCCCTTCCTGCCCAGGCCATTTTTTAGCTTTCAGTACTGTTGCACTTTGAATGAAAATTGCGCGGTCATGCAACACTGTACCCAAATTCCTTTTTTATCTTTTTCTTCACACAAATAGAACTTTCTTTTGGTGGTATTTAATCACTGCTGGGATTTTTATTTTTTACTAAAAAAAAAAAAAAAAGACCGAAAATTTTGAACAAAAAAATTTTTCTTATTTTCTGTCAGTAAATTCTGTAACAAAGTAATTTTTCTCCTTCACTGATGTGTGCTGATGAGGCTGCACTGATGGGCACTGATAGGCTGCACTGATGGGCAGCGATGAGGTGGTACTGATGAGACGACATTTATGGGCACTGATTAGGGGCCACTAATGAGGCACTAATATGCCACACTGATGGGCACTGATAAGTGGCACTGGTGAGCACTGATAAGTGGCACTAATGGGCACTGATAGGTGGCCATGGGGGGCACTGATAGGCAGCAGTGGTGGGCACTGATGGGCAAAAAATGGGGGAAAAAATGATATAAATTTAATTTAGGTACAGTGTAATATGACCGCGCAATAGTCAGTTAAAGTAGCGCAGCGCTGAATAGCAATAAATGCTCTGGCCATGAAGGGGGTAAAACCTTCCAGAGGTCAAGTGGTTGAAAAAAAAAAGAATTAAAATGCATAAGATCTCTCTAAGGGCCCTTTCACACAGGCTTGTCTGCTTGGCGGACTCCACTTGCTCAGTGGCTGATCGATCCACTGATCCCTACTGAACAGGAGGGTGACAGATCTGTCTCCGCTCACTATGCAGAAACTGACCTGTTAGAGACCTGCTTTCCTCTATGGGAGATTGGGTGAAAAACGTCCGCCTGTCCATTTTCATCCGATCCGATAGACGGATGGAAAATAGGGTCACCTTCCATCTGGATTTCACGGACAGGATCGTATCTTGCACTCACACAGCCCCATGCACAGCAGAAAACATTCTGAAAGAAGTCATTGAGCAATTCTGGTAGTATAACAAAGGGTAATGGAAGGTGTTACCAAAGACATGAAGCAGAATACATTTTGCCCTAAATTTATGAAGAAAATTGATTATATTAGATAAGTTTTATAACAAAAAGTTGAAAATATATATATATATATTTTTTTTTTCAGAAATGTCAGTATTTTTTTTGCTTATATAATAAAAAATAAAGCTGGTGGTGATCAAATACCACCAAAAGAAAGCTCTATTTGTGTGAAAAAATTGATACAAACTTAATTTGGGTACAGCGTTGCATGATGGCACAATTGCCAGTTACTTCCGGTCATTATATGGCGATGCTTTGCCGTTGAATACCGTTGCTATGGTAGCAGATAGCTAGAATAACCCAAGTATATTTGAAAACAGCGGGCGGTCCTCTTTAAGGTAAAAGTGGTCTCTGTGGCGTTATCGCCGCGAGATCACTTTTATTGGGGGTGGGAGAGGGGCCCCCCCTCCCACCACGCTCCGGTCATCTTCGCCGCTTACCGGACTCGCCGGTAGCATCGGAGACGATCCGATCCTCTCACCGCAATGCCTGGATGCCGACTGAGGGGAAGATGGCCCCTGCTCAGCTCCATAGCATTGCAGGGCGAAAGCGACGTCAAATGTCACTTCTGCCCAAAGCTCTTAAAGAAGTCTTTTTTTTTTTATTGCTTTTAAGTGTAAATATGAGATTTGAGGTCTTTTTGACCCCGGATCTCATATTTAGGAGGACCTGTCATGCTTTTTTCCATTACAAGGAATGTTTACATTTCTCGTAATAGGAATAAAAGTGATTGAAATATTTAAAAAAAAAAAAAAAAAATGAAAAGTAAAATACATTAGAAAAAAAAAATGTAAAGCGCCCCGTCTCATTCCACGAGCGGGCGCAATATTGAAGTATAACATGTTGGGTATCAATTTACTTGGCGTAACATTATCTTTCACAATATGGAAAACATTGGGTTAACTTTACTGTTGACTTATTTTTAAGTGAATTTTTTTCCAAAAAAAGTTGCGCTTGTAAGACCGCTTCCCAAATACGGTGTGAAATAAAGTATTATTATTCTCTAGGGTGTTAGAAAAAAATATATAATGTTTGGGGGTTCTAAGTAATTTTATAGCAAAAAAATAAAACTATTTTAACTTGTAAACACCGAATCTCAAAAAGAGGCTCAGTCCTTAAGTGGTTAAAGTAGCGAAGTGCTGAATAGCAAAAAATGCTCTTGTCAGGAAGGGGGTAAAACCTTCTGAGGTCAAGTAGTTGAAGAAAAAGCATTAAAATGCACAAGGAGGTCTCTATTCACACAGCCCCATGAACAGCAGAAAATATTCTGAAAGAAGTCATTGAGCAATACTGCTATATAACAAAGGATAAAGGAAAATGTTACCATAGGTTCACATATGTGCGTTTGCATGGGCATGGCAGCCCATTCATTTCAATAGGCTGCCGCGCCTGTGTTTCCTGCAGAAAAAGGTGCATGCACCTTCTTCAAAACGTGCCCCGCAGGGAAATCGCGGTCATGTTGACCATGCGATTACCCTGTGGTTCCTGCACACGCACTGCAATTCTGCATGCATGGGGGTGCCATTCAGAATGAATGGCAGCCGAGCGCATTTTCACAGCGGGTGGTTGCTGGTGCAGGAACTGCTGCGATTTCCGCACAAGTACGAACACGCAGAAGTGTGAACCAAGCCTTAAGGGAGCTTACAGGAAAAAGGGGAGTACACGTTGGGTCCTCATCAGTTTATTGATTCCCATTTATAAATCAATGAGCGCATACATGACAGCAACCTGAAACATTTACTATTTTGGCAAGGCAACATAACAGGCCTGTGAGCGACAAACTTCTGGCAGAGAAACATTTCGCATTAAGTGTATTGATTTCAAGTTTGTACCTCATCTGTTCATTGTATTACAGGAAGATGCAGACCAGGTGCCCCCTATTGATGTTCTGTGGATCAAAGGTCGCAATGGAGGCGATTACTTTTACTCATTTGGCGGATGTCATCGTTACGCAGCACATCAGAGGCTCAACAGAGAAACCATAGCGGCCAAAATTATCCAGTCTTCTATCAGTGATCTACGTACATACCTGGGTTCCAGCACACCTGACCTGCAATAGCATAGGAACAGAATCTACCACTCGGAGACAATGATTATTTACCTCCATAGACTTCTGCGGGAATGTTCTAAAACATGCACAATCCTGATCCCGACCAATGCGCAACTCTCACAGCCTTTCATGGATTTCTCTATGCTAGGCCCCAATTTATAATCAGTAGGTAAAACAGCTGTATGGATAAAGCCACGGCCACCAATGGGACACAATCCTGCACTGCACCATGAAAGGTAAAAAGGTGAATAAAAGAACATCTCCCGTTTTCATATGAAGGTTCTCACAAGATTCTGAGGAGCAACGGCAATGCCTGCGCTATTTCCAAGCAGAACTCTCTGAATGCAAAACTTACATTTTTAAGTCTGTTGGGAAATGAGATATTTTTTAAAAAATATGGAGATTGTAATATAGACTGTATACAACCATAATATATAATTTATACTTATGTTTAACTTATAAAATAGTTTAAAATTATAAATATAGAAAAGTGATGTTTGTGTGATTATTCTGCTGGCTGTCTGTTTACTGAAAGGGGTTGTAATAAAAACATTTTATACTTACCTGCTCTGCGTTTTGCGCAGAGCAGCCCCGTTCCTACGCTTCTGGGGTGCCCCGCCAGCGCTCCTGGCTCCTCCCCTTCATCGGGTGCCCCCACGGACAGCTGCTTTCCATGGGGGCACCTGTGCGGGTGCGCTCCCACTGCTGCGTCCATTGACACAGACAGCGGACTCCACCCCCGTGTTACTGGATTTAATTGACAGCAAATGCATTATGAGAGAGACAGCAGCTGGAGCCCTTGGGTTTATGCTCGTCGCTGGACAGATCGGGCTCAGGTAAGAAAAAGAGGGGGTCTGGAGGGGGGGCAGCTGCCGCACAGAAGGTTTTTCACCTTGATGAATAGAATGCATAGCATAGAATGCATTAAGGTGAAAAACCTTGACACTTTACAATCACTTGAAGTCACCGCAACCAGTACTAAGGAGGAGGTGTTTGAAAATAAAAAAGCAGCTCTGGCTAAAATACAAACCTCCTCCCGGTCAATGTTCCCTGCAGTAATTGCTTTCCACCATTAGATGCCCTTCGGCCCGTTTCACACCAGTGCAACTTCTGATGTGACTTAGGTCACACAGAACCACATGACAAGGGAAATCTCATTGTTTTAGTTTTCAATGTTTTTATTTTTCTACAAAAGAAGAGATTTTAAGGAATATTACAAAAGTTGCAGATCCGCCGCTGTATAAAGTACGTACAAAAAGCATAGTAAATAATGAAAAAAAAACAGGAGGCATAAACCAATAAACGTTACGGTTATAATGAGCTACATTTTCCGTGAAGATAGCCCCAGCATATATAAAGGGCACATTTCTATACACGCTTTTATATCACCTCATTGTTTGCAATGGTGCCCGTTCTAATCAATGCCAACAGTGCAATTTTAGAAAAAGGTTCCTACACTACCATGGTGTGATTTACAGTGCAACTTGGACTCATAGACTATGTAAGGTCGCACCATATTATCACATTGTAATTACCTTCCCAGTAGTGTGAACTGAGCCTTAAAGGGGTTGTAAAGTCAGAAGATTTGTTATCTTCATGCATATCTCTATGCGCATTAATATAGAAAACATTCTGTGTGCAGCAGCCCCCCTAATACTTATCGGAGCTCCATCTCTATCCAGCGATCTAAATGAAGTGCCACTGGCTCCTGCTACTGTCAATCAAAGTCGGTTAGCCAATCAGGAGAGAGGGGGAATGGGCTGAACCACAGCTCCATGTCTGAATGGACAAATGGAGCTGCAGCTCAGCTCTGGTGCCCGCATAGCAAGTTGCTTCCTGTGGGGGCACTGAACAGGAGGGAGGGGCCAGGAGCAACAAAGAGGGACCTGAGAAGAGGAAGATCCATTTGCTCTGTGCAAATCCAACTGCACAGAGGAGATAAGTATAACATGTTTGTTATTTTTATAGAAATAAATACGAGACTTTACAATTACTTTTTTAATTTCCCGGACCTTGGACGTCGCTCGACCCAGAAGACCAATGAAATAATGTGGGTGTGTTATACATTTTTTTTATGAATCTTTTAGTTAAAGCGTAACTCCACTTTTGGTGAGAGAAAAAACATTCCCCTCTGGATGATCGATGTGTGCAAGGATTTTAACAAACTTTGTTGCAGAGTCCTACCTTTTGTTATTCTGAAGAAATCCCTGTGTGTTTGTTTGTGTCCAGAGTGGTTTCATAATTATCAATCAGCTGTGCATCTGCAGGGCTATAATGAGGAAAACTGCTGGGCCTGCATCCCTTTAGCTGTGATTTCCTATTGGGAGTATCTCACCAAAAAATAGGATTTTTTTACTTACCGTAAAATCATTTTCTCTGAGTTCAATGATGGACGCAGCCTCTTATTCTTGACATGTGGGGTTTATGCACCTTTCACTAGGCGTGGACTAGGCAGAACATAGTTCAGCTAAAAGCAGACACAGCCCCTCCCAGGGGGCAGGCCTCACTTGGCATAACCCCTCCTGCCCTGCTCAGCAACTCAGTTCGTAACAAGCAGTACAAACTCAAACAAAGAGGGGTGGGGGCTGCGTCCGTCAATGAACTCAGAGAAAAGGATTTTACAGTAAGTCAAAAAATCCTATTTTCTCTTTCGTTCATTGATGGACGCAGACTCTTATTCTTGACATGTGGGGATGTCCCAAAGCAGTGTCACAACAAGGGGTGGGCAAGAACAACAACTGTACCCAACAGAAGAGTTCTCTGGGAGGTGCCAGACGTGCCTAACGCCACCGCCTGCAAAACTTTGCGGCCAAAAGCAGCATCCGAGGACGCTGCAACATCAACTCTGTAAAATTTTGAAAAAGTGTGCACCGAGGTCCAAGTGGCCGCCTTGCACACCTGAGAAACCGACGCCTGAAGTCGGAAAGTCCAGGAAGTACTAATCGCCCTGGTAGAGTGAGCCGTGACCAGAAAGGGGGGCTCCTGGCCCCGAACAGCATACGCCCGGGTCACTGTCTGTTGTATCCAATGGGAAATAGTGGCCGATGAGGCCGCCATCCCCTTGCGCAGACCATCCACCGCGACAAAAAGCGCATCCAACCTCCGAAAAGAGGCCATGGCCGCCAGATACACCCGCAAGGCCCTAACCACATCCAGGGAGTACAAAGCAACCTCCTTAGGATGAGACGGGCGCGGATACAGTTAAGGGAGGACAATATCCTCATTGATGTGAAAAGAAGAGACCACCTTTGGTAAGAAGGAAGGGGAAGAGGAACCGCCTTATTTCTATGTAGGACCAAGTACGGAGACCTACAGGACAGAGCGGATGTAATAGCCACCAGGAAGACCACTTTCTGCAAAAGCAGCTGCAGGGAAATTTCCCTGATATTTTCGAAAGGCGGCTTCTGAAGCACTGAGAGCACCAGATTAAGGTCCCAAGGCGCCCATACCTGGGGAGCGACATGACGATCCCCCTGGACAAAGGTACGATTCAATGAATGCGTTGCCAAAGGACGCTGAAAGAGAATCGCCAGGGCAGAAATCTGTCCCTTACGCATGCTCAATGCCAACTTGTGATCTAGGCCTTGCTGAAGGAATGCCAGCACCCGAGCCACTGAGAAAGAACGGGGGTTCCATCCTCCCGCCTCGCACCAGGCAAGGTAAGCCTTCCAGGTGCAGTGATAGATCTTACGCGAAGTGGCCTTACGCGCATTGAGCATAGTGGGAATGACAGACTCAGAGAGTCCCCTATCTTTTAACACCTGGGACTCAATAGCCAGGCCGTTAAAGCCAGCGGGGGTAAAGCAGGGTGCAAGATAGGTCCCTGTGAAAGTAGGTCCTCGCGAAGCGGGAGCCGCCAGGGAACATCGACCACCATCCGCACCACGTCGGCGTACCAAGGACGCCAAGGCCAATCTGGTGCTACCCGAATGGTTGGGATCCATTCTGCCTCTATCCTGCGCAGTAGGCGTGGGAGCAGCGGAAGCGGAGGGAAGTCATAGAGAAGTCGGTACCGAGACCACGGAGCCACAAGGGCATCACGTCTGCCAACGGATCCCTTGTTCTGCTCATGAAGGCCTGCACCTTCCGATTGAGCCGGGGCGCCAGTAGGTCCACGTCTGGCGTGCCCCACTTTTGACAAATCTGGCGGAACACCTCCGGGTGCAGGGACCACTCGCCTGCCAATTTTCGACGCCCGGAATGTGAATGGCGGAGAGTGCCGGCACGTGAAGCTCTGCCCACCTCAGAATGTGGGTTACTTTCGATGCCGCTGCCGCGCTCCCCGTTCCACCCCGATGATTCATGTAAGCCACAGCCGTGGCGTTGTCTGACTGGACCCGAACAGGACGACCGTGCAACCTCCCCGACCAGTGGGAGAGGCAAAGCCTGATCGCTCGAAGTTCCAGCACATTGATCGGGAGACAGGACTCCTCTGGGGACCAGCGACCTTGGGTCGACAACAGCCCCAAGACCCCCCCCCCCCCAGGCCGGATAGGCTGGCATTCCTCGTGACCACCGTCCATTCCACGGGCAGAAGCGATTTTCCCAGCCCCAAGGCCGGGGCCCGCAGCCACCAGGCGAGGGAACATTGGGTCCGGTGATCCAACCTGATCACCCGATCCAGGGATAATGGAGACTTGCTGCAGGGACCGGGTGTGACTCTGGGCATACAGCACCACCTCGAAGGTGGACACCATCAGCCCCAACACTCGCATGCAAAATCTGAGGGAGGACCACCGCTGGGACAGCAGGGCCAGCACCGCTACTTGGAGCATCAACACCTTGGCAGCAGGAAGAAACACCATCGCCCGCTCCGTGTCCAGGACCAAGCCCAGATATTCCAACCGGTGCGACTGAGTCAGCACCGGCTTCGGAAGATTGATCACCCAGCCGAAGTCCCGCAGGGAACTGAGGGTGATGGCCACACTGTCCCTCAAGGCTGAGGCCGACTCCGCCTGCAAGAGAAGGTCGTCGAGATAGGCCACCACGATATGCCCCTCTGCAGCAGCAGAGCCAGCACTGGGGCTAAGAGCTTGGTGAAGACCCGCGGAGTTGAGGCCAGACCGAACGGAAGGGCCACAAACTGGTAGTGGAGATCCCCCACCGCAAAGCGCAGAAAGCGCTGGTGACGCGCACATATGGGCACGTGCAAATACGCGTCCTTGGTTTCTAAGGAGGCCAAGAAGTCTCCCTGACGAAGCGCCGCCACCACAGAGCGGACAGACTCCATTCTGAATCTCACAAAGAGGTTGAGAGCCTTCAGGTCCAAGACAGGCCTGACCCCATCTTTTTTCGGAACCACAAAAAGATTTGAATAGAAACCGCGGAAACATTCCGCAGAGGGGACTGGAACAATCACCCCCTGGCAGAGCAGGACTTGCACGGCCCCAAACAGGGCCTGCCGTCGCCCCGGGGGAAGCCTCAGATTGGAGGCGAAGAACCTGTCCGGGGGCTGGGTACAGAACTCTATCTTGTACCCGGACGAAACCACCTCACGCACCCAAAGATCCGAGCTGCAAGAGGTCCACCGGTCCGCGAACTGCAAGAGTCGTCCCCCCACCCGAACAGCGGGCGGGGAGATCCTTACGCTGCCGGCCCCGTGGGCAGAGAGACCTTGTTCGAGGCGCGGGGAGCACGAAAAAACCTCCTTTGAGTAGGGAAGGAAGGACCCGCCCTACGCCGGGGCTCCTTACCCCTTCTAGGCTCCGGGAGGAACGTACTCTTCCCCCCAGTGTAATCCTTGATGATCTCATCCAAGAAAGGCCCAAAAAGGCGACCACCCTCAAAAGGCAGGTCCGCCAGGCCCTTCTTTGGCGCCTGGTCTCCCGACCAACATCTAAACCACAGTAGACGTCTAATGATGACTGCGAACATGGACAGTTTCTACAGCATGGGAGCCATGTCGAGGGCCGCATCACAGAGGTACTTAAGGCCCTAAATCAGCTGGTCTGCCATCTGCACAGGTTCCGTAGGGGCCTGTGCCACTAGCGCCAAAGCCAGTGCCGGTCGCATGGCCGACCCTGACACTAGGAACATTGCCTTGGACACCGCCTCAGTCCTCCTATCGGCTGGGTCCTTAAAGGATGGAGAGCCCTCCATCGGAATAGTGGTCGTCTTGTTCAGGCGGGCCACCGGTGGGTCCACCGTAGGAGACGCCCACTTCTGCAACAGGGTATCCTCAAAGGGATAACGCACAGAAAAATTGTATTTAAATTTATTCTCCCATTCACAATTTCTCCAAAATTACTGTTTTACTATTGGAACGCACCTCGTCCCTAGATAAACATGTTCAATTTATAAGGAGGGGTGTTCCCCAATGGGATTATGCGGTGCAAAGAGACAAATTTTACAAAAGGCTATAAGTAAAATCAAATATTTTATTAATTACATGAAATACAAAGGATCCCAAAGAGGATCAGAAAGATATACAAAAGATTAAAAATCGCATTATAGGTCACTTTCATCGGGTTTAAGGATTACCCAAATGGAAAATTGGTGATTGGGTCAGAGGGTATCCCAACATGTTTTGCCTTACTCAGGCTTCCTCAGGGGACTATAATGGTAACACCAATCATGTTTTCTTAAAAGGATGATTGACAGAAATCAGTACATATGAAACAATTTGACATTTAGACATATTTAGTTCATTTTTGAAGCAGTGTGGAACATCAGAGCCCCAGATAGTACCCTCATGCATACAACAAACCTACCCCACCAACCACCCAACAGAGCCATCCCCAGAGGCCGGAGCACTTACCCTCCAAAGGGGACAGACCTCAAGGGAATCCCACAGCTGTGAAGGGGACCTGGCAAAAATGGGGACTGCAGAGGATGCACACAGTCCAAGCTGCAGTAAACAAACAATAGCACAATCATACTCACAGATCAATCAGACAGTAAAAGTTGATTAATTAATCAAAAGAATGAATATATATAGAAAAAAACTAATTGAATCATGCCAGTCACTGTTGCATGAAACTGACAAAAGTCTCACTAATAGTCCACTTTTATATGAAACTATAACAGTAAATTTTAGAAATTATATTTACTGAAAAACTTACAGTGACCAACGATCAAAAAAGAGAAAAGGTGCAGGGCTAGCGAACGTTATAGGGCAATACAAATCGCAGAAGTTGGAAAAGTGTATGTTCCTTTAGTAGAGCACCTGAAAATAAAATAACAATCAATGTACTAAGGGAACCAAAGAAAATATGCTAGGGATGCACCGAAATTTCGGCAACCGAAACATTTCGGCCGAAAATGGCTTTTTACGGCATTTTGCCGAAAGAAAAAAAATGCCGATAAGGTGCCGATAATTGCGCATGCGCAGTAGCGGTGGCCGCGCCGCTGCGTGACGTCACGTTCCTCGTGGATAAGACGCTTGGCGATGACGCGTACGCGTTAATAGCCGTGGAATAGCCGTAAAAAAAAGAAAGCCGTTTTACGGCATTTTTCGGTAAAAGCCGGCTTTACAAAGCCAACGGCTTTAAAGCCACGTAGGGATCGTATAAAAGAAACCAAGGGAATCATGTAACTAACAATAAAATAAAAGTCCACGAGATGATTTCCTTGTATGTGAAAAGGTTGAAGACGCTAAACATAACGGGATATTGCAAGCGATCGGGACGTGGAAAAGAGAAAAAACTAGCAACCAGTGACATTCAAAAAGTCATTTATATTAAAGATTTTAAATG
>BLSH010014141.1:29462-46855 GCA_018402905.1 Glandirana rugosa | reverse complement strand
CCAGACTGACTCCCCGATCACTGGCACCACTAGTCTGCACCACAGATTGTGTCACCATTTTCGTTGTTTGCACAGTGCACTTTATATTGCACCAATATTTCTGTGTTTGTTGAGACGAACACGAACTTTCTATGAACTTTTTATGAATTTATATTTATTATTATTTGTGTGGTTTTTCAGGTTTTTACTATTTTTATATTATCTAATTACTCACTGAGGTTCAGAATATATGCACACTTGTTATTTATTGTTATTCACTGTCTCTTTTAGCTAGGCACTTTAATCGGCACAGCTATTCATGCACCTTATTTAGCACCTTACTCACCTAAGTTGCCCATTACTTCATTTTGTGGAGCCACTCTGGCATTTATTTAGATTTTTTCACTGTGATTTACACTACTTGTCAGGTATTACACCGTTTCCCGCACTTGTTTATTTACTATAGTCACGATTGTACTTACTAGTTTAGTCACTTTTTATGCTGACTGCGCAGTACTTTACTTAGTCCATCCCTAGTTAGTATTGTGTTTTTAACTAGTATTGCAGCAGCTAGCTTATCTCCTAGTTACCACTCTTATATGCTTCATACTGACATACTCCAGTAGCTTCCATACGAGATTCACACTTTAGTTACATATAGAGGTTGCGCAGAAGACCCTAATATATTACAATTTGCATATAAGCCTTTGAAATGAGCACTTATGATTTTTCATGTTCGGGTCCCATAGACTTTAACGGTGTTCAAATGTTCGCACAAATTTTTTGTCTGTTCGCATGTTCTGGTGCGAACCAAACAGGGGGGGGTGTTCGGCCTATCAATAATTATTAATAACATTCAATAACAATATGACTTGTGCCGCAATTGTATACTCTACATTATTTTTTCTTTATTTGCTATTTTTTCTCCTTACAAAATTGGAGTTACCCTTTAACAATTCCACCAGTACAGATACAGTGGATATTAACAGGATGAATTAACAACTTGCAGAACAGTGATAGTAATGATGACAACAGAATTACAATCCAGTAACACTGCAGTACAGGTGTATTCATTTTTGAATAAAAATACGGTCATCATGTAATGAGACCCTCAGACTGGACTTTAAGTTTGATTTTTACTGCATAGCTACATGGGTCCTGCTTGGAGTATGTATCTTTTATACCTGAGCAATCCCTGTGGAAACTGCAGTGATAGCTGAGATCCTCTGGGTCCTGTGCCAAGCGGCTGCCCTTTTCCATAGTAACCACAGGAGAGGGGGCACTTTCACCATATGTATACAAGGCATTCTCTGATTGGATGTGGTGGTTGGTAAATGGTGGCAGTGCACAGGACCCGGAAGGCTGCAATGATCACTGTGGTAGCGCCAACTATTACAGTGATTTTCAGCCTCCATAGCAATCGCTCAGATATGAGATATCCATTCAATATAACAAAATGCAGCACCTTAATGCATAAAAGGTAAAACAAAAACAAAAAATTGTTAAAAGACCATCAGTATAAAGAAAGTGGGAAAAAGAAGAAAGTCCTTATTAGAATCTTGCTTGTCCCATTGTGACTTCCACCATCCAGAAGGAAAAGACCACCACTTGTGACTGAAAAAATACCGCACTCACCCACTCCAAAGGCTAACAGTGCAGCAAATAGTATGTTTATTAGGTGCAGGTCAGCATCCCTCTAAGGCAGGGGTCTTAAACTGGCGGCCCTCCAGCTGTTGCGAAATTACAAGTCCCATGAGGCATTGCAAGGCTGACAATTACAAGCATGACTCCCACTGGCAGAGGCATGATGGGACTTGTAGTTTCGCAACAGCTGGAGGGCCGCCAGTTTGAGACCCCTGCTCTAAGGCTATCCAGGCTCCATCCATCCATCCATCCACCTAGGGTCTTCTCACTGGAACTGGAACTGTGCACTACTAGGGGGAGTGAGGATGCTACTAGGGGTCAATTCACTCAGAGTTAAATAATGCTGAAAAAACGTGGTAAAAAATGCATGCAGAAACAAATGTGCAAACGTTCAATTCACTAAGAAATGTGCGTTAAATAACTACTGCGGTAAAGTTTCAATAATACAGTAACTACCGCATATTTTCATGCAGTAATTTATCGCATTGAGCTGGTTGCTAAGGAGCAGGCCGGGAAGCCGCCCACCATGACCTTAACTACAGATGACTCATCAGCTGTCAGCAGGTTCCCCGCTGGCGGCTGAATGTAAAGAAAACATGCCACAAATTAATGAATTTGCATAGCAGGCCTTTTGGTTGGGTCTGGTATGGATTTTAAGGGGAGGCCCATGCCAAACCCTTATCCGAGCATGCAGCCCGGCAGGTCAGGAAAGGTGCCCCACCCCAAAGCACCTTGTCCCTATGTCGATGGGGAGAAGGGCCTCTTCCCCACAACTCTGGGTGGTGGTTGTGTGGGTCCCCGCCCCCCCAATGTTAATACGTATAAGGTATGTAGTACCCCTACTCATTCACCAAAAAAAGCACCAAAAAGAAATAAAAACACAAGTTTTTGATAATTCCTTTATTAGAAAGTTAAAAAAAAGTCCCATGAAGTAGATCCAACATCAGTCATGATGCCTGGACAGTAATAAAAATAATAATAAAAAAACCTCTGGCCCCAACGATGGCTCACGCCAACTGCCTGCTCTATTGTCTGACAGCTGTTAAATAGCTAAGGGGAGGAGTCACCCGCCCCCTTGTGACGTCACTTATCAGGAGCATGCTGCTGGAGAAAGCCACCAAATCCGAGATCGGAGATAGTGGCGTGACATCAGCATATAGCCCCGCCCTGGTGCATTTTGGGACAATGCACATCTTCAGGCGACACAATGAGATATCCATACTTACATTGGGACCAATGTAAGTATTATTATTATTTAACATTATAGAGGATTTATATAGCGCCAACAGTTTGTGCAGCGCTTAACAAAATGAAGGCAGACAGTACAGTTACATAAAATTGCAACAAAAATCATACCTGCAGTTCAGCTTAAGGCTCCATGAACACTGAAGCTGATAAACGATAGTTTTTGGGCGTTCTATGTTATCCTATGTGTTCATGCACACATGGACGTTTATTGTCGTTTAGGAGCAGTGGCGTTTATGGGCTGTTGTCTGAACGCCTTTAAATCGGGTTTAAGAGTCATTCTTCTAACCAAAAAAAACTCTGAAAGCTTAAAAACGCTCATAAATACCCAAAGACACTCAAGAATGTGGCTCACCATCGTTTTTGGTCATTTTTGATCCATTGGAAAAAAAAAACGCTTCCAGACGCGAACCCGGCAAAACGCCACTAAACGCGGCATGTAAAGCGCGGCTAAACGGCCTTTTTAAACGTCGGTTTCTAGCTGTCAAAAAAATAGTTCAGGGGAGGTTGAAAGAGAGTTCAGTGTGCATGGAGCCTTAGAGTTAGACCTTAAAAGAACCCCCCCCCCGTGCCCTTTATTCCGTAACTGGAATAACTGCAATTTCCTGCAGCATGTCAGGAGCTGGGCATGGAGAGTATGCCTGGACTGGGAGAATATATCATAAAATGCCTGCTTGCCTCTTCAGTCGTCCAATAAACAAATACAGTCTTGGAACAATAGTATAGGATACACAGGATGCGGTGGTATGAACTTCCTTTAAATTTCCTTTAAGTACCTCTGTGTACTATTATTTATTTTACAAAATGTTGAGGGTTATTATTCTTTTCACTGTACTGTAGGGATACGAAGGCCAATATTTATTTCCTCAAACAGAACAAAAATCTCTGGGAAAATACATTTTTATGAATGGATATACAATTTTAAAATTCATTTAAAATAATTTTTGGATCTGCAGTGAGCTGAGTAAGTTCACAATGACAGCAATCATTAAGCCGAAGGAGACGATGCACAAACCACCCTTGCTTTTAACACGTGTTGCCATTGCAAAGTAATTAGTAGTTGAGAAGCAACCGTTTGGGTGCTTATTATGTAAATGTCTAAATATAACAGAGAGCTGCTGTATAGGAGCTGTATAGGAGTTCTTGTACTCAGCTCTGTTCTCTGCCTGGGTGCTTCAGAGGATTATTCAACATGGCTACACACAGAGTGAATGTTCTATTTAAAGCACAATGCTCACCAGAGATCTTGGCAACACTGATGTTCCTGATTCTTACTGGAGTTGATGGCTCAGCTTAAGGCCATCAACCTAGACAAGCGAGATATCTTCAACGGATGCTTTCTTCTTGGCTTCCAGGAGGGGGAATGTGTTCTTGTGAACAATAATCATAATTTAAATAATGTCTCCCACTTGAGTGTCAAGCTGACCATAGACATAAGATGGTTGTGGCTTGATTTGGCAAATTTCAGTGAATTGCGGCAAACAAACATAGGGCCTATGTTGAGGTATGATCCCAGTCCCCCCCCAGTACATACCAGTATAGAAGGTAGAAGGTACAGTAGCTTGGGGTAGACGGCGGGGTCATCGTTCGCCTGCTTCCCGGGCAGTTGGTGCAGCCTCAGCTCAGTGTCCGTCCGGTTGCTGGGGGGTGGGGATGTTGCTGGGCTTGGTTCCCTGGAGGAAGGGACTGGTAAGGAAGTATTTGCGCCGTGCTGCCCGTATCAGGCCGGTCCCCGGGCTCCCAGATCTGGAGGATTCCCCCCCCCCCCCCGCAGGAAAAGCACGGGGTCCCCGGTGCCCAGATAGAAGAAGCCAGCTCGGGTCAGGTGATGGGGGGACACTGAGCCCGACCAGTCACCAGAGCAGAGGGCATTCTGGAGGCCAGACAATCGCTTCTCATTCCGGATCAATCAGGTTTTAAGACCCGCTTCCTGATTGGCCGGGAGGAGAAGCAGGAAGACAATAGCAAATATTTCACAGAAGTGGGTGGGCTAGCTGTGCCCCGAGCCCAATCTTTTTGAAGCCAATTAGAGCCTCAGGCTCTAGAGCCCCGGGGGGGGGGGGGGATACTCATAGTCACCAAGTTTTAAATGGAAAAAAATGGAAGGTTATTTATCCCTAGAGATAAGCTAGTGTTGGAGGTGTCCAACCAAATGTGCATATTCCTCACCATAACCATTTTTGCTTGAGCAATCCAAGTGTATATATATATATTTATACGTGACGGCCAGAAGATAATAAAGCATTTTGGACAATTGAAACTTGGCTTTCTAAATGAACTGTTCATTTGATAGACAGGTTCTCTTACTTAATCTAAATCCCGTTCATAAGACAGCATCAAAGTATACAGCAAATGAACTGGAAAACATGGCTCTGACCCTGTTTTTTCCTGACTTGACGTAACTGCAACATAATTAATCCCGATTTAATTAACTGCTTGATGTCCTACACAATTTCTAACATCATTCATTGTGATCATCGCAAGCCAACTCATCTGGAAAATGAAGTCGCAACTCAGGCTAACACCATTCTGTTTGCCACAGTGATTCTACATATCTCTACATATCATTATATGGTAAGCTTGGTGTCACTGTGACTTTAATTCTTTTTATGTTTACCCAAATGTATTCTGAAATAATAGAGATAGATAGATAGATAGATAGATAGATAGATAGATAGATAGATAGATAGATAGATAGATAGATAGATAGATAGATAGATAGAATTGGTGAAGTTAAAGATGGCCATACACCATAAAATGTTTTTGTTCAATTTCCTTTAGATTTACCTTCAACTATGTAGTACAAGGGCTTGCCTGATTGCATACAAATTGAAAATGTTTAGGTGTGACCTCATATTATTTGGTTTTAGTACATCTAAAGGAAAGTTGTAGAAAAAAAATGTATAATGTATAGCCAGCCTTAGAGTAACTGTGACATGATTTTTTTTCTTATATTCGGCCAAATGTATTCCTAAATAATAAAGAGAGAGTATGAAAGAAATAGAAAGGTAGATAGATAACAGAGAGAGAGAAAAATGAGATCATGTGATAACAGGGCTCGACAATCCCCGGGCGCCGGGTCACCATGGCGACCAGAAACTGCGTCCTGGCGAGTGGCAGCCGTTCTTTCTCTCCCCCAGGAACATAAAGATCCACCAGTGAAGCCGACTTCTTTCAGGGACTTAAATGGATACTACCCATGCAAAAAATGCAGGGTATGTCACTTTAATACCTGCAGTTCCAGACGTATGGAGACCTTCGTATCCACTGTCACTAATCAGACTTACACTATGAGATATTATGCAACATGTTCCACGAAAAGCGTGGTCTATCTCATAACTTGTCCATGTAATAAATAATATATAGGGAGGACTATACGCCCATATTCAGTTAGGATGAATGAACATATTACCGGGATAATTAAAGGTTTTACTAAACATACAGTCCCGAAACACTATTTAAAATATCATCAAAAGAGTCTCAAAGGGACTAAGTTTGCCAACATTGATAAATATGTGGCCCCATAGAGGGCGGGGCCACTACTAGAGGTGTGTCCCGCCTCAAAAGTTTTTGATTTTCAAATTTAAATCCCATTGGCCTCTGGGTATCAATGTAGATTGGGATGTCAATTCCTTCATTAACCAAGCCTAATTGACTTTACAGCATGCTTTTTAAGATCTGGATTAATAGTTCTTTTTTGGTGACTATATATGGAATGACCAAATCTGAAGTGAATTTTGAGTCAGTTATAACACAATATATATTTTATTGGTCTTTTTTGCTTTTTAATAGGATTTTCAATCATTTTACCAATTTTGTAATTTTTAGTCTGATCTAAATTCCTCTTTGTAATGGTAATTAGATATATTGAATGTGTGTTTCCAATTAGGAATGTTTAATATGTCTATGTGCTGTCTGGAAGTTAGATGGTTTACACATCCGGTGACAGCCACTATATGCATTAGTCTGACCGTAGTGATGATGTAGCGTCACTTCCGGTGACCTGCGCAGCCCGGATGGGTGACGCGGTGCCACTTCCGGCCATTGAGGCCTGTCTATAATCATTTCCGGTCTACGTCTGATACCACGAGATGACGCTGTCGGTATATGCGGCGTCACGCTGACCTCCAACGCCACGTCATATCCGGCCCGTGGCATGCTTGTAACCACTTCCTGGTGCCGGTATGGGTAGGGCACCAATATCTAAGGTGTACGCTCGGTATCGAGGCATGGAACGCACGCCATTACTGACAGCGGATGTGACCCTTATTAGGTATCATCAGAGATGTACAGGTGGTTTATTTGAAATCTTATAAATATAGCGCAATGACAGCATTTGGCTCATACCCCAGCTGAAGTCTATTGTGACGAAACGCGTTGTATGAAGAGAGCCTGCTCTGGTCCATTGCGCACCTTTTTTAACCACTTCCTTACTGGGCACTTAAACCCCCCTCCTGCCCAGACTAATTTTAGGCTTTCAACGCTGTCGCATTTTGAATTTTGAAGGTCATGCGACTTTGTACCCAAACAAAATTTTTATAATTTTTTTCCCACAAATAGAGCTTTCTTTTGGTGGTATTTGATCACCTCTGTGGTTTTTATTTTTTGCGCTATAAACAAAGAGCGACGATTTTGAAAAAAAAAAACAATATTTTTTAATTTTTTGCTATAATAAATATCCAAAAAAAATATAAAAAAGAAAATTATTCATCAGTTTTGGCCGATATATATTCTTCTACATATTTTTGGTAAAAAAAAAAAAATCGCAATTGGCGTATTTTGATTGGTTTGCGCAAAAGTAATCACGTCTACAAGCTATGGGAATAGATTTATGGCGTTTTTAGTATTTTTTTTTTTTTTTTACTAGTAATGGCGGCAATCTGTGATTTTTATCGGGACTGCAATATTGCAGCGGACATGTCGGACATTTTTGACACATTTTTTGGACCAATGACATTTATACAGCGATCAGAAATTTAAATGTCCACTGATTACTGTATAAATGTCATTGGCAGTGAAGGGGTTAACCTGCAGGGGCAGTGAAGGGGTTAACTGTGTTCCCTGCATGTGTTCTAACTGTGGGGGGGCAGGGCTGGTCAGGACATAACACATCTAACTGATCCAAGTGACAGGGATCAGTAGATCTGGTATGTCCCATTCACAGAACGGAGAACCGCCGTGTTTACATCTGCGGTTCCCCGTTCTGCAGCTGCTACAGGTGATTGGCGGGTCTCAGCGGACATCGAGTCCGCCCGACCCACAGGCATGCCCACGCAGCGTGCGGCGGCCACGAGAGCGTGCCGCCACAAGCTGAGAGTGTGCGCAGGGAGCGTGCACAAGGCAGGACGTCCACAGACGTCTGCCGGGCATTTCAAAGCCGCACTGTAGCCGTCTTTCGGCTATAGCGCGGTCCTGAACTGGTTAATGTTGGAATTCCACACTGCCTTATACTGCTTGATTGATGTACTGTAAGTGCATTACATTTTAATAAATTACCCTTGATATACAGTATTACGCTATGTGGTACATTTGTTTTATATGAGGGTGAACTTCATGAGGACATCTGGTACTTACCTGGGTTCATGAATGACTTATGTGGTGAAGTTCCATCGAGTATCTATTTACTTTGGCGAGGAGGAAACAGATGATTAATGTCCAGATTAATGAAATCTGAGGTTCCTCGTTACCAAGAAATCGGGTTTTGAGAGATTTATGGTTTATCATCACCCATTATCCAAGCTTGGTTTCATTTATCTCTGTTAAGAGTAGCTAGCTATTCACCTTTGGTGGAGGATCACTGTGCATGTCGGTGGATGTGAAATCACTACTCACAAGTCGTTTTAACAATGGATATGGACTTTTAGTTTATATAGACGCTCACTTTTGTGGCACCTTAATATCATTGCGCCCTAATATTTGGTATTATATGTTTGGAATATAACTTTGATGACCCTTCCTTTTGGGTTCCTCAAGGTATCCATATACATAAACACCAAGTCAATTTTTTCAGCGCTACACTTTTAAGTTTAATTACAAAAAGACCCTGTCTGCCCCCGGGTCGCCCAATAGTTAGTGGTATTGACTCTCTGACATCCCGGGTAGGCTGATATATTGAACCTTTGGTTCGTAGCATGCCCTCTTTCATTAAAGACTCTCAACATGTTATAAATTTGCTCTCTGAGTATAATCCTAAGAAAGGTATGTGGCTTGTGACAGCCAATGTCACTTCACTACATACCCTAATATCACACACTTTGGGTTTAAATGCCGTGAGACATTACCTCGAACGTGATTCTCATCTACTTTGTGAACAGATTTTGTTCTTAATAGAGTTGCTAGAATTTGCAGCCTCCCATAATTATTTTTGGTTCGACCAGAGGTTCTACAGCCAAATCAAAGGGGTGGCCATGGGGGCGAAATACGTGCCCAATTTGGCCAACCTCTTCATGGCGCAATAGGAGGAGGATGTCGTCTGTGCCCATAGGAAATCCCAATTGGTCCTGTGGGCTAGGTATATTAACCGCTTGCCAACCGCTGATCGGCAATTGACGGGGACAGTGTGGCGCTCCTGCGCAAATCGCAGTCATATGACGGCGGCTGCGAGATCGCGCTCACTGTGTCCGGGGAGGGCCAGGGAGCGGGTGCGGAGGATTCGATCTCCGCCGGCCACCCGCGATGCCCCCCCCCCGGAGTGAAAGAACGGAGGTCCGTGTAAGTAAACACGGACCGCCGTTCTGTGAGAGGGGGAAGGGCTGTGATCACAGCCTTCCTCTACATGGAAGCTGTGATCGCTTCCCTTCCCCAGCTAGGGCAGTCCCCCCACTGTTAGAACACGCCAAGGGAACACAGATAACTCTTAGAGCGCCCCCTGCAGGTTAACCCCTTCACTGCCAATGGCATTTACACAGTAATCAGTGCATTTTTATAGCACTGATCGCTGTATAAATGCCAATGGTCCCAAAAAAGTGTCAAAATGTTCCGACATGTCTGCTGAAATATCGCAGTACCGCTAAAAATCGCAGATTGTCGCCATTACTAGTAAAAAAAAAAAAAAAACCCCAGAAATTAATTCTCATCATCCGTAAACGCGACCACTTTTGCGCAAACCAATCAATAAACGCAGATTGTGATTTTTTTTTATCACAAATATGAGGAAGAATATAAATCGGCCAAAACCGATGAAAAAAATGTTTTTTTTATATTTTTTTTTTGGATTTGTATTTTAGCAAAAAGTAAGAAATTTGGGTTTTTTTGCAAAATTGTCGCTCTTTTGTTTATAGCGGCGATCAGAAATGACGCAGCGGTGATCAAATATCACCAAAAGAAAGCTCTATTTGTGGGAAAAAAAGGACGCAGATTTCGTTTGGGTACAACGCCGCACGACTGCGCAATTTTCAATTAAAGCGACGCAGTGCCGAATCGCAAAAAGGGCTCTGGTCCTAAAGGGGGAAATCTTTCCGGGGCTGAAGTGGTTAATGACATCCTCCTCCTATGGGATGGAGAGTGTTCAGACCTGAATGATTTTATTAACTATTTGAATTCCAACAAGAGGGGTATAGAATTAAAGTATGAGGCAAGTCAATCTGTGGTTAACTTCTTGGATCTCAAGATATCAATAAAAGATGACAAAATTGTTACGTCTACATATTTTAATTCCACTGATAGAGACTCTTATACCAGTAGGGAGCTGCCACCATGATCCATGGCTCAAGGCAGTACCCAAGAGTCAATATATGCAACTCTGCTTGTCATGTACCTGATAGGAGTCTGAGTTGATGAGGTCGGCCTCTCTTATATATCCCGCCCTGGCGCCGCTGAAGGTGGAACAGAGGAAGCCAGGGGACAGGAGGGACATGAGTGCCTGATGTTGTTTGCAGAATCTGTAGCATATGATGTGACTCTAAGGGAACCATGCAACCAGAGTAGCAGGAACAATGGCAGTGTTCAGAGAACTGGTCCGGGTTAAAGGGGCAGTCGACTTATGTTGAAGGTTCTGGGCTGGCAGTATAACAGGACTTGAAGGGCTAGAACATACTGCAATATGCAGCACTGGTGCAGCAGACAGCTGGGCAAGCACATGAGGGTTAACAGGAACCAGGATCAAAGACAGAAGCAGAATCATGGGAATAGTCAAGGTCAACATGCAGGCAGCAAGGTACCAAGTCATCAGCAAAGCCAGAGTCAGGAACGGAGCTGAGTCAAAGGTAAGCAGCAGAATAGAAGCAGGATCCAAAGCCAAGGTCAATGGACATGCTAGGTTCTAAACAGGAAGAGCATACAAGATTGATCAGGATACAAGACACGGCTGAAGAAGTGCAATTATGCATATAAATGTAATTATGCTCACATTTGATAGATAAAAAATATGCTTTGCAGCAATAGGACACAGCTAGGATTCCCGACAGGGTGGCCGCTGCAATCTTGCATCCGTCAATGCATTTAGGACTTCCGCCCGTCATCAGGAAATGGACATTTCCTGATGACGGGCGGAAGTCCGAAATGCATTGAAGTCGAGGCTTGAAGCACTATACACAGAGCTTTAGCCTGAGCGAGGAGACAGCCGGACGGACAGGTGAGACTGACGCTAGTTTACTATGAGAAGGGTGCGAGATTGCAGCGGCCATTCTGTTGGGAATCCTAGCCGTGTCCTATTGCTGCAAGGCGTATTTTCTATCTATCAAATGTGAGCATAATTACATTTATATTTTATTGAGTTTTAAAATAAAAAATGGTATTACACTATTCCTGCTTCTTTCGTGTGGCTCCGTGCTTGAGCCTTTCCCTAGAGGCTCTGCCTAAAGGAGGGTGGTGATACAGGAGAAGGAGAGGAGGAGAACATTTTTGAAAATTGGCTGATCTCGTTTATACGGTTCTATATAGATCCATGCTGTTTGGTCACTTTGTGGCTAAGTCTATCTAGTGAGCACATATTGGATTCATTCATGTGTGGTGGAGCACTGCGTTTGTGTGATTTTTTGAGCACATTAAATCTCAGACCCACAGGTGATTGGACTAAACATTTGCGAGTTCTTTTATACGGAATATGGTCACAATGTATTTTACAAAATGTATCTATTAATTTTGAGTAAATGTTTATATGTTTTGGAGGAAATTAATTGTAGATTATTAATTTGGTTAAATTATAATCATATGGGATTTACTAATTAATTAGTGGTGAATGTTTTTTCACATAATATTTATCTATATATAAAAGTTTGTATATTATCACATGTATATCTAATGTACCGATGCACGTTAATTTAGGAATTCTGGTAAGCACCCTATGGTCCTTTAATATGCTGAGATAATATAGCCCCAACTGCACTTTCAGAGGCATCTACTTCAAGTACATAAGCCAAAGCAGGATCTGGATGCTTCAAAATAGGAGCAGAGGTTAACAGGGTCTTCAATTGTTCGAAAGCACTTTAAGCCTCAGGAGTCCATTTGAATAGAATATGCTGCTTGGTTAGCTGTGTGATGGGTGCAATGATACCGGAAAAGTTCTTTATAAACGTCCTATAGAAATTGGCGAACCCCACAAAGCGTTGTATTGCTTTTTTGTCTCCCGAAGCAGACCATTCTAATACAGCTGTCACCTTTTGCGGGTCCATCGCAATGCCATTTGCAGAAATGGTAAGTCCCAGAAATTGAATAGTCTGCTTTTCAAACTCGCACTTCTCAGCTTTTGTGTAGAGATGGTGTTGACATAGTTTATCCAGTACATTCTTTACATGACCTCTGTGTAATTCTAGTGAGCTGGAAAATACAAGGATGTCATCCAAGTACACAATAATGAACAAGTCAAGATAGTCCTGAAATATGTTGTTGACAAGGTGTTGGAATGTAGCTGGGGCATTACAGACCGAACGGCATGACTATGTATTCATAATGTCCAAAGCGCATTCGGAATGCTGTCTTCCATTCGTCTCCTTCGCGAATCCTGACTAGCTTGTACGCACCCCTCAAAGCAAGTTTAGAGAAAACATGTGCCCCTTTTAACCTCTGGAAAAGTTCAGGAATTAGGGGAAGTGCATAGCGGTTTTTGACGGTTATTTTATTGAGATCACGATAGTCCACACAGGGCCTGAGGGTATGATCTTTCTTTTCCACGACGAAAATGCCAGCTCCTGTAGGTTACGTGGACAGTTGGATGAATCCTTTGTCCAGACTCTCGTCAATGTAATTATGGAGGATTTCTAATTTAAGTTCAGAAAGAGGGTAGATTCGGCCAAAAGGTATCTCAGCCCTGGGCAACAGTTCTATGGGACAATCATAAGTCCGGTGGGGAGGAAGAGTATCAGTGTTTTTTTTTATTGAAAAATCCAGATATTCATGATAGGCTGTGGGAGCCAGTTTCAGTACTTCAGGATCAGGATGGATACCCAGAAGGGGAGTAACATTATGAAACTCCTGCGGAACACAATGTGCCTGGCAGTAGGCAGAAGGGAATAGAATGTTGCCCATAAGCCAATTGATGCTGGGATTATGTGCCTTCAGCCAAGGCATACCCAGAATGATGGGAAACACGGGTGACGTTATGATATATAGACATAGGAATTCTTGATGACCAGATGAGAATTGGCAGAGGATTGGAGCCGTCTCTTGTGTCACTGGATCGGACTTGATACCGGAACCATCAGCCAGGTGAACTACAAACCCTCGTTTCTTGATACAGAGGGGAAGATTGTGTTGGGCTGCAAAAGTAGAGTCCACAAAGCAGCTGCATGCACCAGAGTCTATAATTGCAGGAACAGAAACAGTCTTTTCCACCAGTTTTAAGTGACATAGAAAGGTGATCTCACTGGACAGGTCTGTAGGTAGCGACCAGCACCACCGCAGTAGAGACATAGGTGGGCACGATACCATCGGAGACGTTCAGCAGCAGATAGAGGGGGTCTCCAAAACCTCTTTTGCGAGGAGGCCCGAGGTGCCCTTGTCGTGTTGTCAGTGATGCAAGAAACTGTACTTTCAGATCCTGGTTGGACTAAAGGGATTCTGCCGGTCTTATACGATTGTCGTTCACGTAACCGTCGGTCAATCTGGATAATGAGATTCACCAGATTCTCTAAGGCTGTGGGTACCCCCACTCTGGCAAGGTTCATATTTTAGAGCATCAGATAACCCAAGGCGGAACTGGAAATGAAGAGTGGAATTGTTCCACTGAGTATTGGTACTCCATACACGGAAGTCGGTTACATAATCTTCCACAGGCCTTGGGCCTTGTTGTAACTTGCTGAGCATTAGTTCTGCAGTCTGATGACTGAAAGCTAAAGCTTAATCATGCTGTTCTCTGAGGTGGAACGCCCAGGATTGGGGCTCATCCTGAATAAGGGAGAGCTTAATCCCACCTTAACACTTTGTGAGAAAAAAGTTTGAGGCAAGAGGGAAAAGTATAGTTCACAAGAATTGCAAAAAGTCCGAAATTACCTGCGATCTCCAGGGAAACTTTCAGAGATGGGCACCTGGGGTTCCGGTGGGAGCATGGGCCCGCAGGGTGTACTGGCCTCTGTCTGGGTGGCTTTATCTGTCGCAGCAGGAGGACCTGAAAATGACAAGACCTCTGTACAGGCAGGTAATCGATCTTCCATGCGATTAGGCTTTCCTTGCAGACTTTGCACAATGTAGGAAAGTGCAGAGACTGATCAACAAATGTCCTCCAGTGGCAAGACCTCCCTTTCAGAATCCCTAACTGGCTGACTGATACTGAGTCTGAGTTGATGAGGTCAGCCTCTCTTATATCTCCTGCCTTGGCCCTGCTGAAGGTGGAACAGAGGAAGCCGAGGGACATGAGTGCCTGATGTTGTTTGCAAAACCTGTAGCAGATGATGCGACTCCAAGGGAACCGTGGAACCAGAGTAGCAGGAACAATGGCAACGTTCAGAGCACTGGTCCAAGTTAAAGGGGCACTCCAATTATGTTGAAGGTTCTGATTTGGCAGTATAAAAGGACTTGGAGGGTTGGAACATGCAGCGATGTGCAGCACTGGTGCAGCAGACAGCCGGGCAAGCATTTGAGGGCTAACAGGAACCAGGATCAAAGACAGAAGCAGAATCATGGGAATAGCCAAGGTCATCAACATGCGGGCAGCAAGGTACCATGTCATCAGCAAAGCCAGAGTCAGGAATGGAGCCAGGTCAAGGTAAACAGCAGAACAGAAGCAGGATCCAAAACCAAGGTCAAGGGACACACAAGGTTATCAACAAAAAGAGCATACAGGATTGATCAGGATACAGGACACAGCTGAAGATCAGTCAGCAAAGATCATGGGAATGAGCTCCCTTTAAAAAGTCCATCTGGCGCCAAGTGCAATTGTGCATGCGCGCACCTGTTAGCCGGTCTTCTGGAAACACGATGCGCATATCTGCGCGCCAGACGTCTTATAGGAATTCCCTGACACCACCGCAATTGTACAGACCATAATGAGTTCCAACTTCAGGCTGATCTTTTAACCCAGAGGTTCCTAGAGAAGGGTTATAACTCTGATGCATTGAAAGCCACGTTGGGTCAAGTGTCTCCGATGAATAGGGCTGATCTTTTAGAAGAGAGACCAGTTAATGATAGAGGAGCCTCGGCTCCCAATGTTCCATTTATCACCACCTATTCTAAACAATCAAGGATGATCAAGCAAGTGATCTCTAGGCATTGGCATATACTAAAAAGCGATCGGGTACTCAGAGGAGCTCTACCTGAGGGCCCCTCAGTAATATTCAAGGGAGCACCTTCCCTTAGAAATAAGTTAACCCCGAACATATGCAATCCTCCAACTAGAAAGGTAAGTTGTTTTCAAGAACTCACTGAATTTAACTGCCGTGGGAAATGCAGAATTCTCTTAATACCTGCACGAGAAAGAGGACCAATAGGTTTGTCTCTACTAGCACCTCCGTAAGTTTTTGAGGTTAAGCCGTTCATTACATGTTGCACCAAAGGGGTGGTTTATCTAATACAGTGCCCATGTGGGCTTCAATATATAGGAAGGACTAAGCGCCCCCTACAGGTCCGCCTAAAAGCATATCACTAATATTCTAACTGGCTTTAAAAAACATTTGGTGTCCAAGCATTATCGGGATGTTCACAACAGGGACCCCTCCAACATGTTTTTTTGGGCATAGACAAGTTTGAACTCTAACCTCGGTATTTTTAGATCATAATTATTTACTTAGGTGGTTGCACCTTTGGATTAAATTAGCATATGTATTTTTGGCAATATATTTCTTTATATTTTTATAATACCCCCCAGATTTCCTTTCAAATAAGGTGATCACTGCCCTTTACGACGGAGCTCTGTCTTGCGAGGGGATGATTCGCACCCCCCGCTATTAGTAAAGTACATTTGGGTTGGGTATTGGTCTTTTTGTTCACAAAGGGTTACTGGTGTCTATTCAGGATAGATCCCAATGAGATATTGGTGTGGTGAATCTGTGTTACTAGCAGTTATTTCGGAACTAACCTATGTAAGACTGGCATTTGCCCTTACTTTTAATGGCGGCTCCAGACAAGAAACTTGAGACCCAGAACGAGGGGTTGCTGTGAGTCTGCGTCGCGCCTAATCCCCAGAATGACGTTTGTTGAATACGAAATGTGTGTGTCGGGAAGGGCGTGCTGACGTCACCGCATCCATCTATTACCCGGAAGACGGGAGTTTGTCATAGCCGGCCGGCTACTGTTCCAAATGCTTCTGATTCACGTCTAAGTGCAATACGTCCCCTTTTTTATTAATACATTTTAAGACAGTATCACGCTATGTGATGCTTATTTTTACTAGGGTTGCACCGATACCACTTTTTTGCCACAGAGTACGAGTACCGATACTTTACCTCAGGAAGTCGCCGATACCAGTTACTAATACCTACCGCGTAGATAGGGGTGGTTTAGGAGGTGGGGATGGTTGTTAGGGAGTTGGGTGATGACAGGGTGGGAGTAGAGGGTAAGTGAGGGCAAGGTAGTTGAGGGTGGGGTCAAATAGGGATTGTGGGGTGGGAGAGTTGGGATGGAAAAGGCTGCAATCACTGGGGGGAAGAGGATAGGGATTGGTAGGGTTATTGAGAGACATGGGGGCAGAGGTGACAGCTGGTGGAGGGAAGGAGGAGGCAATAGGCAAAAGTGACAGCAGTGACTGCAGGCCTGGGACAGAAGAGAGCCAGAGACTGCATGGTGCAGGAGACATCCTGTCAATAGACAACGATGCCACTACGAGGAGGCGGGGATGGCACCAGTGGCGTCTCCAGCTTTCATATTTGGGGGGGCATATGGGGGGACAGGTATAAGAGTAGGGGCACCAACTATAAAACACAATTATATATACACACACACAGTGCCTTGAGGGGAGGGGAGGACAGAGTGGATGCAGCCAGGTGGATAGGAGGACAGGAGGGAGCAGCCAGGTGGATGGGAGGACAGGAGGGAGCAGCCAGGTGGATGGGAGGACAGGGGGAGCAGCCAGGTGGATGGGAGGACAGGGGGAGCAGCCAGGTGGTTAGGAGGACAGGGGGGGACAGGAGGATTGGTGGACCGACGAGGGGGACAGG
>BLSH010014141.1:6007-29452 GCA_018402905.1 Glandirana rugosa | reverse complement strand
GGACAGGGGGAGCAGCCAGGTGGTTAGGAGGACAGGGGGGGCAGCCAGGTTAATGGGAGGACAGGGGGAGCAGCCAGGTGGATGAGAGGATGGGGGGGCAGCCAGGTGGAAGGGAGGACAGTGGGGAGCAGCCAGGTGGATGGGAGGAAAAGCCAGGTGGATGGGAATACAGGGGGGAGCAGCCAGGTGGATGAGAGGACAGGGGGAGCAACCAGGTGGATGGGAGGACAGGGGGAGCAGCCAGGTGGATGAGAGGACAGGGGGAGCAACCAGGTGGATGGGAGGACAGGGGGAGCAGCCAGGTGGATGGGAGGACAGAGGGGAGCAGCCAGGTGGATGGGAGGACAAGGGGTAGCAGCCAGGTGGATGGGAGGATGGGGGAGAAGCCAGGTGGATGGGAGGACTGTAGGTGGAATTGGCACCATGCATAGTGATTAGGGTGTGCCCAGGCACCCCCTGCGCATGCCTATGGTCATCAAAACAAATTGAGAGGGTAGATAACCCTGTAGGGAACACAGACAACTAGGGTTGCACTGATACTAGTACTCGGGCAAATGCAGTCAGGGATGACCGGTGCGGCAGTGGGAAAGTTACAATCACAGATCTCCCTGTTTAGATTTCAGTACAACCGCTTCTCCTCCTCTTCCTCCCCGTGGCTTTCAGCTGCTTTACTGAAATCTATATAAGGAGATTGGTGCATAACTCCCCCACCGCCAGCACCAATCATCCTTGACTGTCCCCGGTATCCTCCTCCATTCCCCCTCCGTGCTCCTCTGGTCCCCTCTTCCAGTCCCCCTCTATGCTGCTCCTCCAGTCCCCCTCCGTGTGCTTCTCCGGTCCCGTCTGTGCTCCTCCTCTGGTCCCCTCTGTGCTCCTCTTCCAGTTCCCCTCCGTGTCCTCCTCCAGTCCCTTCCATGTGCTCCTCCAGTCCCCGCTGTGCTCCTCCTCCGGTCCCCTCCATGTCCTCCTCCAGTCCCCCTCCATGTCCTCCTCTGTGTGCTTCTCCGGTCCCCCTCTGGTCCCCTCCGTGTGCTCCTCCAGTCCCCCTCCATGTCCTCCTCTGTGTGCTTCTCCGGTCCCCCTCTGGTCCCCTCCGTGTGCTCCTCCGGTCCCCTCCGTGTGCTCCTCCGGTCCCCTCTGTGCTCCAGTCCCCCTCCGTGTCCTTCTCCAGTCCCCTCCGTGTGCTCCTCCAGTCCCCTCTGTGCTCCTCCTCTGGTCCCCTCCATGTGCACCCCCGGCCCCCTCTGTGCTCCTCCTCCAGTCCCCTCCGTGTGCTCTTCAGTCCCCCTCTGTGCTCCTCATCCAGTCCCCCTCCATACTCCTCCGCCCACTCTGTCCTTGATCTGTCAGGATTGAGAGTGGAGAAAGGAGCCAGTAAATCTGTCATTTACCGCCTCCTTCCTTCTCTGAATGAACAGAGTCAGTGATCACTGACTCTCTCCATTCATACTGTAAACTGTGTTTCGATGTTTCAGATTATGAATGAAGATGAGCCTATGTCTCCTGTCCATTCATCTTCAGTGCAGCTGAGGCTGCTGAGAAAGGGACTGGGGAATCTGTGTCCTCAGTCCTTTTCCCTGTCTCAAAAGGGACATGTCAGGGGTCTCTCACCAAAGCCACCCCCCAACGGGGTTAATAAAATAAAATAAATAAAGAATTGTAATAAATATTTAAAAGGTTACATTGTAAAAATAATAATAATAATAAAATAAAACACTGCCCCCCCCCAAAAAAAAAATAAAGAATTGTACAAAAAAAAAGTAAGGAAAAAAATGTAAATGATTAATTGTAAAAAATAAAATAAAAACCTACTGACACAGTCCATGCGTCATCAGTGCTGCATATTAGTGCCACTGTCACATGACAATTAGAAAAAACGTATCGGTAACTGGTATCGGTGAGTACTTGAAAAAAAAAGGTATCAGTAGTTGTGCTCGGTCTTAAAAAAGTGGTATTGGTGCAACCTTACAGACAACAATAATTAATAATGACATAGGCTCTAACTCTTTGAATCCTATCAAAAAAAAAGGCTACAAATTAAATTGCCTTGCATTTGAAAATGCATTTTTTAATGAATATTTCTGCATTTATTGTTGTAATATATGTTTATGTATATTTGCATGTGTGCGCCTGAAGTTACACTTCAGCCTTTGCGTGATATACCCACTACTAAAAAAAAAAAAGGAAAACAAAAAGAAAAGCATATGGCCCCGGAGATTCGTGACCTGTAAATATAGATACAGTAGGCCCTAGCCTGGGCTGTCTGGGATAAAGGAGGAAATGCTTTGTGTGGTTTACATTATTACATTACGGCTGGTTCTGGTTACAGCAATATAGACTGGGCTCATTTGGCATTCTCCAGAGAGATTATTAAGCAGACACAAGACAGGTGTACATGCCAGGACTGTGATAAATCTTCCAGACAGGCTATGGTAATGTCTGTTTTTTTTCTGTGTGCAGATCAGTAGTCCGCTTTGTGCAGAGAGGTAAGGAATGAATTAAATCCCTGCAACCCCCCCATTCACACAAAGGCACAGATGAGGGGGTTCAGGTTTACACAATTCCTCCAGCAGGTGGCGACGTTCTCTCATCTCTGACACTATTAGGGACCATTAACAAAATAACACTTCTCTCAAGCTGCGTAACAGGAGCCGGACAGACACCTGGTAACAATTATGTGATGGAACAAAATGTAACAATGGATTATAGTAACCGGGGTCGGTGATGATCGTTTAAAGCAAACGTGTATAATAACCGCGATGGAAAATGACACGGGAGTCTGAAAAGTGTCTGCGTTTGCATCCAGCAGAGTATTTCTCTTAAGCCTCGCACACACAGGACAACGATCGTATACAACAGGTCGTACGAACGACCGTTGTATGCGAAATCGATCGTTCGTACGCACGATTACAACAGCCGACATACAAGGGGAGTTGTATGAGCAGACTAGAAAACTTGGTCGTACCAACAAGCGCTCATACGACCGTTGTATCGTGTGTACAGAGCAGTTGGTACAACAAGTTGTATTGTGCAAAACACGCATGCTCAGAAGTCAGGAATGGCCGGATTCTAATTACATGCACCTGAACATTCTTTCTGTGGTCGTACGATCGTGTAGTGCAGTCAGTATGCTAGATACAACAGCCAACATATGATTTGAGATGATCGTACGTACGATCGTCGTCCCGTGTGCACGAGGCTTTAGACTAGGTTTCCACTATTGCAACCCCAAAGTCGCGTGATTTAGAGTTGCGACATTGAGTGCAGCTTTGATCCAACTTTACACCCTCGGGATCAAAGATGAATCAAAAGTCAGAACAAAGTAGTGCAGGAACCTTTTTTGGAGTCGCTGTGACTTGAGTCGCAACAATTAGAACGGGGCCATTGAAATACATGGATTTTGACTTGTTATGCGGCTTCACATGTGTAAAGTCGCAGTAATGGAAACAGAGCCCAAAGCCTCGTACACACGGGAGGATCATACGTACGATCGTCGCAAACCGTATGTTGCATAATGTAACTTGCATACTGACTGCACTACACGATCGTACGACCACAGAAAGAACGTTCAGGTGCATGTAATTAGCATCCGGCCGTTCCTGACTGGGGCATGCGTGTTTTGCACAATACAACTTGTTGTACCAACTTCTCTGTACACGTGATACAACGGTCGTATGAGAGCTTGTTGGTACGACCAAGTTTTCTAGTCTGCTTACACAACTCCCTTGTACGACCGTCGTATGTCGGCTGTTCTAATCGCGCATACGAATGATCGATATCGCGTATGACCTGTTGTATATGATCGTCGTCCCGTGTGTAAGAGGCTTTAGGCAATTTTCTGGTGCAAGTTGCAGCATGGAAGAATGAGGTTCTATATCATCCGCAGAAGAAATACATTACAAAGGACATAACCGTTAATTAACAAGGGTGAGAGACCTTGGTCCTTAGTTCCTCAAAAACCAATATAGGCGACCGTATCAATCCTGTCCATTCACTGATAACTAGAGTATGCTACTGAGACAGGGGCCTGACAAATGTGCAATAAAGGGAATCTGTGTTCACCATAAATATCCAATTATGTGCAAGAGAATCAGAAATTATAGAGCTCCTTCACATGACTGAACATTAATAGATGATTAGGCCTTGACCTGCTATTTCCACTTACTGACATCTGATGACCACGAGTCCATCTGTTCATTGTCCCAACAGGAGACCATTAACAAGTGTAAGGCTCCTCTCACATCATTGGAGTGCACATGCGGTTCTAAGTGTCATGTGTAGGGCAACCTATTATTTTAATGGGTTACCCTATGTAGCGCCTGCCCCAATCTTTCTGAAAGCCTAATGGATGACCGTCTGGAACCCGGCCGGCGTGGAAGAAGACAGGACAGAACCAACAAGGCAGAGCTCTGTCCTGTCAGTGGGGATGTGCTGGATTATGTTTCCCTGCAAAGCAGGGGAAAAAAATCAATTTCGTTCCTTAGTAAAAGCATCACACATAATACACACAAACACTAGTTAGACACATATTTAACCCTTTGTCAACCCCTTCCTAGCCAGTACAGTGACAGTGCATATTTTAAGCACTGATCATTGTATTAGTGTCACTGGTTCCCACAAAGTGTCAACAGTGTCAGATTGTCCACCGCAATATCGCAGTTCCACTATAAGTCGCTGATCGCCACCATTAGTAGTATAAAAAAAAAAATTCCAGTATACAGTGCCTTGAAAAAGTATTCATACCCCTTGAAATTTTGCACAAATTGGCATGTTACAACCAAAGAGGGAAATGTATTTTATTGGGATTTTATGTGATAGACCAACACAAAGTGGCACATAATTGTGATGTGGAAGCAGCGAAAATTTGAGGGTGTATGGTCAAAAGTCAAAATTTGAAAAATTTTTATAACAGAAGAGACTCTAATGGACTGTCAGGAGAAGATAAGGGGTCGATTTATTAAAGCTGTAGAGTGCAAAAAACGGTGCAGCTGTGCATGCTAGCCAATCACCTTCTAACCTCAGCTTGTTCAATCAAGCTTTGATAATAAGGGCCGGTTCACACTTGAGTGGCGCGATGCGGCGCGACTTGCCAGGGCGAAGCAAGTCGCCCCGCTCGAGGTGATTTCAACACGGCTTGTGAGGAGACTTATATCATAGAAGTCAATGCAAGCCGCGCTGAGATCGCCCTGAAAATAGTGCAGGAACCATTTTTCTAAGGCGGAGCGAAGCGATTCGCTCCTATTAGAACGGTTCCATTGCACAGCATTGAGGCGAATTGTCAGGCGACTCAAGTCGCCTGACAATTCGCCTAGATGTGAACGGGCCGCAAAGTCGCACCGCTCAAGTACGAACCGGCCCTTAAACCTTGAAGCTGATTGGTTTCTGTGTGGAGCTGCACCAAATTTTGACCTTTCAAGCTTTAGTAAATCACCCCCAAGTGTTCATAGGGTGTCTCTGCATGAAGGAGACCTCACTGTAGCCTGCTGTTCTTGGTCACTATCCAGGAAGAAAATTGGAAGGATTCAAGAAGGCATTTAGAGCAGACTCTGACGAAGGAGCTTCTGAGCATGCCCAAAAATGTGTTACTGCCCCCTCCTGACGTCACATTCGGCATGTGCGTTCCACTCTGACCTGAAAGGTCATGTTTCCCCCAAAATAAACCCGGATCTTATATTAATTTTGGCTACAAAAAAAACACTAGGGCTTATTTTCGGGGAATGTCTTATTTATTTACGGTATGTACAATGATCTTAAAGTGGTTATAACCATTTAAAAAAATCCTATTCTTTTAAAGCATGATAGATTGCAAGTGCTTGTGCTGTGTCATTTATCCCTCTCATGTGTCCCTTGTCTTCTTCTCCCCCCCTCCCCCTGTCAGATCAGGAGTCAGTATTTTGACCTAAAAACATCTTAAAATCCATCTAAAATTATGTAATCCGTTTTATAAAAATGATACCGGTTTGCAACTTGACTCCCTTTGTAATTGTTGTATGGAAAAAACCTTTGTTACAGCTTTTTTTTACAGCTCCCCCGGGCGTCACATGATCTGCCTGAGCTCTTCTTCTCCACTCCGAGATTTCGGCTGACATCGGCCCGCTCCGTGCACTGAAGAGGGAGGGGCCGCAGCGGGGAGGAGAGGAGAAGACCTCCAGCGGGTCTGTAAATAAAGTGCTTTACATAATACAGTTACAAAGAGAGACACACACACACCTTATAGAGCTATAATCATTCTGCAAAATGGATTACATTTTTTAAAAATGAACTTTACGAGGGCTTATTTTAGGGGTAGGGCTTATATTGCAGCCCTCCCTGATAATTGCGCTAGGTCTTATTTTTGATGAAACATGGTATTGCTTGTAAGCTCTCCTCATTTTGTGTCATAATAAACTGTTTCTGCCTTCTCTGTGCTTCACGCTAGTGGACTCTCAGACCACATTTACAGTACTCACTCTGTGCCGTGGAGTGACGTCATCATGGCTTGGCCATTCAAGCGGCCAGAGAAAGTGAACTCGGAAGAAAAACCAGACAAAGATGGAAGCAGCGGGACCAGCTGGAGCAGTGATAGCGCAGGTCTGGAGGGCTTTGCTTGACTGGTAAGTACAATAATGTGCCAATATGCGGTGCATAGGAGCACATTATGGAATAAACCTCCTGGGGGTCCATGAACAAATAAAATTAGTAGCGTTTAATCCTGCTTTACCCACTTGCCGACCGCCGATTGGCGTCTGACGACGACAAAGTGGTTGGATATCGCAAGCTGCGAGATCCCGCACTGTGAGCGTGCCGCCGGAGGTGCGCTCGCTCGCTCACTGTGTTCCGGGGGGCCAGGGAGCGGGTAGGGCGGACTCGATCACCGCCGGCTACCCGCAATGGCCCCCCCACAGTGAGAGAACGGAGGTCGATGTAAGTAAACACGGATCTCCGTTCTCATAGAGGGGAAAGGGCTGTGATCACAGGCTTCCTGTATATGGAGGCAGTGATCACTCCTCTCCCCCTGCCAGCCCAGCCCACATACAGTTAGAACACACCCAGGGAACACAGTTAACCCTTGGAGCGCCACCTGCAGGTTAACCCTTTCACTGCCAATGGCATTTACACAGTAATCAGTGCATTTTTATAGCACTGATCGCCGTATAAAGTGCCAAATGGTTCGACATGTCCGCTGCAATATTGCAGTACCACTAAAAATCGCAAATCGTGCCATTACTAGTAAAAAATGGAAAAAAAAAACCCCCATAAATGAATTCTCATCATTCATAAAAGTGGCAACTTTTGCGCAAACCAATCAATAAACGCTGATTGCGATTTTTTTTTACCAAAAATATGAGGAAGAATCGAAATCAGCCAAAACCGATGGAAAAAAAATTTTTTTTTTGGATTTGTATTTTAGCAAAAAGTAAGAAATTTGAGTTTTTTTCTGCAAAATTGTTGCTCATCTTTTGTTTATAGCGGTGATCAGAAATGACGCAAAGGGGATCAAATACCACCAAAAGAAAGCTCTATTTGTGGGGAAAAAAGGACGCAAATTTTGTTTGGGTACAACGTCACACGACCGCACAATTGTCAGTTAAAGCGACGCAGTGCTGAATCGAAAAAAGTGGACTGGTCCTGAAGTATGAAATCCTTCCGGGGCTGAAGTGGTTAAAGTAGTTGTAAACCCTTACATATACCCAGTGAAGTGACTGGGCAGAGGTGATACACAGGGATTAAACAAATCCTTCCTACATATGTTGTACCTGTTTATCTACAGCAGCTTTTTTTTTCTACATTCATTCAAAGTTCTGAATTTACACAGCTTGTCTGAGCTGTCAGAAAATAGGGGGTGGAGAGGAAAGCTTTGAGAGCTGATAAGAGGGAAGTGGCACAACCCCCTCCACGCAGCACACACAAAAAGAGTTGAGGCTATCAGTCACAGCCTGTGCGCTGGAGCTCCCTCACCTGTCATTTAACCGCTTGGTGTCAGAAAAACTTGGCAGAATTGATTCATGCTGATAGCAGAGGAATGAAGCAGCAGACAGAAATGACACTTAGTGCTCTGGATTGAGGCAAGTACACACTATAGAGGGATATGCTTTGTTCATATTTCAGCTTTTGTAGCTGCTGACTTTTAATGAACACAAAAATGACCGCTTCAACGGGTTCCGGACCGGCTCGCATGCATTTACTGCTGCAGAGGCACAATCCCGCGAATTGCCGTCTATAAACGGTGGATCGCTCATGCACGGCTAGTGGGGGGGAGCGCGCCACCAGGGGCGCTCTCTCGTGCCTGCCGCACTCTCCAGCAGCATGGTCGCGAGTTGGGCGGATTCAATGTCCACCGGCTAAAAAATGTAGCATGCCCACTCTCTCCAACCCTCATTTCCTTTATTAGTCTGAAGTTTCTAACAGACTTCTCAAGCATTACATGCAGTATATTGAGCATTATGTGTAGCCAGGGGTGGCATTTGAGGCCCCCTTCAGCTCATAGGTGGACGACCCCTGGTCTACATTCTAGGTGACATTTTGGAGCCACACAGGATCCCCTTCATCAGTGCCTGACAGCAAAAAAAAACAGTTAATGGAGCCATATCTTGTGTGCAGACAACATCTTTACTTGCTAGCATTATAGCAAATACAATGAGCAAGAACTCCAAACCAGACGTAAAAAAAGGCTAATTCTATTAACTGAGCAAGGATTATCTGTGAAGATAAATTCTGTTTTCCCCATTTCCCCTGGTCACACACCTTACATTAATGAGATCTACATGCAATTTTAATTTGGAAGAGTGCAGTAAATCCTAGACACATGGCAGCCATTCAATATCTCAGAGCTTTATTGAGATGAAAACAGCCATTTCTCTGCCAGTAATTGCTTCCAAATTAGCATGGATATTAGGGCAGATGACTGTCAATGAAAAGGTATTGCTGTAGCCCGCAGCCAGTTGGAAAAGCTGCTTGCAAGGCTATGGTTATTTATATTACGCAATTGCAACAGGCTTTATTTACCGCATACACACCTATTTTTACCCAGTGATAACAATTGAAAACAGACAACAGAACTGCAAAGTCTTTGTAGAAAAAAATGGCTTAATTTTGTTGCAGTCCAATAAGAATTTTCTAATTAGTTTAGAAAATTACAAACTTAACCACTTGCCTGTTTTTTGGGTTCGGTGTTACGAGTTAAAAACAGGTATTTTTGATATAAAATTACTTAGAACCCCCAAACATTATATATATATATTTTTTTTTCTAACACCCTAGAGAATAACATGGCGGTCATCACAAAACTTTATGTCACACCGTATTTGCGCAGCGGTCTTCCAAGCGTGCATTTTTTTGAATAAATTCAGTTTTTTTAGTTAAAAAATAAGAAAACAGTAAAGTTAGGTAAATTTTTTTCCATATTGTAGAAGATAATGTTACGCCGAGTAAAATGATACCCAACATGTCATGCTTCAAAATTGCGTCCGCTCGCGGAATGGCGACAAACTTTGCAACTTAAAAATCTCCATTGGCGACGTTTTAAAAAATTCTACAGGTTAGCATTTTTGCGTTACAGAGGAGGTCTAGCGCTAGAATTATTGCTCTAACGATTGCGGCGATACCTCACATGTGTGGTTTGAACACGGTTTTCATATGTGGGCGGGACTTATGTATGCGTTCGCTTCTGCGTGCGAGCTCAGCGGGACGGAGTGCTTTACATTTTTTTTTAATTATTTATTTTGCTTTTTACTTTTTATTCTAACACTGTTCTTTTTTTGATCACTTTTATTCCTATTACAGGAAATGTAAACATTCCTTGTAATAGAAAAAAGCATGACAGGTCCTCTTAAATATGAGATCTGGGGTCAAAAAGACCTCACATCTCATATTTACACTAAAATGCAAAAAAAAAAAAAAAAAATGTAAAAAAATTACAGCCCAAAAAAAAAAAAAATGGGCCCTTTAAGACCGCTGGGCAGAACTGACTTCTGACGTCATTTCCGCCCTGCTGTATTATGGAGCCGAGTGAGTGGCTTCAGCCGCTCAGTCGGCTCACGGACACTGGGGGGAGAGGATCCGATCATCTCTGCCGCTGCCGGCGGGTTCGGTAAGCAGCGGAGATGACGGGAAAGCGGCGGGAGGGGGCACCTCTCCCGCCGCTGATAAAAGTGATCTTGCGGCGAATCCGCCACTAAAACCACTTTTATCTTATGCAGAATCGCTGGCTGAAAAAAAACAATATCTGAATGGTGCCTGCAGCTGCAGGCACCATTCAGATATCACTTCTCAAAAGCAGCGACGTCATTAAAGGCAAAACTTTTTTTTTTGTTTTGGATAGAGTGGGAATGGATTAAAATACCTATCAGGTTTTTATTGCTATACCTCTGCCACTGTTAGGGCTCATGTACATTACAGCTCTAAACTTGAGTTTAAGAGCTTTTGGCATTTTTTTTTTCCAAAGCTCCTAAACTCAATTCCATGCCTATATGTCCATGTACACCTAGGCTTTTACCAGAGTTTAGGAGCTGCTATGGCTAGGGGAGGTTTAACCTCCCTCTCCTGAACGCAGAAGAATCACGTCCAGGATAAGAACGGTTTAACCAAAATTGCGGCATGTTTTTGCTGCAATTTTGCAGCGTTTTGCGTTATCCCGCGGCCGGCGGTCAACCCAGTCTGTGTTGAGCCCTTAGGGAGATTCGCATGAAAACAGTAAAGTGCAGCGCAGTAACAGTCCTATATTTCGTCCACAATAAAGGAGGACTACAAGTCCCAGAAGGTGAGTAAAGATGTTCAGCGTGTGTAGAAATAAAGGAGAATCTCAAGCACATGAAGTGACACTCCCTCCACCTCCAAACAATCCGCTTCGCTCACCTCCTATGATAGACCCCTGAACTAACAGATAGTCACATGAGCAGTATTCCTCATAAGGAATTGGTTAAATCCTGTTGAGCTGGATCCCTCCAATGTAAAGTATCAGGTCCTCAGCATCCAACCCAGGTAAAAGCAAAAAAAAAAAAATTGAAGAGCTTTCCGCATATGAATATTCAAAAGATTTAGTGATAAAAGGTATCCTACTCACATGTAATGAATAAAATTCAGGCACAAAAAAACACAGAGCAGCGCACTGTGTGTTTCTCAGGACCGCAGAAGGTGACCTGCATCAGAGCATGGCTCCTACCCCCGTACGCGTTATATTCAATGAACTTCCTCAGCGGGGCAAAGCTCTTAGATTATTTCTTTTGCTCTTACCTTGGTTGGACGCTGAGGACCTGAGACTTTACATCAGAGGGATCCAGCTCAACAGGATTTAACAAATTCCTTATGAGGAATACTGCCATTTATCCATTGCTGCCCTATTTGCTTTGACTATGATCCTAGTGATCATTTTGTACACATATATACTCTTGTTTTACAGTTCCCTGTGGGTCATGGATTTTAGGGGATGTCGAGGGACACATTTCCATTTTCCTTCTTTTTCTGTTTGCCGCCATGCCCGCCTCCTGCTTGCCTTTCAGTTGGGAGCCGCCATCCCTGCCCCTTCAGCTCCCGGTGAGGGCCCTGCCCGCTGCCCCTTGGGGGGTTGTACACTGGAGTCAACCTGCAAAATGTAAGTATGGGGTAACCATTTGGTGGCCCCCTGCTTAATTTTCCACCTTTACCTAAATATATATCACCCACCCCTAACTGGTACTTTGTTTACAGATATGTCACATCTACTCCTGAAGAAGCGAGCAGAGTTTGCGAAACGTGTTGAGATATATAAATGCATACGTATATATATATATATATATATATATATATATATCATTTCTGTATTCCCTATTACATTTATTATGAACCTGAATGTACGATTTTGCATCAGATTGCTGTTCATGACCATTATACGTGCGTCCATGCAATGTTATGATGTTTACTTTTGCCAATATAATTGGTTCAATTTTATACTCTTCCTTGTGTGTTGACCTTATGCATTCCTCATTTAAAGTCCCATGGGGCATTTAATTGTTTGTATATGACATAGGGATGGAGGTATGCACAAGTAGAGGTTACACCAGACCACCTCTTGTTCCTTTTATGATAGGAGTAAGGATGGGCTTGGGCGTGTTCGGAACTGAATGTGCCCGAGCCCGCCAGGAAGTAAACCTTGCACTGTGCTAATCACAGGCAGAGAGACATTCCCTGATCGTTGCAGCCGTGCATCAGGGAAATGTCTCACTGCCTGTGATTAGCGCAGTGCAGGGTTCACTTCCTGGCAGGATCGGGCACATTTGGTTCTGAACACGCCCAAGCCCATCCTTAGATAGGTGAGCGAAGCAGATTGTTTGGAGGTGGAGGGAGTGTCACTTCATGTGCTTGAGATCCTCCTTTATTTCTACACACGCTGAACATCTTTACTCACCTTCTAGGACTTGTGGTCCTCCTTTATTGTGGACTTAATATAGGACTGTCACTGCGCTGCACTTTACTGTTTTTATGTGTTAGAGCTGGTTCACACATAGGCGACTTGTCAGGTGACTCAACAAATCGCCTCCACGCATTGCAATGGAACCGTTCTAATAGGAGCGACTCAAGTCGCTCCAACTTGGAAAAAAGTTTTTTGAGTGAATCATAAGATCATAAGTGTTCAGCTTGCAACAGTGTATTTAGTTGCCATTTGCGCTGATTGCAACATTTTATTTGTATCTATTCTTAGGGAGATTCACTCTCTCTATCTGGAGAGGCCGGCTTGTAAGGTAACTTGTTGATCTTCCCTGCATTGGTAATACATGGGTTCCTTTTAGATGGATTGTTTTGGGATAAAAATATTGGAGCCACCATTATTAACTGCTTTTTTTAAGTGCAAGCTCTGGGGTAATTGTCCCAATTCTGGAATCAAAATCCAGTAAGTCACTGCGTCCATTTGAAGTCTAAAATACTGTCCTGCATGATGGGCTGCCCTGAGCACATAGGAGAAATGGGCACATGGCAGGGTGGGCTGGAAGGCAGGAGAAGGGTTAAGAATGGGTGGGGAATGGTTTAAGGATATGATGTAGGGACATAGGCGTGCGCATGGGGTGTGTCAGGGCACACCATAATCACTCTGTGTGGTGCCAATTTCCCCTACTGCTTCCCCTTGTGTTGCGCCCCCCGCAGTGCTGATGGCTTTCCTCCTCTCCCCCTGGCTGCTGCGAGGATGTTTCAGGATGAAGAGCAGGGAAAGGGGATAATCAATATATCATTTACCAGCCCCTTCCTTTTCTAATGAACATAGTGTCAGGAACCACAAATCAGACTGAAACAGAAGTGCAGTAAAATCACATTATTTAATAAAAATGGTAAAATAGAACAAACAGAGCAAACAAAGTCAAAACATAGCCAAGATTCGGTAGCCAGAGTGAATGGTTGAAGCAAGCCAGCAAACAGGGATCCAGAAATCAGTGAGGTCAAACAAACAGCATACAGGACCAGGAACCAGTAGGGAAGTCAGCCAAGCAAAGTCTTTAATACGGGAACCAGAAGGGAAGACAAAAAGGCAAAAGTCTTTCACAGGAAAACACAGCAGAAATTCATCCAAAGAAGTTGACCAGCCGAAGGCGTCTGAGATCTGATCCAGGCAGTTTATATAGCTAGGAGAGCTGGCTAACGAGCAGGATATGGACATGAGGTGAGACAGAGTGAAGGCTGAGACTGGCAATTAAACCTCAGCTGAGCAGTTTGCTCTGAGAAGGGAGGACTGAGCCCAGCCCTGACACACAGTGAACACTCACTCACTGTGTCCATTCAGAGCTATAGCATAGTAAAGTGTTTTACTTACTAAGTAAATGTTTACTATGCTTCAGTTTGTGAATGTACAGGAAGCCGCTCAGCACAGAGCACTTCCCATTCATTCACTGTCCAAAGCAGCTGAGGTTGCAGAAAAAGGCATGTGTGTTTGAGCTTTGGGGTGTACACCCTAATGCAATGGGCTGTGTACACCTATGTGTAGGGATCGGGGAGGAAGTGGTCATAGCTTAGAGAAACCTCAAGGAGGAACAGACAGTATGGTGAGCAATTTGGCCCACCCACCCTCTTGGTATATGTATGGATATGGCTATGATTGAAAGTGCATGTGTTTGGGGAACTGAGGTATGCAAAGAGAATGGCGGACTTGTGGGGCATATTGTACTTTTGGTGGGTCATTGATGGTTCCAAAAAAATAAGGTCATAGGTAATGTTTGGACAAGTAGTTTCACCCCAGTGGTCACAAATATGTAAGATTTTGTGGTGTTCATGAAGGAAGTACTTACTTATTCCAGGTAAATAATGGTGTAAAAAAGACTGGTATGTACCCACCGAGCTGGCTGTATATGGATAGTGACTGGTATGGGTTTTACAACAGAACATGTTATTGGGTGGCACTGTCAAGGACCTGGCTTTAAAGGTTGTATCAGAATTCTTGTATATTTTTGAAGAACTGGTGTCTAAACCATGTTATTGTTATTTTTTTTGTTTTTTAACCACTTCCCGACCGCCGTATGCAGAATGACGGCCGGGAAGTGGCTGAGTTATCCTGACTGGACGTCATATGACGCCCTCAGGATAACAAGCCGCCGCGCGCCCGGGGGGGCGAGCATCGTGGCGATCGGTGGTGTGGGAGGTCAGTCTGACTCCCCGCAATGCTGATCTCGGTAAAGTGCTTCGATCCGAAGCACTTTACCATGAGACCAGCCGTGACCAATCACGGCTCGTCACAGTGTAATACAGGAAAGCCGTTTATCGGCAGACCTAATGAGGGGAGAGCCGATCGGCTGCATCCCTGACAGGGAGGGTTTGTGCTGATGATTTATCAGCACAGCCCTCCCTCGGATCACCACCCTAGACCACCAGGGAGCCTGCCCAGGGATGTGTCCACCCAGGACCCGACCAGGGACCACCAGGGAGCCGATCTGGACCACCAGGGAGACCCCCTAGACCACCAGGTAAGTGACATACTGCTCAGGTCCACCTTCACTCGGTGCCACCTTCAGATGCCACCCTAGACCACCAGGGAATGAGCCCCTATTAATGTATATGCCCACCAGTGCCCCTATCAGTGCTCACCAGTGCTCCTATCAATGCATACCAGTGCCACACATCAGTGCCCACCATTGCCACCTACCAGTGCCCACCTATCAGTGCCCATCAGTGCCACCTATCAGTGCCCAGTGCCGCCTATGAGTGCCAATCAGGGCTGTCTATTAGTGCCCATCAGTGCCACTTAGCAGTGTCCGTCAGTGCTGCATATCAGTGCCCATCAGTGCTGTATATCAGTGCCACCTCTCAGTACCCGTCAGTGCTGCTTATCAGTGCTGCCTAACAGTGCTCATCATCGCTGCATATAAGTGCCTCATCATCAGTGCGACCTCATCAGTGCCGCCTCATCAGTGCCAATCAGTACTGCCACATCAGTGCCCGACAGTGTAGCCTCATCAGTGCCCACCAGCGATGGAGAAAATGTACTTATTTACAAAGTTTTGTGACAAAAATAGAGAATTTTATTTTATTTTTTTTCAAAATTTTCGGTCTTTTTTTATTTGTAGCGCAAAAAATAAAAACCGCAGGGGTGATCAAATACCACCAAAAGAAAGCTCTATTTGTGGGAACAAAATGATAAAAACCTTGTTTGGGTACAGCGTCGCACGACCGCACAATTGTCAAAGCGCAACAGCACTGAAAACTGAAAATTGGTCTGGTAGTAAAGTGTTCTAAGTGCATAGTATTGAAGTGGTTAATAAAAGCTGTGGTCATATTACTCCAATGAAAATAATTTGTGTCATATTGTGTTATTTATGACATTTAATGTGTTTTTTTTAATGTTCAATATCACTCTGCCCCCTACCTGGGTCATTTTCCAGGAACCTGACTCCCCATGTAGTGAAAATTATAGTAGCTACCTTGAAGCTTGAACCTTAAAAAACAATTTAGCAATGCTGCTGCTGTTTATTTTGAGTTTCACTTTAAAGCCAATCTGTGCTTTGCACAGGCAGGGCAAGGCAAGCAGTTCATTTTACTACACCCCTTACCAAAAGCACATGCTTACCTTCTGTTTGCTACCCCTAATCTGTATCTGATAGCCAGACGTGAAACACCTGGTAATTCTGGGTATACACTTGCAATCAGAAATATTCAACCCCCTCACCTCAATAGACAATACAGTGATGCTGATGAAAGATAATGAAAATAAATGAAAAAAAAAAAAAAAAAACATGAAATAACAAACAATATTTATTGATACATATTTGAGTTATTTTGTCAAACGAAGGCATCGCGTTCTTCTTCAAAATGACCTGGTATTTCTGGGAATCCATGATGCCAGGTACACATTCAAGATTGCCAGTTCCTGCCGCAGAAAAACAGCCCCACATCATTATTGACTCACCTCCGTGCTTGCCCGTGGGGATGGTATTCTTCTGGTCATAAGCCTGACCTTTTGCACGCCAGACATACCGCTGGTCCATATTGTATGTCCAAAAAGTTCCAGTTTGGTTTCATCAGTCCATAGAACTGTCTTCCAGAACTCTGTAGTTTTGTCCAAATTCCTCCTGGCATATTCTAGTCGACTCCTGATGTTCCTTGAGGTCAAGAGTGGAGTGCGTCTTGGGGTCCGGCCATGAAGTCCTTGATTATTCAGTGCACGTCTTAGGCCTCATACACACGGGCCTATCTAAAAAAATAAACAAAACGTCGGGCCCGACGTCAAGGAAAAAAAGTCGAAGTTTTTCGGCATTATGCATCGGCGTTTTTGAGCGTTAGTGAGCATCGGCGTCTATAGGCGTTTTTTAAAAAAAATCATCCCTCTGCTATTTTTCAACCTAAAAACGTTGGCGTCAAAAAACGCCGGTACAATATTAGGTGGCGTTTGTTGGCGTTCGTTGGCGTTTTGTGGCGTCGGCGTCAAAAAACATCAAAACGTTACAGCCTCAGAACACGATGGCTATGGGTTCTACTTTCTGCTCACTAACGCCGACGCCACCTACAGCTCAAAACGCCAACGTTTTTATGGGGCCATTGACTAACATGGAGAGCAGCAAAAAAAGCCAGAAAACGCCGGCGTCAAAAAACGTCCGTGTGTATGAGGCCTTATAGTTGCCACTGAAGCCCTTGTACCAGCCTTCATCATGCCATCCTGTAGCTGTCTTGCAGTCACACGGGGGGTTTTCTTAGCTGCCCTGACTAAGTTGCTAAGGGCCCTTGATGAAATTGTGAGATTCTGCTCCACTTCAGGCCATAAAAACTGTCAGAAAGCTTTAGAAACAACAATATTATATAGGGGGTGAATAATTGTGACATGGCGATCTTAACAAAATCTACTGTTACACACAAATACTACATCATGTGTAGATTTTATGTATCACTAAACTCAATAAGTAGCCATCCAAAGCAGAATCCTGCACTTTGAAAGGATTTTTATTTATAAATCCTTAAAACTCTTTAGGGGTGGAATATTTCTGATTGCAAGTGTAGGTGAGCATGTGACTCGCTCCCCTTAGGGTCGGTTCACACTGCAGCGGGGCGGAGCGGCGCGACTTCGCGCCCCGTTCACATCTAGGCCCCGTTCACATCTAGGCGAATTGTCAGGCGACTTGAGTCGCCTGACAATTCGCCTCAATGCTGTGCAAATGGGACCGTTCTAATAGGAGCGAATCGCTTCGCTCCGCAATAGAAAAATGGTCCCTGCACTATTTTTAGGGCGATCTCAGGCGGCTTGCATTGACTTCTATGATAGAAGTCTCCTAGCAAGCCGCTTTGAGATCGCCTGGAGTGCCGCATCGCGCCGCTCCGCCTCGCTACAGTGTGAACCGGCCCTTACTCCCACTTGACAGCACTGGTGCTCAGTGATTGGCCCAGCTCTGTAACATAGGACTATGAAGAGAATACTTTGCACCACCTAAGCATCAAGTTGTAACTTTTCCATTCCAGAGGCGAAATGGAGTGGCAGGGGGGCAAAGAGTAGATGAGTATGTGTTGCTGGAAAGGGTGGAAGCTAAGTAAAACTTCTCAACACAAGTACAGGTGCCCTGTTCGGGCATTTGATACCTGGCATACCTATGCCACTCTTCAAGTGCTGCGGCCAAACTTCTGTAATAGTGCATTTCCCAGGGCAAGCACATGTCTCCATGATGTTGATTAGGTTTGTCTTGGAACAACGCCCCCAGCTTGGCTGTGAAACTTTACAGCTGTCCTGACAGGTTCCCTTTAACATGCAGATGGTTTAACAACTTGAATTTCTGAGGGTTACTGCATTAGGAAGTCTTCTATAACTGAAATAGGCCACTTGGGGGCTTCCATACTCAGAGGGAGAAACAAACAGGACGGCTTATAAGCACATGACTCATTATTAATGGGTAACACGTGGGCCGCTACCTGAATTGCTGCTCCCCGGAGGGAGGTTCAGTGACATTATGACCTCATCACATTTCCTTCCTCACACCTGTCCAATGCCCTTCTCATACCCCAGGGAGCAGCCATTATCTTGTCTTGCTGTCTGCATTCCCCAAGACTTCATCATCATCACTGTCACAGGATCTAAATTATTACAGGAGGTGAATCCTCAGATACGCTTACAGAAATTGCTACCTTAATCTTTTGTATACTTTACAGGTTCACTAATAGTGAAGTCTATGTGGCTTGTATAAAAATAACATTTGCACTGCAAGAGTAGTTTAGAACTAAATAGGATATATTCTAAAACCTTGTGGAAGATATTTGCCCGCACACAGATGCCTTCTTGTGATCCCCCAAAACTGAAAACAATAGTGCCAACCACTGTACGACCATATGCATGTTCAATAGAGATTCAAGTTTTTATAGTAACATTCAGCTCCAGTTTGTAAATGTTGAACACAGATCCTAATGGAAGTGTTTATGGCCACTGTAAGCAAGCTGCTAGCAGGCTTCGGCCCTTCCTGAAGCTTGTTGAAAGCATGCTAGCAGCTTACTGGCAATCGGCACTCCTATTAGCATCTGTGTTCAACATTTAAAAACTGAAGCTGAATGACACCTCAAGGCCTCATACACACGGACGTTTCTTAAGAAACAAAACGTCTGGCCTGACGTCAAGGAAAAAAAAAATCAGCGTTTTTCGGCGTTAGTGGGCGTCGGTGTCAATAGGCGTTTTTAAAAAAAAAAATCATCCCTCTGCTATAGTTCAACCTAAAAACGTCGGCGTCAAAAAACGCCGGTTAACACTGGTACGGCGTTAGTGAGCGTTTTGCGGCGTCGGCGTCAAAAAACGCCAAAACGTTACAGCCTCAGAACGCCCTGGCCGTGGGTTCAAGTTTCAGCTCACTAACGCTGATGCCATCTACAGCTCAAAAACGTCAGCGTTTTTATGGGGCTATTGACTAACATGGAGAGCTGCACAAAACGCCAGAAAACGCCGGCGTCAAAAAAGTCCGTGTGTATGAGGCCTAAAAGCTTCAACAAAGCTTGCTGTTCACACTACTCTTATACAAGCTGAAGCCCCTATGAAACAGGCCAAAGAGTGTGTCAACAGGCTTTAGAAGATGAATACCAGGTTAAAAAACAACAGGCATTTGTTTTTGGAAATTTTTCATGTTTCACTTCAGTGCAATGTTGTTCTGTGCGGAATAATTCCTGGAACTTTTTTCATTATTATTTTTCTTTTATAATAGAGTTTTAAAAACCCCATTGCAATAATCCAAAGAAAGGATGACAAGTTTGGTGCAATATAAACAACTTTGGCAGCTAAATATTACATTTATTTACACAGATCTCCACACCAGTGCTAAAAGAGGGACACTTGAGGAGCAATGAACAATTTGGTTACAAAAGCAGGGCAGCCCTTCTAAACCAACAGTGGCTAAGTCAGGGGTGTCAAACTGGCCGCCCTCCAGCTGTTGCAGAACTACAAGTCCCATGAGGCATAGCAAGACTGACAGTTACAAGCATGACTCCCAAAAGCATAGGGATGATGGGACTTGTAGTTCCGCAACAGCTGGAGGGTTGCCATTTTGAATCCATGGGATAAGTGGTTAGCACTTCCATCTAAAAGCACTGGGGATGTCAGTTCAAATCCCAACCATGACACTACCTGCATGGAGTTTGCATGTTCTCCCTGTGCCTGCGTGGGCTTCCTCTCATACTCCACAGACATGCATGTAGGCCAACTGGGTTTTGTCTAAATTGTCCCTAGTATATGTATGAATGTGAGTTAGGGACCTTAGATTGTAAGCTCCTTGAGGGCAGTGACTGTACAATGTATATGTAAATTGTCGGTGCTATATAAGTACCTGGAATAATAATGACCAGCTGGGAACTATGCCTCGGCTGTCTTCTAGTGTGTGAATACCAACAAAGCAATGTTTGTCTTGGGTTGCGCCCGGCACCCTTGCTGCGACTGGTTCATCATTATGATGGATGGCCTCACTGACCAAACGCAGGGTACAGGGGGGCAGACCAAGAATCACAGCCATAGGAACTTGATCTTCCTACCATCCCTCCCATCCTTTTCTGCCTTTGGGGACCGCTAAACCAGCGACTTAGATTAGCCCTCGCTGCCTGATCACCATTTTGGTGGATAGCCAATAGGAATTGACATTCAGAAAAAAAAGGGATTTTATTAAAACTTACCGTAAAATCCTTTTCTCCGAGTTCACTGACAGACGCAGCTCTTCATTGACTTTGTGGGGTTTTATGTCCGTTACTACTAGGAGTTAACTAGGCAGGGAAAAGAAACAGCTGGCCCCTCCCCTGGGGGCCGTCCTCCTCTCCTACATCAAACCCCCTTCCTGTGTAGCTCTTCAGTTCGTACACAAGCCGTATAGAAACATAGCCCAGAGGGGTGGGTGCTGCGTCTGTCAGTGAACTCGGAGAAAAGGATTTTACGGTAAGTTTTAATAAAATCCCTTTTTCTCCTTACGTTCACTGACAGACGCAGCTCTTCATTGACTTTGTGGGGACGTCCCCAAGCTGTGTCAAAAAAGAGGGGTGGGTAAACGCTAACAACTGTACCCAACAGAACCTCTGGAGAGACGCCAGTCGCGCCTACACTGCCGCCTGCAAAACTTTGCGGCCAAAAGCAACATCCGAGGATGCGAACACATCAACCTTGTAAAACTTGGTAAAGGTGTGAACCGAGGCTCATGTGGCCGCCTTGCACACCTGGGACACCGAAGCCTGATGTCTGAAGGCCCAGGAAGTACTAACCGCCCGGGTAGAAAGCGCCATGACTGGGAAAGGGGAATTTTCCCCGAACAGAATACGCATGAGTCACGTTTTTTCTAATCCAATGAGAAATAGTAACCGAAGAAGCCGCTAATCCTTTGCGCGGCCCTTCTGGAGGAAAAAACAAGGCGTCAGCTTTCCGAAAAGGAGCTGTAGCAGCCAAGTACACTCATAAGGCCCTCACTACGTCCAAGGCACGCAACTCAAAGCTCCTTTGGGTGCGAAGGACGAGGGCACAACGAAGGCCAGATAACATCTTCATTGATGTGAAAGGAAGAGACTACCTTCGGAAGGAAAGAGGGAGAGGGGAGCAAGACCGCCTTGTCCCTAAGCAGTACTAAGAGGGAGACTCACACGACAGTGCAGCTAATTCCGACACCCGTCTAGCACAAGTAATGGCTACCAAGGCCACCTACTGCGACAGAAGTTGTAAGGAAACTCCCTGAGTTTCTCATAAAGTGGTTTCTGAAAAACAGAGAGCACCAGATTCAAATCCCACGGAGCCATCGGATATCTTACGCAAGGCGCCACATGTCGCACACCTTGTACAAAGTACGAATCAGAGAGTGCGAAAACAAGGCCTCTGAAAGAGAATGGCTAAGGCCGAAATTTGGCCCTTGATAGTACTGAAGGCCAATTTTCAGTTCAGGCCCTCCTGTAAAAAGGTCAGGACCCTGGATACAACATAAGAGCGGCGGTTAAAGCCCTCCGCCTCACACCAAGCAATATAAGCCTTCCAGGTGCGGTGATAGATCTTGCGAGAAGTACACTTGTGAGCTATTGGCAAAGTAAGGACTACGGAGTCGGCGACTCCCCTGTCCCTCAGCACCTGGGACTCAATAGCCAAGCCGGCAAGCCAGCGAAGGTAAGGCAGGGTGCAATAAGAGACCTGGAGACAGAAGATCGTCTCGCATCGGGAGCCGCCAGGGGCGTCCGCCACCATTTGCACCACAACGGCATACCAAGTGCGCCGGGGCCAATCTGGGGCCACCATAAACGTCGGTATCCCCTCCGTCATTATTCTGCGTACCAATCTCGGGAGCAGTGGAATCGGAGGGAAGGCGTACAGGAGACGATAAAGCTCCAGGGAGCCATTAGAGCGTCCGAGGCCACTGCCAACAGATCCCTCGTTCTGGACACAAAGGCTGTCACTTTGTGATTGAACCGGGACGCCATGAAATCTACATCCGGCGTCCCCCATCTGAGACAAATCTGAGCGAACACCTCCGGGTGGAGGGACCACTCCACTCGGTCCAGCGTCTGGCGACTGAGAAAGTCCGCCTGCCAGTTCTCCACACCTGGAATGTAAACTGCTGAAAGAGCCGGAACGTGAAGTTCCGCCCAACACAGTAGTAGAGCTGCCTCAGCTGCCGCCACTGGGCACCTTGTGCCCCCCTGAACATCCACATGCGCCACCGCTGTGACATTGTTTGATGGAATTCAGATTGGACGGCCTTGCAATCCCATTGTCCAATGAAGGGGACACAGTCCGATTGCTCTCAGTTCCAGCACATTGATGGGCAGACGAGCCTCCTGAGCCGATCAACGGCCCTGGGCCGAAAGCTGGCCCAAGACTCCGCCCCAGCCCGACAGGCTGGCGCCTGTGGTGATAATCACCCACTAAAGAGGCAGGAACGACTTCCCCTGCGTTAAAGCCGGGTCCCGTAGCCACCAGATCAGGGACGCCCTGGTCTGGGGGCTCAGCCGGATAGGACGGTCCAACGACCGACGGGACTTGTCCCACCGAGTCAGAATTGCTCGCTGGAGAGGACGAGTGTGACTCTGGGCAAAAAGGTATCGCCTCAAACGACGAGACCATGAGCCCCAGAAGACTGACGGTGCGACCAGAGGGTGCGCACAACCAACTGTAGACTCTGCAGTTTTGCTGGAGGGAGAAACACCTTCGCCCGTTCCGTGTCCAAAATGAGGCCCAGATACCCCAAACGGCAGGAGGGGGCCACTGATGACTTCTTCAGGTTCAGTAACCAGCCGAAGTCCAGTAAGGATGCCAACGTTATGCTCACATGCTCCTCCAGAGCCGAGACCGAGTCAGCTAGCAGGAGCAGATCGTCCAGGTATGCCGCTATGGCAATGCCTCTCTGACGCAGCAACGCCAACACCGGAGCTAACAACCTTGTAAGGACCCGGGATGCGGAGGTCAGGCCGAAGGGAAGAGCCACGAATTGGAATGGCGTTCTTCAGTAGTCACCGGGGGAGGACGGCAAACCCCATAGACCCGGAGTAAAACCTGTGCCTTGCCCGCTTCCACAAAGAGGGAGGTCGTTTTGACGTCTCAGA
>BLSH010014140.1:289661-305096 GCA_018402905.1 Glandirana rugosa | reverse complement strand
GCACAGCTAGTACACTGCATATCTCCTGAACCGTGCAGGTTTGGCAGATATGAAGGGCACCTACAGGTAAACCTTATTATAGGCTTACCTGTAGGTTAAAGTGGTTGTCACAAGTTGACAACCACTTTAAAATGCATTAACAAGTGACACCAAAATTAGGACACTTTACTGTGTAAGAGAACAAGCTGGAACTGCACCTAAATTAGCGAGAATGCAAAAGCTACTTCCAAGTATACAATGAAAGAAGTATCCAACCAGAGTATACAATATTTTACTGCAATGCGCCTGTCTTGAAATGACTCCTTTCCCTCTAGTAGGTGAATTTCTCTATTAATACCAGTATAACGGCATCCTGCGACACTGCCACAAAACCCACCGCCATGCATCAACGTCTAACCCTCGGTCTATTCCCCTGAAAAACTGCATTCTAATGAAATACTTTCCCTCTGAGGTTTGACGAATGTACAACCTGCAGATAATACATTTTAGCATCCAGCAGTCTGTAGCAAAAAGTTTGCTGGGAAAATAAGCGAAGTCAACGTGCAATCCCAAAAAAAGTACACAGTTGTTTGCTGGGAAATATTTGTCCTTTTTGTGCCCTGTTGTACAGAAGCTGAGCGCTGTACAGAAATGTCAGAGGGAAGACCGATGCCAGGATTTGGTCGGCAGCACTCAGCAATGTGCCACAGACCACGAAAAAAAAAAGGGAAGAGGTGCCAGCCAGCTGTGCGATTTTACAAGAAGAGAGGGAGGTATTATTAGCCTGTGAGGCCGGACACTGGGCTTCAAAGTGAGGAATTAGAGGAGAGGAAGTGCAATGGCTCTGTTCACAGATTGACTGGACCTTAATGCCTCTCCCTGCAGGACCATAAATTTCTGGAAAGAATTGTCGCGTGCTAGAATGCTTCCTCTTGCTAGAGAGCACAGGTTACTCATGAAAACAGAAAAGCTTTCAGGGGAACGGAGAAAAGAAAAACTGAGCCCTTCCTCAGGCGCAATTTACATAAACAGACGAAATCTGTTCGGCTTTCATGCTGTGCCTTTAAAATAAACATTGAATTTCCTAGTGCATCAATACACGCCGGCTTAAAGGAGATCTCTTATCTCATTACAGTATAAAGGAAGATATTGTTTTTCAACAGGGAAGTGCTAAAATCACTACCTGCAACCACCTCTCACTTTCACCCTCACTCCTTGCATAATTACTACCTGACACCTTTGAAAATGAAGCGTCCACTCCTCGACTTTATCATACTGACTGTCAGCACAGCTCACACAAAACAAGGACAACATGCGCTGCCCTCTAGGCTTTTTTTTTTTTCCTGATTCTGAATATTTGAAAAAAGTACCAAGGAACTTCAGGAGGGCCCATGAACAGCAATAAAAATCCAAATGTCATGCTTACTGATAGAAATGAAGAAAGTGACATTTTTTTATCCCACGGGAAAAAAAAAATGGTTTTCTAAAAATGCGATTGTTAGGGAACGTTTTACATTTCTGTTTCAATCTTTTTATTCAGTTTTTAACCACTTCAGCACTGGAAGGACTTCCCCCTTTAGGACCAGAGCCTTTTTTGCGATTTGGCACTGCAATTGCGCGGTCATGCGGCGTTGTACCCAAACAAAATTTGCGTACTTTTCCCCCCACAAATAGAGCTTTCGTTTGCTGGTATTTGATCCCCTCTGCGTCATTTCTGATCGCCGCTATAAACAGAAAAAGAGCGACAATTTTGGGTTTTTTTTTTTTGTTTAAAAATAACAAACATGTCATACTTACCTGCTCTGTGCAGTGGGTTTGCACAGAGCAGCCCCAATCCTTCTCTTCTTGGGTCCCTTGCCGATGCTCCTGGCCCCTCCCTCCTGTCGAGTGCCCCCATAGCAAGCAGCTTACTATGGAGGCGCCCGAGCTGAGATGCTGCTCTGTGTCCATTCAAATACGGAGCCGCGGCCCGGACCACCCAGCCCCCCCTCTCTCCTCATTGGCTCACTGTTTGGCACCCGCTTCTGCCTCAGTCAATAAGGAGGGAGAGTCCCAGACAGCCGAGTCTCTCGTGCAGATTGCTGGATTGAAATGGGGCACAGGTATTAATGCATAGAATGCATTAAGATAAAAAAAAAAACCTTCTGCCTTTAGAACCACTTTAATCTCCCAGTCTGACATCTATGTGGGCATGGGTGCGAGTCCCCGAGCATAGACAGTGTGAGTTTGGTGACACGCCCGCATCCAAACAGATGTCAAATTGGGAGCAGCAGCTGTGTCCAGGCAGCTGCGTGTCCCAATTTACATGAATGGGGAATGATATTGCCAGCACACAGAATACCTGTGCACCCTGTGTAAGCAAAACACAGCCCTCACAAGAGTGTGCGCCTTTGCGAATGTGACCTAACTTAAGCTAGCGCACTGCTTGCGATGGGGCTGAGAGGGAGATACTGAGGCTGTGATATATTGTGGAAGCACCCTGCTGACCCCTCCCACTAGCCATGATCTGCCTACATTGCATAGAGAAGCACAAAGACACATAAAAGGAAACGTTGTATTTAATTAGCATGTGGATGGGGAGGAAGTAGAACTAGGAAAGGCAAAAAAAAATAGCAGATCAAACTTCAGCTTTCAATCAGGAGAATCAGTGATGTACCTACTCTGATCGCTCCCCACTACTAATAATTCATCCATACCATGAAAGCACATTCACACTAAAGCTGGATATACACTATACAATTTTCTGTAGATTTTTACCTTCAGATTTACCAAAACCATATAATATGAGGTCAAACCTTAAAGTGGTTGTCAACTTGTGACAACCACTTTAACCTACAGGTAAGCCTATGATAAGGCTTACCTGTAGGTGCCCTGCATATCTCCTAAACCTGCACAGTTCAGGAGATATGCAATGTATTTGCTGTGCCGACGTCATGTCGGCACATGTGCAGTGAAGAAATGGCCTCCATGCCGTTCCTCCACTGCGACCGTGCCATGACTGGCGGCTCCCGCGCGCATGCCAGAGTCGCGGCCCCGGAAGGAAGAGGGGCAGAAGATGGATGCCGCTAGCACATCGGATATCGCTGGACATCGCAGCCCATTATGCTTCTACATTACAGGGGCATGTAGAGGAAAGTAAACCCCATCTGTGTTTACTTCCTGTTTAAGAGTTTCAATTTGTATGTAATCAGGCAGGTCCTTGCACTACATGGTTTTGGTAAATCTAAAGGAAATCTGACAACAAACGTTGCATAGTGTGTATGGGGTCTAAGGCATTATGCTGAAAAACCTGCATGCTTTAATTTTGGTGCCCTGACCTGTATGTGCCCATTAACTTGGGTATTTCAAAAGCAATGCAATTTGTCTATTGATGCAGAGCAATGTACACACTGATTACTTGCATTTTCTGGCCAGTTGGACAGACTGGGTCTGTTTCTTCTTGTGACGGCAAGGAACCTTCTGGCTCAAGAATAAAAGATTGTGTTGGCCAACGAGGCAAAAGACCACATATTAGTTCCCATTAGTAGAGAGAAATTTCCATCCAGATACAGTATGTACCATAGGGCTAGGTTCACACTTCTGTGGGTGCCGGACTGCAGGTAAATCGCACAACAAATATATCCAACTACAGGGATCAGCCCGGTAATGGGTAAGAACAACAAATATATCCAACTACCAAGGATCAGCCCGGTAATGGGTAAGAACAACAAATATATCCAACTACCAAGGATCAGCCCAATAATGAGTAAGAACAAAAAATATATCCAACTACCAAGGATCAACCCGGTAATGGGTAAGAACAACAAATATATCCAACTACCAAGGATCAGCCCCGTAATGGGTAAGAACAACAAATATATCCAACTACCAAGGATCAGCCTGGTAATGGGTAAGAACAACAAATATATCCAACTACCAAGGATCAACCCGATAATGGGTAAGAACAACAAATATATCCAACTACCAAGGATCAGCCTGGTAATGGGTAAGAACAACAAATATATCCAACTACCAAGGATCAGCCTGGTAATGGGTAAGAACAACAAATATATCCAACTACCAAGGATCAACCCGATAATGGGTAAGAACAACAAATATATCCAACTACCAAGGATCAACCCGGTAATGGGTAAGAACAACAAATATATCCAACTACCAAGGATCAGCCCGGTAATGGGTAAGAACAACAAATATATCCAACTACCAAGGATCAGCCTGGTAATGGGTAAGAACAACAAATATATTCAACTACCGAGGATCAACCCGGTAATGGGTAAGAACAACAAATATATCCAACTACCAAGGATCAGCCCCGTAATGGGTAAGAACAACAAATATATCCAGCTACCAAGGATCAGCCCGGTAATGGGTAAGAACAACAAATATATCCAACTACCAAGGATCAGCCCAATAATGGGTAGTGAAAGAACAACAGATATAACCAACCACCAAGGATCAGCCCGGTAATGGGTAAGAACAACAAATATATCCAACTACCAAGGATCAGCCCGGTAATGGGTAAGAACAACAAATATATCCAACTACCAAGGATCAGCCTGGTAATGGGTAAGAACAACAAATATATTCAATTACCGAGGATCAACCCGGTAATGGGTAAGAACAACAAATATATCCAGCTACCAAGGATCAGCCCGGTAATGGGTAAGAACAAAAAATATATCCAACTACCAAGGATCAGCCCGATAATGTCTAAGAACAAAAAATATATCCAACTACCAAGGATCAACCCGGTAATGGGTAAGAACAACAAATATATCCAGCTACCAAGGATCAGCCCGGTAATGGGTAAGAACAAAAAATATATCCAACTACCAAGGATCAGCCCGATAATGGGTAGTGATAGAACAACAAATATATACAACTACCAAGGATCAACCCGCTAAAGGGTAAGAACAACAAATATATCCAGCTACCAAGGATCAGCCCGGTAATGGGTAAGAACAACAAATATATCCAACTACCAAGGATCAGCCCGATAATGGGTAGTGAAAGAACAACAAATATATACAACTACCAAGGATCAGCCCAGTAATGGGTAAGAACAACAAATATATCCAACTACCAAGGATCAGCCCCATAATGGGTAAGAACAACAAATATATCCAACTACCAAGGATCAGCCCGGTAATGGGTAAGAACAACAAATATATCCAACTACCAAGGATCAGCCCCGTAATGGGTAAGAACAACAAATATATCCAACTACCAAGGATCAGCCTGGTAATGGGTAAGAACAACAAATATATTCAACTACCGAGGATCAACCCGGTAATGGGTAAGAACAACAAATATATCCAAATACCAAGGATCAGCCCCGTAATGGGTAAGAACAACAAATATATTCAGCTACCAAGGATCAGCCCGGTAATGGGTAAGAACAACAAATATATCCAACTACCAAGGATCAGCTCGGTAATGGGTAAGAACAACTAATATATCCAACTACCAAGGATCAACCCGGTAATGGGTAAGAACAACAAATATATCCAGCTACCAAGGATCAGCCCGGTAATGGGTAAGAACAACAAATATATCCAACTACCAAGGATCAGCCCGGTAATGGGTAAGAACAACAAATATATCCAACTACCAAGGATCAACCCCGTAATGGGTAAGAGCAACAAATATATCCAACTACCAAGGATCAATCCCGTAATGGGTAAGAACAACAAATATATCCAACTACCAAGGATCAGCCCGATAATGAGTAGTGAAAGAACAACAAATATATACAACTACCAAGGATCAGCCCCGTAATGGGTAAGAACAACAAATATATCCAACTACCAAGGATCAGCCTGGTAATGGGTAAGAACAACAAATATATCCAACTACCAAGGATCAACCCGGTAATGGGTAAGAACAACAAATATATCCAACTACCAAGGATCAGCCCGATAATGGGTAAGAACAACAAATATATCCAACTACAAGGATCAGCCCCCTCGCACTAGCCATGATCTGCCTACATTGCATAGAGAAGCACAAAGACACATAAAAGGAAAGGTTGTATTTAATTAGCATGTTGATGGGGAGGAAGGAGAACTAGGAAAGGCAAAAAAAAATAGCAGATCAAACTTCAGCTTTCAATCAGGAGAATCAGTGATGTACCTACTCTGATCGCTCCCCACTACTAATAATTCATCCATACCATGAAAGCACATTCACACTAAAGCTGGATACACACTATACAATTTTCTGTAGATTTTTGCCTTCAGATTTACCAAAACCATATAATATGAGGTCAAACCTTAAAGTGGTTGTCAACTTGTGACAACCACTTTAACCTACAGGTAAGCCTATGATAAGGTTTACCTGTAGGTGCCCTGCATATCTCATAAACCTGCACGGTTCAGGAGATATGCGCTGTATTTGCTGTGCCGACGTCATGTCGGCACATGTGCAGTGAAGAAATGGCCTCCGTGCCGTTCCTCCACTGCGACCGTGCCATGACTGGCGGCTCCCGCACGCATGCCAGAGACGCGGCACCGGAAGAAAGAGGGGCAGAAGATGGATGCCGCTAGCACAGGGGATAGCGCTGGACATCGCAGGCTTCGTTTGCAGGTAAGTGGCACATAATGGGCTACTATGCGATACATAGTAGCCCATTATGCTTCTACATTACAGGGGCATGTAGAGGAAAGTAAACCCCATCTGTGTTTACTTCCTGTTTAAGAGTTTCAATTTGTATGTAATCAGGCAGGCCCTTGCACTACATGGTTTTGGTAAATCTAAAGGAAATCTGACAACAAAGGTTGCATAGTGTGTATGGGGTCTAAGGCATTATGCTGAAAAACCTGCATGCTTTAATTTTGGTGCCCTGACCTGTATGTGCCCATTAACTTGGGTATTTCAAAAGCAATGCAATTCGTCTATTGATGCAGAGCAATGTACACACTGATTACTTGCATTTTCTGGGCAGTTGGACTGACTGGGTCCGTTTCTTCTTGTGACGGCAAGGAACCTTCTGGCTCAAGAATAAAAGATTGTGTTGGCCAACGAGGCAACAGACCACATATTGATTCCCATTAGTAGAGAGAAATTTCCATCCAGATACAGTATGTACCATAGGGCTAGGTTCACACTTCTGTGGGTGCCGGACTGCAGGTAAATCGCACAACAAATATATCCAACTACAGGGATCAGCCCGGTAAACGGTAAGAACAACATATATATCCAACTACCAAGGATCAGCCTGGTAATTGGTAAGAACAACAAATATATCCAACTACCAAGGATCAGCCTGGTAATTGGTAAGAACAACAAATATATCCAACTACCAAGGATCAGCCCGGTAATGGGTAAGAACAACAAATATATCCAACTACCAAGGATCAGCCCCGTAATGGGTAAGAACAACAAATATATCCAACTACCAAGGATCAACCCAGTAATGGGTAAGAACAACAAATATATTCAGCTACCAAGGATCAGCCCGGTAATGGGTAAGAACAACAAATATATCCAACTACCAAGGATCAGCTCGGTAATGGGTAAGAACAACTAATATATCCAACTACCAAGGATCAACCCAGTAATGGGTAAGAACAACAAATATATCCAGCTACCAAGGATCAGCCCGGTAATGGGTAAGAACAACAAATATATCCAACTACCAAGGATCAGCCCGGTAATGGGTAAGAACAACAAATATATCCAACTACCAAGGATCAGCCTGGTAATGGGTAAGAACAACAAATATATTCAACTATCGAGGATCAACCCGGTAATGGGTAAGAACAATAAATCTATCCAGCTACCAAGGATCAGCCCGGTAATGGGTAAGAACAAAAAATATATCCAACTACCAAGGATCAGCCCGATAATGGCTAAGAACAACAAATATATCCAACTACCAAGGATCAACCCGGTAATGGGTAAGAGCAACAAATATATCCAGCTACCAAGGATCAGCCCGGTAATGGGTAAGAACAACAAATATATCCAACTACCAAGGATCAGCCCGATAATGGGTAGTGAAAGAACAACAAATATATCCAACTACCAAGGATCAGCCCGGTAATGGGTAAGAACAACAAATATATCCAGCTACCAAGGATCAGCCCGGTAATGGGTAAGAACAACAAATATATCCAACTACCAAGGATCAGCCCGGTAATGGGTAAGAACAACAAATATATCCAACTACCAATGATCAACCCGATAATGGGTAAGAACAACAAATATATCCAACTACCAAGGATCAGCCAGTAATGGGTAGAACAAATATATCCATCTACCACGGATCAGCCCGGTAATGGGTAGAACAACAAATGTATCCAACTACCAAGGATCAGCCAAATATATCCAACTACCAAGGATCAGCCCGGTACTGGGTAAGAACAACAAATATATCCAACTACCAAGGATCAGCCGGTAACGGGTAGAACAACAAATATATCCAAGTACCAAGGATCAGCCCGGTAATGGGTAGAACAACGAATATATCCAACTACCAAGGATCAGCCCGGTAATGGGTAGAACAACAAATATATCCAATTACCAAGGAGCAGCCCGGTAATGGGTATTGAAAGAACAACAAATATATCCAACTACCAAGGAGCAGCCCGGTAACGGGTACTGAAAGAACAACAAATATACCCAACTACCAAGGATCAGCCCGGTAATGGGTACTGAAAGAACAACAAATATATCCAAGTACCAAGGATCAGCCCGGTAATGGGTAAGAACAACAAATATATCCAACTACCAAGGATCAGCCTGGTAATGGGTAGAATAAAAAATATATCCAACTACCAAGGATCAGCCCGGTAATAGGTAAATCACACGCCTTCCAGCACTTGCAGGCAAAACGTCCTGCTCTTCTTAATGGCATCTGCATGCATCTAAAAAAACACATCACATTTTTGGGCACATGAAACAGTGCAAAAGCACTACGCAATTTTGAAAAGGTACAGGGACCTTTTTTCCTACATTCCCCACAGGTACAGCAGCCAATTCAAATTAATCGGCTGCTGTGCAGGTGCAAACGCGGCACGCAGGAAACGCCTAGCCTTAACAGTAGATTTACTACTAAAACAAAGGATGTATCCCATGAGCCACACATCAAAGCAAACTGGCTATAGTAAAGTGTGCAGCATTTTCAGCCCAGCTTCTGCCAGGCCACGCCCCATATGTGTTTTGCTCCGCCCCTCAGAATATAGCAGGTTTGATTCAATGTATGGCTCATGGGATACATCCTTTGTTTTACATTGATGTTTGGAGCCGAAGCAAGCTCCTTCCCCAGTGAGCACTCACAGAGGTGAGCACAGGACTAGAACCCCTTACAGCTGGAGGGGCACACATAATTCCATATTTGGTTCACAGTGGATTTACTACTACTGACCCAACTGTTATCTGGCAGCTTATTGCAGAAAACCTGTGCTGAAGCAAATAAAGAGACTGCCACTAACCAAAAGGACTAGATGCTTGGCTGCCACCACCACTTCACGACCACCCTACAGCAGTTTTACTACTACACATATATACACGCAATCCCACACTTCCGGGTATCGGGAGCAAATGTGTGCCACTGGAGGCTCGCTCTCACTGTGATTATACACAGCGGGAGCTGATCAGCAGGTACCATGGACTCGATGTCCACCGGCACCCGTCGATCATTTGTTACAGAGGCAGAACGGCAGTCTGCCTATGTAAACAAGGCAGATTACCGTTCTGTCAGTAGGGAAGGCATGGATCCTGTGTTCCTGCAAAGCAGGGACATAGATCCAAGACTTCCCCTAGAAAAAGCACTTCCCACACTGTACACAAACACAGGCTAGGCGCACAGTTAACCCTTTGATCGCCCCTAATGTTTAACCCCTTCCCAGCCAGTGTCATTAGTACAGTGACAGTGCATATTTTTAGCACTGATCACTGTATTCGTGTCACTGGTCCCCAAAAAGTTAAGTGTCCGATTTGTCTGCCACATTATCGCAGTCCCTCTATAAGTCGCTGATCGCCGCCATTACTAGTAAAAAATAAATAACTGAAAATTCCATAAATCTATCCCATAGTTTGTAGACATTACATCTTTTGCACAAAGCAATCAATATACACTTAAAGGGATTTTTTCCCCAAAATATGTAGCAGAATACATATTGGCCTAAATTTATGAAGAAATTTTATTTTATTTTTTTTATTGGATATGATTTATAGCACAAAAAATGGCCTAGTTACTGGAATCTGGTATAAGTCCTGATGTGCCTACTTGCAGTGGCTCAGTATTAGTAAATCAGAATCCACAAACCAGCCAGGAAACCAGCATTTTGGGAAGGGAAGCACATGGTATATTTGAATTTTCTTAATGATGATAGTGAGGCGAAGTCTAAATGGTAACGGTGGAACCAAATGCCAAGTTTATCGCACAATTCTGTGCTGCGTCACTCTATGAGAAGGGTTATGTCACAGGCTGATTTGTTTTGTATGCCCTTGCCACAGGCTGGGAAGCTAAGCTGCCCTCTTGCAGGTTCACCTTGTACTGCCCCCCATGTACCTCTCTACCTACAGAGTAAGATGACAAATGAGTCGGCTGCCTCCAATCCATTTGTTCTGGAAAGGAACAAAGACACTTTGTAGAGGGGGGAATCATCACGGCTGTAATATTACATGGCTCGTCTCAAAATCCGGAACTGGGATAGACTTGCACACAAGCATGTAATGCATACCAGAAACAAGGATGCAGTTCCCAAGGAGAGTGATAATTACTGCGGTTTCCCTGCCAGGTCTGGCTCGGGCAAGCTGTAAATCTACACACTGTTAATAAGTAATATTAGGCAATGCCTGTGACATAATGTGTACTGCTCAGATTATGTCATAGTGTCAGCATACTGATCAATGCAAAATATATCAATGTAGAGAATTTAAGGACAAATCTGTTATTGGTGAAATGTTAAAGTGTATCCTCAGGCAAAAACATTTTTTTTTGTTTATTTTGCATAGAGTTTTGAGGGTATAGAACTCCTCTCATCTTTTTAATAGTGTCTGTGTCCCAGTTAGGGACAATTATTCTCTCTGTTGGTCCCAGTGCTCGCTGTTGTCAGGAATTAAAGTAATTGGAGCATCAAACATTTTGAGTTGAGGGGACATCATCCAGTGGAGACACTTGTTCTTATGACAATTGAAAGAGCATTTCCCTTACTTTTGAGAGATTTTCTTTTACTTCCTATTGTGTCTACAGAACAGGAAGTGATGTCTCCCCAGTGTGACGCATATGGAGAAGGAAAGCCTGACAGGGATTTATAGTGATTTTAAAGGTTGTTTTTTCTTAAAAAAAAAAACAAAACAAATATGTTATACTTACCTGCGCTGTTTAATAGTTTTGCACAGAGCAGCCCGGATCCTCCTCTTCTTTTTGGGTCCCCCGTTGGTGGTCCTGGCTCCCCCCCCCTGCCAAGTGTCCCCAATACCAAGCTTCTTGCTATGGCGGCACTCAAGCAGGCTTGCTCCTGAGCCACGCTTCTGTGAATGGGAATTGTCCATTCACATGCAGAGCATGGCTCAGCCCCACCCCCCACTCTCTCCTCACTGGCTAACTGGCTGTGAGCCACAGCAAGAGGAGCTAATGGCTGTCACTGCTGTGTGAGCCAATGAGAAGAAAGAAACCTGGGAGAGCCGCTGCTCTCATGCACATCGCTGGATCAAGCTCAGGTAAGTATAAGGGGGTGCTGGGGGGGATCTGCACCCAGAAGGTTTTGCACCTTAATACATAGAATGCATTAAGGTAAAGAGCCTTCTGCCTTTAGAACCACTTTTTTTTTTCAATACTTTATTTATTTCCATCACTCAGGAACACAGCAATCCAAACAATAAATTAAGAACAAGAAGTCATAGTACAAATAGGCTTGAAAGGCCTGACAAAGACGTTTCAGATTTTCTCAATTCCAACCTATGTAGAAGAAGGTCTTACAGCAGCTCAAACCTCTCTCATGTGAGTGAGACATTTAATGAGACATTTGTGTGCCCCCCTCCCGCACAATAAACGGGGGGGGGAGAAAACAATGGGGAGAACCCCCCCAAAGAAAAGGGGGGGGCAATTATGTAGGGCCAGAGGAGGAAGAGAGAGAAAGAAAAGAAGAGGGAGGGGAGGACAGCAAGTAAAAAGTACTTCCTTCGCACCTCCGTATCGGGTATTTGTCAGCTATACCCAGGTTATGACGGTCATATAGATTCAAGTGCGCAAATTCCTGTATTCCTCAGAGTAGACAAACTCGTGCCAGTAGTACCATTTTTTGAGGAATCTTTCCCTGTTTCCTTTTTCAGTAGACACCAAATCCTCCATTCTATTCACTTTGGCTACCTTTCCCAACCACATAGAAATTGAGGGAGGCTGCGCCTGTTTCCAAAGCTGTGGGATACAGCCCCTCGCTGCCGTGATCAGGATGGGCAAAATCGATTTTCTATATGATTTACTCGGGAACCGATGGTGATGTAGCAGGAACAAGACGGGGTCACGAGGTAAATCATGGTCCGTGAATTTCTGGGTAATTCTATGGACCTCGGTCCAGAAAGGCTGGAGCCGCTCACAAGTCCAAAAGACATGGAGTAGGAAACCCGGCTCTTCCCCACATCTCCAGCAGGCGTCAGAGCACAGAGGAAACATCTGATGGAGCTTTACAGGCGCGTGGTACCACCGCGTCAATATCTTGACGTTAGCCTCCTGGTGGGCGGTGCACAGGGACGTTTTATGTGCAAACAGGAGCATTCTTTCCACCTGTTTATTCGAGAAGGTGATACCCAGATCTCCTTCCCACTTTGCCAGAAACGGTCATTTAAAACCTCGAGGAGGCACCAACAGGAGGTTGTATGTTTGAAAAATGGCGTTTCGTATGGGGGATCTATCATCACACAGACGTTCAAAGGGGGTAAGTTGTCTGCTGTAGGAGGCTGGCGCGGGTCGAGACCTCAGATAATGTGCCAGCTGAACCTCTTGCCAAAACGAAAGGGCGTGCAACCGGGGATCTTCCATTACCTGCTGTCTGGGGAGCCATTTGCCATTCGAGATAAAGTTTATGGCTTGGGACATGTTGTTACCTCTTAGAGTTGTTACCTCAAGATCTTGCCACCCTGGCCTATACTCTGGATTACCCACTATGGGGGTAAGTGGGGACGGGAGCGGGGCGATATCCGAGTTCCGAAACGAGTTTGGAGCATTGTTGCCACGTTTCCCCCACCACGGCAACGTATCCAATGGGATCTGAACCAGAGCTTAGAACCACTTTAACCATTCCCTACTGTATCCAAAACGAAAAATAATTTTACATTTAGATATACTTTAAGGTTATATTGACACAGTTGCATGTTTTAAGGTACACAGAAGGAGTGAAGGATTCTGTAACTTCTTGCCACCCTGGCTGTCCTTTTTTAATTCACTATAAAAACTGTATTAATAAAGGGAGTGTATTCCACCTTCTGTAAATGATTATTAAATGGACTCATATTGCAAAAAGATAAAATGTGCATTTATTAATTGTTTGCAATGGAGCTAGCAAATTGATCAGTGCACTGAGCGCAATGTACAGGCACCTGCATTCTACTTCTCCAGCCCCAGGTCCATATGGAGATACAGGCCTACGGGTATGGAGCAGGTAGAAGTAATTAATGGACTAGGAGTACAGTGACCTCACCACACTTTTTCTCCATTGAGTTGCCACAGTGGCAGATGGGAGTTAGTCTTCCAAATATAAAATGTGATCTGTGAATAGATGACGTGGCTGTGGAATGGCACCTTGTTTCATGTTACACCCTAAATATAGGTGTAACAAGAAACATGGTCAGAAAGGTGGAATTAGCCCTTAATGTGGTTCTAAAGCCTGAAGGTTTTTTACCTTCATGCATTCCATGCATGAAGGTAAAATAACTTCTGTGTACAGCGACCCCAGGCCCCCAATCCTTATGCAAGCTCCCTCCGATCCAGCAGCGTTTTCCCTCCTTATTGGCCAAGACAGCAGCGGGAGCCAATAGGCTCCAGCTGCTGCCAATCACAGCCAGTGAACCAATGAGGAGAGAGCGGGGTCAAGCCAAGGCTCTATGTGTCTTATGGATGCATAGATCAGTGGCCCAGGAGTGAGCACACAGCAGTGTCCCCAAGGCAAGTGGTTTTCTCTTGGGGCTGAGCGAATGACAGAAGAGAGCTCGGTGCTAGTAAACAACACAGGTCTCTATGGAGAGCAGCGATGTGGCTGTAAAAACAGTCACATTGCTTACTAAAAGTAGCACACACTATACACTTTACACTTGTTAGGCACATAGTTAACCCTTTGATTGCCCCTAGATGTTAATCCCTTCCCAGACAGTGACTGTGTATAGTATTAGCACTGATCACTATATTAGTGTCTCTGGTCATGTCAGGGTCAGTTAGTGTCAGATTTCTCATTGCACTATCATAGTCCCACGATAAGTCACTGATCACCTCCATTACTAGTATAAAAAAAAAAAAATAAATAAAAATTCCAGTATTCATATCATAGTATGTAAACGCTATAACGTTCGTGCAAACCAATAAACGCTTATTGGGATTTTTTTAACAAAGACATGTAGCAGAAAACATTCTGGCTTAAATTTATGAAGAAATTCGATTTTTCTATTTGCATATGTTTTATAGCAGAAAGTAAAAAATATTTTTTTTTTCAGAATTTTTTGGTTTATAGTGCAAAAAAAACCAAGTAGTGATTAAATATCACCAAATAAAGCACTATTTTTGTGAAAAAAATAATATATATTTCCTTTGGGTACATCGTTGCATTACCGTGCAATAACCAGTTAAAGTAGCGCAGTGCTAAATAGCAAAAAATGTCCTGATCATGAAGGGGGTAAAACCTGCCAGAGCTAAACTGGTTAATATAAACCCCATCAATGGAGGCTGTAAACTTAAAGAGCAAGTAAACACCCCAAATTTGTTTTTACCTACAAGTAAGCCTATAATAAGGCTGACCTGTAGGTACGGTTAACATCTCCTAATCTTGCAACGTTTAGGAGATATCTACTATTACGTCATCAGTAGTGTTGAGCGAACCCGGACTGTAACGTTCGGGTCCGTACCGAACTTTTGGGTGTCCGTGGCACGGACCCGGACCCGGACATTTCAAAAATCGTTCGGGTTCGCCCAAGCGAGTTGTGATGACTACTGCATTATCATCTATAGAGGATTTGCAACGTTCTAATCCTCTACAATTGGCATGGATGTCCAGTCGGAATAATATCCGAATGAACATCCATTTTTGTTTAAACCCCACAAATGAACGAGAAATTCAAATGTCGGAGGTAACTACCCCAAATATAATTGGTCAAATCGAGACCGTCCAAAATGGGGGAAGTACTAGTCCTGTAAAAAACGATAAATCGTGACGCGATGAAATTGACCAATAACGTGCCATTACGTTGCTACATGGGTTTCCTTTATATATAATAAAAAAAGTGTTTTTATCACGAAATAAA
>BLSH010014140.1:238834-259741 GCA_018402905.1 Glandirana rugosa | reverse complement strand
AGTATCGGTAAAGGGGACCAGAGGAGGGACTCGTCCCGGGCCTCCCGTATGGACGGGAAAGATGCGGCGTGACCCCCTGGACGGGACTGGCTCGCATCATGTCGGCCGGGTCGGGGAAAGTACAGAGCACCAGGGCCCTCTATGCCCCGACCGGCTTCTTGATAGCAGATCATCTTGATTGCAGTAAAAAAATAAAGTAAAAATAAAAAAGAAAATGGTCATCTCAGGACCGCAGTTCCCTATGGGGAAGCCAGGTCAACTCCTTGCGAACTAGGCATTGAAACTGGAGAGCTATGCTGTGAGGGGATTTTATGTAGGAAGAGAGGACGGCCCCCAAGGGAGGGGCCAGCTGATCTTTTCCCTGCCTAGTTAACTCCTAGTTGGACGAACATAAAACCCCATGAAGTTAATGAAGAAGCTGCGTCTGTCAGTGAACGTAAGGAGAAACACAGATTTTGGCCGAAAATGACGATAGTTTTCGGCTGCCAAATGGAGCCTAATACGCTGACTTCAAGCTGATGTTAGTCCGTCGTTGTTGAAGAGGACCTTGGTATCTAACAGGTTGTTGGCTGTCCATGGTGTATCAGCAGGTGGCTGTTAAGACCGATACGAGCACGGAATGTTCTGCCGCAGACATGTGTAGGCACCACTGTTGCAGCATTTGCAGCTCTGGCTTTGCAGCGTGCTCGCTTTTCTTGTGCTATGGTTGTCCTTCTAGATTCAGATGTCTGACAGCCTTGGTGGGTCACCATGCGCCATGTCGATCGGTCTTGTGCCAGGGTTTCCCAGGAGGTGGTGTCGATATCCAGGGGCTTGAGAGAGGCTTTCAGCATGTCTGAATCATGAATCGCTTATTTTGTCCCCTGCTTTCCTTGAGACAGCTCACCTAAGAGGAGCTGTTTGGGGATGCGGTGGTTGCACCATGGCCTGCCCAGCATGTGAACTGACAGTAGGCCTGCTCTGGAGAGGACTTCTGTGTCTGGCACCTTCTCCTGTCACCGGATCCTCAGAAGTCTGCGTAGGCAAGTCGTGTGGAAGTGGTTCAGTTGCTTAGTGTGCCTCCTGTATTCAGTCCAAGTCTCACTGGCATACATCAGGGTAGTTCGCACTACTGCCCATTAGACTTTAAGCTTTGTAGCAAGGCCTACACCAGGGCAGTCCCACGCGTTGGTCCGCAGTCTGCCGAATGCAGAGCTTGCCTTGGCGATTCTGCAGTTGACCTCGATGTCAATCGTCACTGCATGGGAGAGGGTGTTGCCAAGGTATGTAAATTGGTCCGCTGGTTGCAGCTTTTGCCCCTTCAATGTGATTGTGGGCTCTTGGTGTTGATGAAGAGTCTGAAGTTGTCGCATGCTGCTGCGAATTTGTCCATGCTGGCTTGCATTTCCTGCTCTGATCCAGCATTCAGGGCACAGTTGTCAGCAAAGAGGAACTCTCGTAGCACAGTTTCCTTTATCTTGATGACAGCCTGGAGTTTTTGCAGGTTGCACAGTTTCCTTTTGGTCCTGTATCTTAGGCTGACTCCCGAGGACCTGTTCTGAAAGGCATCTGACAGCATGGCTGAAAACAACATGCTGAACAGGGTCGGTGCCAGCACGCACCCTTGCTTGACACGGTTTGTGAAGGGAAAGGCCTCTGAACTTTTTCCGGCATCCAGAACACGAGCAGTCATGCCGTCGTGAAACTGACGTACCATCAGGATGAATCTGTCAGGGCACCCAAACGTCAACATGTGATGCGCCACAGACCTTCATGACTGATTGTGTCAAAAGCCTTGGTGAGATCCACGAAAATGGTGTACAGTTGACAATTCTGCTCTTGACACTTCTCCTGGAGCTGTCGGGCTGTGAAGATCATGACCACCATGCCACGCTCTTTGGGGAAACCGCACTGTGTCTCAGATAGTAGACACTGTTCCAGGTGGTCAATCAGGCGATTGTCTGCGGTGGAAAGCAGTGATCTTCCTCTATGATTATCGCAGACTTGGCGATTTCCTTTCTCCTTGTAAAGGTATACAATGGATGCGTCTTTTAGTTGCTGAGGAATGGACCCTTGATTCCAGAAGGACTAGAACAGCTGAGTAAGTTTGTTGACAATCACTGCACCACCAGCCTTATAGATTTCCGCTGGGATCACATCAGATCCTGGGGCCTTGCCTCTAGACAGCTGGCTGATGGGCTGTAAGGTTTCAGCCTCTGATGGTGAGATGTCCTGGCTGTAGTTGATAGCCGCCTGGTTGCAACTTTGGAATTGTGAATGGAGCCTAATAGGCTGATTCAAGCTAGTGGTCACTTTTAAGGGCATGCATGTCTGCTCAGTGCTACTGCTCAGACCTCTTGCCTGCCCTTGGGACTGCTAGTGAACGTCATCCATAAAGATAATCCACTCAACCGATGTAGCTCTAAAATCTTGCTTTTATTCAGAAAACCAAAATGTACCAAACGCAGGTACAGTGCAGGGCCGGCTCTATCACTAGGCGGAGTAGGCGGTCGCCTAGGGTGCACTGCTGCCTAGGGCACCTGGCTGCTGTTGATCCGTCACTGGCTGCTCTGCATTGATTCATGCCATCAGAGAGGAGAGCCGCGGCTGGCAGCTGCCTCAAACATGTCATCAGTGCAGTTGAGAATTGGAGAGGAGCAGCCCCCCGGAGGCTGCTCTGCCTCGATTGCGTCAGTGAAGTGGAGAGGAGAGCCGCAGCTGATGGGCACAGGTGAGGCTGTATTGATTGGTGCTGGTATAGCTGTATTTGACGGGCACAGGTGAGGCTGTATTGATTGGCGCTGGTATAGCTGTATTTGACGGGCATAGGTGAGGCCGTATTGATTGGCACTGGTGAGGGGGTATTTGATGGGCACAGGTGAGGCTGTATTGAATGGCGCTGGTATAGCTGTATTTGAGGGGCGCAGGTGAGGCTGTATTGATTGGCGCTGGTGAGGCTATATTTGATGGGCACAGGTGAGACTGTATTGATTGTCGCTGGTGAAGCTGTATTTGATGGGTGCTGGTGAGGCTGCATTTGATTAGCACTGATCAGGCTGGGCAGGGCAAAGGGGGTGGAGCCAGGGGGTGGCAAAATGAGGTTTTGCCTAGGGTGTCAAAAATCCTTGCACCAGCCCTGGTACAGTCAGTTGACGAGTTTCTGCTTACAAGACCTTAATCTTCCTTGGTTATGATTAAAGCCTTGTGGGTAGAAACACATCAACTGACTGTAAAAGCAAGATTTTAGAGCAACATCAGTTGTGCAGATATTATGGATTACTATTCTCAGGTGTGTGACTGTGGATCAAGCACCTGTGAGCTCTATTGATAGAGCATTAAATTGGTAGTGAGCACTGATTTTTACTGTTTGCGAGTGAACATCACCATGCTTTCATCTGGTATGTGACTCAATATAATGGTATCCTGACCAGGAATTTTATAGATAGGTAACTCCTATCCTCATATTGATTAGTGGTTCCAAAGTAATAATAACTACTGCAGTAGGGAACAGACACAAAAGATACACTCAGCATCTTTCCAAATAACTGTTCTGCTTTATTATGACGCAATTGAAGGTTTTTATGCACATTATTACGTAGGTATCACATTAATATTACAATTCTACTTGTATGGTAACAAGGGGCGTAACATAGGCAGACTAATTCGAATCAGGACTCAAAAGAATGCAAACATGTAATGAAAACATTATTAGTGCCGTGTGCACAATGAGTGCAGTGTGCAATACATACAAAATAGAATACAATTATATACAGAACTTACAAATTTCTATTACAATCCCTTGTCACCACATTGGATCAACCATATAAGCAAGTGACAATTTCGGCTAAAGTGTGCGTACCTTATAAATTTGCCTTGCATATCTTTAAATGAAACAGGTCGTGGATTATTGTTCTCGCGGCACTATTGCATCATCCTCACATCAATCAGACAGGGATGCATGGTACTAAAAATGACACAAACAGGATCATATATTACATGTATCCTATATAGCCCATGCCCTCTTAGCCACCTGTAGCAGTTTCATGGACAGTAACTGTTTTTTAGATCAGCAGCTTTTATACATAAACACCCACACGTCTGAGAGTTCTGCTTTATAATATATTTTGGCTGGGACGTGCAAACTTCCGAGGTTAATGGAATGACCTGGGACACTGTTCTGTTACAGCATATGGCTGATATTTCAATTAACCCGCCAGCACAGACACGATGACAGCTCACACTCATAAATACCAATAAAATAGCGCTTTCTTTTTCAAAAAAGGTGCAAAATCATCACTCACACACGGCTGATACAGAGAGTAACACACAAAGCATTAGAAGAGCTTGTGAACCTGGCTTTGGAGTGGCGCTGGAGACAATCATTGCCAGTAAAATTACGGTAATGTGAGTGTACATTTTTGAGTAAATATTGTAACATTCACCAAAAAATGTTATGCTATTTGTTATTAGTATATCTGTTACGGAAATCATGGAGGTAATTTACTAAGGCCCCTTTCACACGGGGTAGACTGTGGCCGAGATCCACTTGCTCAGCAGGGGATCTCTCCACTGATCCCCGTTGAGCAGGCAGATGGCAGGTCTGTGTCCGCCCCGCTTATGCAGAGCGAACACAGACACAGACCGCTCTCCTCTATGGGCGGCCGAAACCTGTCAGTTTACATCCGACTGTGACCTGATCCTGAACACATCCCCATCCGTCTCTTTTTGGTGGATTGGGTCAGATTTAAGTGGGTGTAAACGGACACACATCCATTTATACCCGCCGCTCCATCGAAAAAAATGTAGGTTCCAATCGGATCTGCCTGAAAAACTGATGGGCGGACCCGATCAGAACGTTCGTGTGAAAGGGGCCAAAAACTGGAGAGTGCAAAATCTGGTGCAGCTGTGCATAGAAACCAATCAGCTTTCAGGTTTCAGCCTGGGTGTATACTGACAGCGGGAATGAAATGATGCGAGTTCAGCCCCGACTTCGGGGGCAATTTCAGAGACATCTATGCGGGTTGCTGCACAGAAGTCTATGAAAATCGCTAAAAGTAGTACAGAAACTCTTTCGGGAATCGGTGTGGTGTCCCACTGATTCAGACGGTGCAATAGCCGCTGATTTGGCTTGCAATTTGACATGTCAAATTGCACCTCTAAGCACTGCAATGCGAACCTAGGCTCATTGTTAAAGCTTAATTAAATAAGCTGAGTTAGAAGCAGATTGGTTACGATGCACAGCTGCACCAGATTCTGTGGGCACTCGTTTTAATAAATCTCCCCCATGTGAGAAGCTGTAGCGTCTCTTGTTTGCAGACCCTCTGAGCAACAAGCTACATGATGCTACGTGAGCTTAGTCAGAAAATCCACTCAAATTAACCTAATCTGAGTTTCCTTTAATTCCCAGCAGCCAGATTCCAGAAATCCCCTCAGGTGTTGGGTCTGCTCTCTGAATCTGTGCTTATGCAGGCCATAGATGGTGCAAATTCTTTCCTGAAACCACGGGTTGCAGGAAGGAAAATAGCACAATTCCCCCATCAACACAGTCAGTGCTGACAGGGGAATCCCTCCTGCCGAGATATTGTGTTCTCTAGGTGGGGGATACCGTCCCCGCCAAGAGGAGGCAATGATTATTGCTAGCGGCTATAGCCGCCACTAGAGATAATTGCAAGTAAATCCGGCAGGCTGGTTGCACCCAAGTTGATCGCTTGATCAACCTGGTACATTCAGCCTGCCCATACACGGTTCATTCCTGCCAAACTGACCAAGATTCGAATCGTCTATGGCCAGCCTTACTCTCTCTTGGTTACTTACTGTCTCAGTCAATTTTATTCAAACTTTCAAGATAGGTCTGAATGTAATTGGTGCCTGTGAAAAACATTTTAGTACTTCTAATAACAGGATACATCAGGCTCTCCGTATGTGGGAAATAACACAATGCCTGCATCCAAATCCCCTTATACAGTGCATACTTTATGTAATTTGCTATCTGAGAACCCTTTTATCTTACCTGTTGGTAATTCATGAAAGTGTTCCCAAATGCACCAACTGCATGTTCCTTGTTGTCTGATGTATCAAAGTGTTACCATTATGAGGTTTCTCACGTAAACCAATCCAATTCAGATCTTTTTCGGAAACTGGAATGGAGCACTGCACCCCCGAAGTGTCTGCACCACAGCACCGCCACCCCCCCCCCCCCCCCAACCACTCCAGTGGTCCTGGGATCTTAAATCCCTGCTCTGTTCCCTCTTCCCTGTGCAGCACTTCTGGGATGAACAAGATTGAGTCACTGTGTCAAGCAAACTCAGTCTGGTCCATCCTGGAAGTGCTGCACAGGGAAGAGGGAAAAGAGTGGGGAGTTTAAATCCCTGGAGCACTGGAGAGGCTGCAGGGTTGCTGACAACTTGGCAACCCCAGAGGTAAGTACAGCAGGGACCGGGGATCTGTAAAGGTGAACACTTTAAGCATGGCAGCTTGGAAACTAGCATTCTCAGAGAGTTTATAGCAATGGCAGCCTCCATGATTCTCACTGACAAGGTCTCTTTAAGGACATATTTAAATGAGAATATGTACACCACTTGCATGACAAACAGCAGCTCAATGCATTGCTTATGTCACAACAGGCTCTATTAACCTCTTCCATATATGCGGCGTGTCGGCGGGTGGGCTTTAACACCGAAAGGCCACATACAGTGCCTTAAAAAAGTATTCATACCCCTTGAAATGTTCCACATTTTCTCATATTACAACCAAAAACGTAAATGTATTTTATTGGGATTTTATGTGATGGACCGACACAAAGTGTCTCATAATTGTGAATTGGAAGGAAAATGATAAATGGTTTTCAAAATGTTTTACAAATAAATCTGTGAAAAGTGTGGCGTGGTTTTGTATTCAGCCCCCTTTACTCTGATACCCCTAACTAAAATCTAGTGGAAACAATTGTCTTCAGAAGTCACCTAATTAGTAAATAGAGTCCACCTGTGTGTAATTCAATCTCAGTATAAACACAGCTGTTCTGTGAAGCCCTCAGAGGTTTGTTAGAGAACCTTAGTGAACAAACAGCATCATGAAGACCAAGGAACACACCAGACAGGTCAGGGATAAAGTTGTGGAAAAGTATAAAGCAGGGTTAGGTTATAAAAAAATATCCCAAGCTATGAACATCTCACAGAGCTCTGTTCACTCCATCATCTGAAAATGGAAAGAGTATGACCCAACTGCAAACCTACCAAGACATGGCCGTCCACCTAAACTGACCGGCCGGGCAAGGAGAGCATTCATCAGAGAAGCAGCCTGGGATTACTGAAGGGATGACATCTCGACCTTAGATAAAGTAGATTGGGAGGATAGTCTGGAACAGGCAAAAACACAAAAAAGGTTTCCCACAGGAACACACCGCAGCTTATTGAGTGATCAATTATACACTTTATTGAGAATTCAAGGAGAGATGCATTGAAAAATGACAGACCAAGCCATAAATTAAGTCTGGAACAGGGCTCGAGGTTGGTGGTCTCTTCTAGGGATAAACTGATCCAAGTCAAATTCCTCCATAGGGTTTATTATACCCCGGTGAGGATGCATAGGATGTATCCTGGACTTGATCCCTTGCATCCACGCTGTGGGACCTGCGAGGGTACATACAGTACAGACCAAAAGTTTGGACACACCTTCTCATTCAAAGAGTTTTCTTTATTTTCATGACTATGAAAATTGTAGAGTCACACTGAAGGCATCAAAACTATGAATTAACACATGTGGAATTATCTACATAACAAAAAAGTGTGAAACAACTGAAAATATGTCATATTCTAGGTTCTTCAAAGTAGCCACCTTTTGCTTTGATTACTGCTTTGCACACTCTTGGCATTCTCTTGATGAGCTTCAAGAGGTAGTCACCTGAAATGGTTTTCACTTCACAGGTGTGCCCTGTCAGGTTTAATAAGTGTGATTTCTTGCCTTATAAGGCCTCATACACACGGACGTTTTTTGACGCCAGAAAACGTTTTCTGGCGTTTTTTGCAGCTCTCCATGTTAGTCAATGGCCTCATAAAAACGTCTGCGTTTTTGAGCTGTAGGTGAGGTCGGCATTAGTGAGCTGAAAGTAGAACCCACAGCCATCGCGTTCTGAGGCTGTAACGTTTTGGCATTTTTTAACGCCGACACCATAATATGCCAACAAACGCCACCTAATATTATACTGGCGTTTTCCGGCGTTTCTTGATGCCGACGTTTTTAGGTTGAAAAATTGCAGAGGGATGATTTTTTTTTAAAAAACGCCTATTGACGCCGACGCTCACTAACGCTCAAAAACACAGATGCATAACGCCGAAAAACGCCGACTTTTTTTCCTTGATGTCGGGCCCGACGTTTTGTTTATTTTTTTAGAAACGTCCGTGTGTATGAGGCCTAAATGTTGGGAATTTATTCAAAATTGAAGGCATACCGAACCAGCATGGCTACCACAGCATCTTGCAGCGGCATGCTATTCCATCCGGTTTGCGTTTAGTTGGACCATCATTTATTTTTCAACAGGACAATGACCCCAAACACACCTCCAGGCTGTGGAGACTCGTGCCAAAGCTAGGTGCCCACACCTGTGATGTCGGTGCTGTAGAGGAGGAGGGGGAAAAGAATGACTCTGTGGGTGGCTGCATCGCTGCAGCGAATAAAAGTCAGCAGCTACACTTTTTGTAGCTGCTGACTTTTAATACGGTGCAACTCCACTTTAAGTCGCAAAGATTTAAATGGCTTTCACTATAGTACATGGGCTGCAACTTGTCATGCGGCTTTATGTGTCCAAAGTTGCATGACAAGTCGCACAAGTGTGAATGGAGCCTAAAGCTCTCCAGAAAAAAATCAGTAACATGCATGTAAAAAAAAAAATATTTACGCTTGTCTACTTTTTACTTTGGGTGCATTGCTTGGAACAAAATAAATAAAATGTTGCATATAAAATAAATAAAATGTTTAAGGCAGGATATTAAAACAGCTCCTGTGGACTCAGGAGAACCTGCCTAATAAACTTGTATCCAATATTGATCCCCGCTTTTTTTTCTTTGTTATCAGAGTAAGAACCCTTTCACACTGGGGTGGCAGGTCCGTTAGCGGTAAAGCGTTGCTAGCGGGTTGCTTTTAACCCCCAAGGTATTAAAAGCGCTGTGTTGTGGTGCTTCGGGAGCGCTTTTCAGGTGCTTCGGAAGCGCTGCCCAATCACTGCAATGGGCAAGGGCGGTTTGGGAGCTCTGTATACACCGCTCCAAAGGTGCTGCTTGCAAGACTTTTTTTCCCGTCCTGCAAGTGCACCGCCCCAGTGTGAAAGCACTTAGGCTTTCCCACTGGGGCTTCACAGGAGGCAGTTTTCAGACGCTTTACAGGCGCTATTTATAGTGCTAAAATGCCTGAAAACCGCCCCACTGTGAAAAGGCTCTTATAAATTGCTGTAAACTGGTATGATGGGATTTGCCACATTCATTTTTTTTGGGGGGTGCTGCAGCTCACAAATAAGAAGCATAAAGCTGCAGGTGCACGCAATCTGATATTGTATTACTTTACTGGGAGATGTTTATCCCGACCGGAGGTGTCCATTGGAAAAAAAAAATGATCTGATTTCAGCCTCGGCGTATGGCTTTAGCAATCCGCTTGTCAGCGTTCCAGTTGTATTTAGTTAAGATAAAATCTTGAAACCAGACAGCACCTTCTGAGCCAGCGAGTCGCATAACAGTATATGAAAGAGAAGCCAAAAGTGAGATTTTAAGAGCCTCGGTCCGCACTCCACGCTCCAGACTGCTGAGCGAGGTGGACAAAAAAAGGAAGCCGTCTCCACAACACAGGAAGCATAAACAGAAGTTTAACATCAAATTCAACATCTCCGTTATTAACAATAAAAAAATCATATAAGCTCAGGCTGTTTGGTTTACACCCTTGTTTATAAGTACATAGACAGAAGAGAACATTGAGGAGGAGGTGAATGCTCAAGTGTCTCCAGCGGAAACGTTATTGAAAAATTTGGTACAGAATTAACATTTCCCTTGACGGGTAGAGGATTTCCATTTTTTATGAGTGCTGAAAATCCGTACTTTTTAAAGCTTGCCAAACAAATCCATGTGCAGCAAAAGGGATGATATCACTGGGGATTGCTGGAGACAAAATTGTGCAGGGGGATCAAACTATGAGCAAAATGAAGGAAACGAGTCAAAAAATATGGAAAAAAGCATCAGCTATTTGTCACTAGTCTTATCAGCCTACGTTAAATAAAAGTTCTGGAACATTAACATGGCCACATGAAATATGAGCAAAGCATATCCATCTATAGTGTGAACTTCTCTCAATCCAGAGCACCAAGTGTCATTTCTGTCTGCTGCTTCTTTCCTCTGCTATCAGCATGAGTCACTTCTGGCAAGTTTTCCTGACACCAAGAGAAAAATGGGGACAGGGGAGGAACCTCCAGCTGATTGGCAGTCTCAGCTCTGTTCCTGTGTGCTGTACAGAGGAGGGCGTGTCCCTTCCCTCCAATCAGCTCTCTGCAGAGTGTAACTTCAGCTCTTCGCCCCCTTTTCTCTGAACTCTCAGACAAGCTTATAAATTCAGCACTTAGGCCTCCTGCACACAGGTCGTTTTTTGACTGTTTTTTCAGCTGCAGATGTTTTTTTTCTACAGTCACTAACGCCACTCACCAACGTTTTTGAAAGTTTTGTGTCCATTGAAAAAAGAATAATAATAAAAAAAAAAAAAACGCCCATTGACGTCAGTGCTAAAAAAACGCTCATTAAGGCCGGCGCAAAAAACGCTAAAAAAAGCTGAAAATAATCACTGATAAGCTACTGACGTTTTTTTTAATGTCCTGTGTGCATGATGCCTTACAGTTTTTGAGCTGTAAAAAAAACCCAAGATCAGAGGGTTCTGAGAGATGTTTTTCAGCTGTAAAAATGTTCAAACGCCCAAAAATGCTCAAAGACGTCCATCCCCAACGTGTTTGGACATTTTAGACCAATTGAAAAAAAATACGCTGGCCCTTTAAAAACAGCGGTAATTAAATGCTGGTAAAAGCTGAAAACATCCCTGAGGCCTCATACACACGGACGTTTTTTGACGCCGACGTTTTCTGGCGTTTTTTGCAGCTCTCCATGTTAGTCAATGGCCCCATAAAAACGCTGACGTTTTTGAGCTGTAGAGGGCGTCGGCGTTAGTGAGCAGAAACTAGAACCCATGACCAGCGCGTTCTGAGGCTGTAATGTTTTGTCGTTTTTTGACGCCGACGCCGCAAAAACGCTCACTAACGCCCACTAACGGCGTACCGGTGTTAACCGGTGTTTTTGACGCCAACGTTTTTAGGTTGAAAAATAGCAGAGGATTTTTTTTTTTTAAGACGTCTATTGACGCTGACGCTCACTAACGCTCCCTAACACCGATGCATAACATCGAAAAACGCAGATTTTTTTCCCTGACGTGGGGCTGACATTTTCCTTATTTTTTAAGATACGCCCGTGTGTATGAGGCCTGATAAGCTACTGACGTTTTTTGGGCATTTTTTTAAAGTCCTGTGTGCATGAAGCCTTAGCATCAGGCATCTCTGCAAAAACACTGCTGGCTTCTAGGAGGGTTAAATAAACATCATGTATGCATGAGGGGTTAAGGCGGGCTGCATTTGTGCACAGCTGTATCATTTGCTACAGGGATCCCCAACCACCCCAGGCCAGTGAGTGGGCCAGCGGGCGACTGAACAGAGAGATGTCATCATCTCTCACCACCCGCTCTGCGTCACTGCAGTTCCGCCCTCACTGTGCAGTCACGGTCAGCAGAGAGATTACATCATCTCTCACTGCCTGCCCTCACTCTGGGAGACAGCCATTGGCAAGCGACAATCCACATCTTGTGGCAAGTGACGTGACAAGTGACAAGCTGCATCTGGTGGCAGGTGAAAAGGCAAATGACAACCCGCATTTGGTGGCTGGTGATGTGGCAAGTGACAATCCGTATCCGAAGGCAGATGACATGGCAAGTGACAATCCACATCTGGTGGCAGGCGACATGACAAGTGACAAGCTGCATCTGGTGGGAGGTGACAAGGCAAATGACAATCTGCATCTGGTGGCAGCTGACGTGGCAAGTGACAATCTGCATCTGGTGACAGGCGATGGTGGCAAGTGACAAGCTGCATCTGGTGATATGCGATGCTGGCAAGTGACAAGCTGCATCTGGTGGCAGGTGACATGGCAAGTGACAAGCTGCATCTGGTGGCAGGCGACATGACAAGTGACAAGCTGCATCTGGTGGGAGGTGACAAGGCAAATGACAATCTGCATCTAGTGGCAGCTGACGTGGCAAGTGACAATCTGCATCTGGTGACAGGCGATGGTGGCAAGTGACAAGCTGCATCTGGTGATAGGCGATGGTGGCAAGTGACAAGCTGCATCTGGTGATAGGCGATGGTGGCGAGTGACAAGCTGCATCTGGTGATAGGCGATGGTGGCAAGTGACAAGCTGCATCTGGTGACAGGCGATGGTGGCAAGTGACAACCTGCATCTGGTGGCAGGTGACATGGCAAGTGACAAGCTGCATCTGGTGACAGGCGAAGGTGGCAAGTGACACGCTCAGGGCTCCCACTGGTTCTGCATTATGATGAGCTGAACTATTTTATTTTATATTACAATGTAATAATAGAAATAATGCAATTCAATCATCCTGACACCATACCAACCATGGTGCCATGATGATTGAAGTGCCAACACCAGCCATTGCCTCGACAAATTGACTGCAAAAAAGCGCAGTTAAAGAGAAAGAAGAAAGCGCATGAAAACTGCATGCAAAAATGCATCAAAAATGTGGGTTTAACAAGGCGGAAGCGCACCACAAAATGATGTAAAACCTGGCAGCTTGGTTGTACCCAAGTTTCAGTGCGATGCAATTTGAGCCCATTCATTTTGAATGGCTCAAATCGCACCGAATCAGCATCAAAAAGGTGCGGGCTACTTTTTTTACTTGCACTGGAACCGGATCTCATGGGTGCATATACCTATGTGATTCGGTTCAGGCAAACGCACTGTGTTTGTGACCTGATTTTGGGGTGTTAACTTTCCATTGACATCCTCAGCAGATGGCAGAACAACAGTGCAATTGCTATGCGGTGCGGGAAACGCACAGAAATCACTGCGTTTCCTGCACCACATCAGTGTGAACCGTGGTGAAGCCTGGATCCCTTGTACGAAGTGACGCATGCAGATAGAGGTAGATAAGAGAGGAGAAAGAAATCACACTATGTTAGAGCTGCACGATTAATCAAATTAAAATTGCAATCTCGATCCACCCCCCCCCCCCCCCTGCGATCTCCATTGGGCATTACCGCGATTTTCAGTGCAGTTAATGGGGTCCGACTTGCGGGGCGACTCAGCGCGACTTGACAGTAATAAAAGTCAATGCAAGTCGCCTGAAGTCTTTTCAAGTCAGAGCGACTTGAGTCTCAGGGGAGACTTCCAAGTCTGGGCAGAGAGCCAAGTTCTGAATCACCATTGATAAAAGACACTAAAACAGATACAAAGTAATTTACTTCAAAGGAATGCACTCTGAATGAACTCCCCTTGTATAGTTGTTTGATTTAACCATTTCAAGACTAAATCTTTCCTGACACTTGCTGTTTACAAATAAAAATCCATTATTTTGTGCTAGAAAATGACTTGGAACCCCCAAACATTATATATTTTTTTTTAGCAGAGACCCTAGAGAATAAGATGGCGGTTGTTGCAATATTTTATATCACACGCTGTTTGCGCAGCGGACTTTTAAACGCAATTTTTTTGGAAAAATTACCCTTTCAAAAAACTAAACAGTGCTGTTAGCCCAATTTTTTTGTATATTTAATATATTACGCCGCGAGAATCGTGATCTTTAGTCTAAGCAAAAAAATCGTGATTCTCATTTTGGCCAGAATCGTGCAGCTCTACACTATGTGCTTTGGATTGAGGCCAAGTACACGCTATAGAAGGCTATGCTTTGTTCATTTTTCATTCCATAGGTTTACAACCAATTTAAAGAAAATAAAATGTGACAGTCCTACAAAAAAGCAATTCGACTTTGAAATGACACTTGATCGATGTCATTTCAATACCATCTCAGTGCGATCATTTGGACCACTGAAACAAACTGCCATATGTATGGCCAGCTTTAGGAGAAAAAGATACATCTGAGCAGAGGTGGCCGCTCCAACAGGGGCACCACCCCCCTAGTCCATGTGCCAGGCCCCTAAATCTACATGCAGGGTGCTGGACGCACGAAATTCAATGGGTTTTTTTCTAGAACCACATGATTAGAGCCTGAGGCTCTAATTGGCTTCAAAAAAGGGTGGGCTTGGGGTGGGGAGGTGGCGTCCGTGTGAGTGAGGGGGGCAGGTTTGTTTGCCGCCCCCCCCCCCAAAAAAAAAATATTGAGCACCAGCCGCCACTGCATCTGAGGTAGCGAAGTTGGACCTACTCAGTTTCACTAAGAGGAATGCCACTGAAGGTAACTTGAGAGTCTATGAAAAACAGCGTCCATCTGAGGCTTCTTGCACAGGTATTCTACTTTGTGACAGACCCGCTTTCACATGTGTGCATGAAAATGACACGAGTTGCAGTTTTCCCTAATGCCATTGGCAAGGTGAAGGCCTGTGAATCGTGTAATACAGACATCTGGATGCTCCCACTGTATCAGGAAATGAAAGTGACCGGGAAGGATTAAAAGTACATACAGCTCTGGGAACTATTCAGCTCTTTCCTACAGTCGCAGGGAGTTCCTGAAGAGCTACGGGCCTAATTAATCCTGCTCCGCCAATACAAGGATTACAATCCTCCACTTCCTTTATGTTCCATATTCTAAACCTGCTATTAAAATATGAGCTGCATTAGACACCAAACACATTCCCAGATAAAAGCCACAGCAATGGCAGCAGCCATATTTCTATCCTCGCAAATTGTAAACATCAGGAAACCCACCTTCAGAAATGCAATGCAGCCATTGCTGGAGTGTAAGTAGAAAAGAGGTTGCTGTAAGGAGGTTGCAGAAGCTAATGGTGCAGTAAGACAACATAGCTTGTAGACAGGTACAGTCTACTTTTTCCACTCCAGGTGGCGCTCTTCCGCAGCGGCAATGCAGTGGGGAAGAAGTCAAGAGTAACACAGTTCTTCCTCTATGGTTTCCTGGGTCACCTGGGAAGCATCCAATTGGATACTGCCACCCCATGTGACTCCAGCAGCCATCTTGGGTCAGGCAGAGTCTATTTAGGGCCCTGGCTCCAAGGTTTGGCGCACATTTGTGAGATGGTAGAGTACGGACAGGTACCCTACCTGGTAGGGATAGTACTAGCGGCAGGGACAGTAAAACAGTGATAAAATTGTGGCAAAATCACTGTAAAATTCCTGCAAAATCACGGTTTTCCGGACCAATATCACTGCCGTTTTCTTTTTCGTGGAAATGCCGAAAACACCATTTTCGCCCCATGTTTCGGCTACCAAAATTTCGGTGCATCTCTCAATGGGACTGAATATGTTCTTCAACCGCAACGCGCTGTACCCCACCTACATTCTTACTGTATATAGCACAAGCTGCTACAGTGTACTGCAGCATCCCTGGTGGCTGGGCGATTTTGAAATTTTAAATATTCATTTTAACCAAGCTAACAAAAAACAAAACTTTTTAAAGCGACTGGAAGGCTGGACTTCTCGTTTAAAATTCCCAGTTCACATGATCAATGTTATAAGAGATACAAAATCAATGTATTATTGTTAATGAAGAAGCAGCACTATGGCTGTTCACACCACTGCACTGCATTAGCCCAAATCATAGTAGCATATGCTGTGTGTGTTGGTGTGACGTGGTTCTGTTCATTATGAACATACGTGTGTTTGCACAAGCAATGTATACAAACATGGCATATAAGTTGACAGTGCAAGGCAGTGGACCGATCGGGTCCCACTGTCAGTTTTTCAGGCAGACCCAATCAGACCACCCATTGTTCTGTATAAGGCGGCAGATGTCAGCCGACACGTATGGCGTATGACGTTGCAGTCCGTTTTCATCCGACTGCTCCATAGAGGAAACCAGGCTGTGTCCATGTCCGCTCAGCATAGCGGAGCAGACCTGTCATCCGCCTGCTCAGCGGGGATCAGCGGAGAGATTCCCCCCCTCAGCAGGTGGATTCCGTTTGGATGGATCCGCTCCATCTGAAAGGGGCTTTATTCAACTTGGTTTATAAAGAATACAACAATGTGGGGAGGGCTATGTTGATAGGCCAGTATGTGTGAGGGTCGTTTCTTGAAATGTGTTCTGCAGGGTCAGAGATGGCTAAAGAGGTTTCTGGTCAGAGGAGAGGGGGTGGGAGTAGGGGGTAGATTGGGGGCAATGAATAGGGGGAGGGCTTTATTGATTTGAGGTGTTAGTTAGGGAGTAGTCTGCTCTCTCAAGAGCGCGGACGCCTCTACAAATGGTTCCTTGCTTCCTATCCCTAATGAAGTCACGTGATGCAACGCATAGGAATGGAACCCGAGTCATGTCACTACAGGCCCGGAGCCATAACTGGAAGTCGCCATATTGGTACACCTTGCATGCAGTTTATGAGTCTGTCACTGTTTTCTATCCTTCTTCATTCTCTCATATGCTGTGAAGATATGTGCAGCACCTGAAACTACGGATACTGGAAGCCTGTGCTAGCATTTCTCCTGCGGTGTTGCTATCAGTGTGTGAAGAGTGGGAGAAGAGGGTTGCATTGACAATCCAACACAATGGGCAGCACATTGAACACATTTTATAAGTGGTCAGAAACTTGTAAATAACTAATGAAAGAATAAAGTTACATTAAAAACCAAGCACAACATTGTTTTTCTTGTGACAATCCCAATAAGTTTGATGTGTCACATGACCCTCTTCCTCTTGAAAAAACAAAAGTTGGATTCAAAATGGCCGACTTCAAAATGGCCGCCATGGTCACCACCCATCTTGAAAAGTTTCCCCCCTCACATATACTAATGTGCCACAAACAGGAAGCTAATATCGCCAACCATTCCCATTTTATTAAGGTGTATCTATATAAATGGCCCACCCTGTACATTCACCGGCCACTTTATTAGGTACACCTGTTCAATTGCTTGGTAACACAAATTGCTAATCAGCCAATCACATTGCAGCAACTCAATGCATTTAGGCATCTAGACGTGGTGATGACGACTTACTAAAGTTCAAACCGAGCATCAGAATGGGGATTTAAGTGACTTGGAACGAGGCATGGTTGTTGGAGGAAGACAGGCTGGTCTGAGTATTTCAAAAACTGCTGATCTACTGGTATTTTTACCCACAACCATCTCTCAGGTTTACAGAGAATGGTGGGGAAAAAGAGAAGATAACCAGTGAGTGGCAGTTGTGTGGAGGAAAATGCCTTGTTGATGTCACAGGTCAGAGGAGAATGGGCAGACTGGTTGGAGATGATAGAAAGGCAACAGTAACTCAAATAACCGCTCAGTACACCCAAGGTATGCAGAGTACCATCTCTGAATGCACAACACATCCAACCTTGAAGTTGGGCTACAGCAGCATTAGACCACACCAGGTGCCACTTCTGTCAGCTAAGAACAGGAAACTGAGGCTACAATTTGCACAGGCTGAGGAGGATAAGGTCTTTTGGAGTGCAGGGAGAGCTACTGAAGACCTTTTTTGACTCTGTGGTGGTCTCAGCCATATTCTATGGTGTGGCCTGCTGGGGCAGCAGCATCTCTACTGCAGGCAGAAAGAGACTGGACAAGCTGATCAGGAAGGCCAGCTCAGTCCTGGGGATTCCCCTGGACACTGTACAGGAGGTGGGAGAAAGGAGGATGGTAGCAAAACTATCATCATTGCTGCAGAACGCCTCTCACCCCCTGTATGAAATGGTTACCTCACTGAACAGCTCCTTCAGTGACAGACTGTTACATCCTAAGTGTCTGAAGGAGAGTTATAGAAGGTCTTTTCTCCCTGATGCTATTAGACTTTACAATCAAAGCTGCTCCCAGTGAACCATTAACCATAATACACACTGTTATTGCTGTTTTATTGTGTAAAATACTACCTGTATGCACTATCACTTGCAATACGTGCAATACCACCTGTGTGCAATACCACCTGTGTGCAATATCACTTGCAATACGTGCAATACCACCTGTGTGCAATACCACCTGTGTGCAATATCACTTGCAATACGTGCAATAACACCTGTGTGCAATACCACCTGTGTGCAATATCACTTGCAATATGTGCAATACCACCTGTGTGCAATACTACCTGCAATACGTTCTTTTTCCTCATACGTTCTTTTTCCTCATTTGTAGTTATACATTGTGTTGTGTATATACTTGTATACTATAGTATGTCTATTGTCTATTCTTTTAAATATTTGCATTTATTTTTTATTTTTTCACGCTGCTGTAACAAAGAAATTTCCCCACTGTGGGACGAATAAAGGTTTATCTTATGAGTCTGGATTTGAGTTGCAACATTCAAATGGTGGGGTCAGAATTTGGTGCATGGATCCATCCTGCCTTGTATCACCGGGTCAGGCTGGTTGTGGTGGTGTAATGGTGTGGGAGATATTTTCTTGGCACACTTTGGGCCCCTTAGTACTAATTGAGCATCGTTTAAACCCCACGGCCTACCTGAGTATTGTTGATGACCATGTCCACCCCTTTATGACTACAGTGTCCCCATCTTTTGATGGCTCCTTCCAGCAGGATAATGCACCACAAAGCTCCAATCATCTCACCGCTGGTTTCTTGAACATGACAATCAGTTCACTGTACTCAGTGGTGTATTTTGGTTTTGTGCTGCCCTAGGCAAGACTAAAATCGGGCGCCCCCCTCCCATCTAAATTTGTCCCACCCCAGCGACTTCATAATTGCACACACCCATGCAAAGGCGATGAACAGCGTAAGTTTTCTTATCCATAGGCAACCCTTTATGGGTTACCACTTTAGATTCACAGAGGAGGTCTGGTGCTAGAATTACTGCCCATGATCTGATGTTTGCAGTGACACCTCACATGTGTGGGATGATAGCTGTTTGCATGCATGCTGGACCGACACGCACATTTGCCTTTGCATGCGAGCACGCGAGGACGGGGGCACGTTCATTTTTTTTTAATTAGCTTATTTTATTCTTTTATTTTTACACAGGTCCTCTTTATGGAGAGACCTGGGATCTATAAGACCCCAAATACCTCCTCTGCACTCAAAAGCATTCAAAACACGAATATCAGTGTTTTTGAAAGCTTAAGATTTTTAAAAACTGGCGCCAATGGTTTCAGAGTAAACCAGAAGTGATATCATATCATCGTTTCCAGTATACTGGTACAAAGCCAATCCCAGTTTACTGGGTGTAAACCGATGGACGTGCCAGCTGGTCACTCAGGTCTCTCTGTAGGATGGGAGAGCCCGAGAGAGCCGCGGAAGGATGTCCATTCCCGCTGCTTGTAATAGCAATCAAACGGCTAGCAAGCCAATCTGATTGCTATGACAAAAGAGCCAACTGCTGGCTCCAAAAAAATGATACCAGAGTGATGCCTGCAGTTGCAGGCATCATCCCGGTACAGGTGCTGCCCCCCTGAAAAATGCAGCCCAAGGCCAACACCTTGTTTGCCTTGTGGTAGGTACACCCCTGACTGCACTCCAATGGCTTCCACAGTCACCAGATGTCATCCAATAGAGCACATTGTGGACGTGGTGGAACGGGAGATTCTCATGATGGATGTGCAGCTGACAAATCTGCAGCAACTGTGTGATGCTATCATATCACTATGGATCAAAATCTATGAGGAATGTTTACAGCATGATATGAAGAATGAAGGCAAAAGTGGGTCCAACCCAATACTAGCAAGGTGTACCTAACAGGGTGGATAAAAATCGATTTTTTTTTTAAAAATCAAAAAAATCTGATTTTTTTAAATTTAAATCGCTTTTTTGATTTTTATTGAATTTATTTTATTGAAATGCCTTTGAAGTAAAAATATATCTAAAGATAGTTTTCTATTTAAGATACATTAATAATTTAGTTTATTCAGCATGAAATGGAGATTAGTTATGTAGCATGAGGCTGTATATTCTGCAATATTTACATTTTTGGTAAACTCATTCAATGAATCCAAGCTCTGCAAGCTGAGATAACATGCGCTGCATTGATGCATTCACACAATGTCACAGTAACCATGAGATAAAACAAAGTTCAGGAATATTCCTTTTTCCCATTATTTTGCAAATCTATGTACACTACAAACTGTATGATTGAATCGGTTCTGATATCGCTGTTTTACTAACCTGACCGCTTATTATTCTAAATAGGAAACCTTCATTTTGTTTGCAAATATTAAAGATTCTAACTAAGAATGAGTTCTTACGTTTAACCACTTCAGTTCCGGAAGGATTTCCAGCTTTAGGACCGGAGCCCTTTTTGCGATTCGGCGCTGCGTCACTTTAACTGACAATTGCGCGGTCGTGCGACGTTGTACCCAAACGAAATGCGCGTCCTTTTTTTCCCACAAATAGAGCTTTCTTTTGGTGGTATTTGATCACCGCTGCGTCATTTCTGATCGCCGCTATAAACAAAAGAAGAGCGACAATTTTGCAAAACTTATATTTAGCCGGTTTTTGCCACTTTTTTTTACAAAAAAATATAAAAAAAAAAACCTAAACATAAAATCGTTCATTCTTTAAACCAAAAAAAACGTTTTAACAGCGAGAAGAAAACAAATATCGCCGCTAGTCTTTACTGCGTCGCCACTAGTTTATGGTGGTTTTCTTTCGAGATAAACACCCTTTTTTTCCTGCGCGTAAAGCAAACCCATGTTGCAGCGTGCTGGCGCGTTAACAGTCAATTTCACTGCGTCGCGGCTTAGCGTTTTTCCCGAGGCCAGGATTTCGACCTTTAGGAAGGCCTTGACT
>BLSH010014140.1:212152-228846 GCA_018402905.1 Glandirana rugosa | reverse complement strand
GCTGGATGGGTGAGCACGGCTGGGCGGATGAGCATGCATGGCTGGATGGATGGATGGGTGAGCATGGATGGATGGATGGATGGATGGGTGGGTGGGTGAGGATGGATTGGGTGAGGATGGGTGGGGGGTGGATGGCTGGGTGGGTGGTGGGTGGCTGATGATGGCTGGGTGGGTGGTGGGTGGCTGATGGTGGCTGGGGGGTGGTGGGTGGGTGGTAAATAGATGGTGGGGGGGAGTGTTTTGTTACTAGGCAGCGCTGTGGGCATTGCACATCGCCCACAGCGCTGCTGCACGTCTTCTCTCCCCCCTCTCTCCTCTCACACTGCACCGATCGGTGCGGAGAGGAGAGACAAGCCGGTGCTTCCGCCGGCTTGTTTACATGTGATCGCGCCGTCATTTGACGGCGCGATCACGTGGTGAAAGGCCGCGCACAGCGGCCATTCACCCCGATCCGTGATCAGTCGGGTCCCCCGGACCCGACGGTCAGGGATGTTCCCGTGTGCACGCCCCAGGGGGCACGCGGGAACCGCGATTCTGGGAGGACGTCAATAGACGTCCTCCCAGAATTAAGCAACCGCCCTGTAGACGTCAATTGTCTATGGGGCGGTTGTTAAGCGGTTAATGGCTTTCTTCTGGTGACTCGACCATGCGGTCCATCTTTCTTCAAGTGCCTCCTTATTGTGCATCTTGAAACAGCCACACCACCACATGTTTTCAGAGAGTCCTGTATTTTACCTGAAGTTATTTGTGGATTTTTCTTTGCATCCCAAACAATTTTCCTGGCAGTTGTGGCTGAAATTTTAGTTGGTCTACGTGACAGTGGTTTGGTTTCAACAGAACCCCTCATTTTCCACTTATTGATTAGAGTTTGAACACTGCTGATTGGCATTCTCAATTCCTTGGATATCTTTTTATATCCCTTTCCTGTTTTATACAGTTCAACTACCTTTTCCCGCAATTCCTTTGACAATTATTTTGCTTTCCCCATGTCTCAGAGTCTGGAAACTCATTGCCCTTTTATACACACAACACTAATTACAAGTAAACAGATCACAGGTGATGATGGTTACCTTTAATAGCCACTCAAACCTCTTTGTGTCAACTTGTGTACATGTTATCAGGCCAAAATTACCAGGGTATGTAAACTTTTGATCAGGGTAATTTGGGTAGTTTCTGTTGTCATTAAGGGCCGGTTCACACTGCTCGAACCTGGTGATCGCATATGATTCGCACCGCACTGCAGTGTGAGCCATATGCGATCTCTGTGCGATGCAAATTCAGCATTAGAGATTGTATGGCTGAATTTGCATTGCCATCGGACCAAACTCGCACCAGGACGCTTTTTTTTCGCAGGGTCAGAATCGTATCGCATGGTGGTTCACGCCATGCAATCCGATTCCTGTACGAGTTTGCAGTTCGCAGTGCAATATGCGAACTGATTTGGGGGTGTCATTAACATTGTATTGACACTCCCCAGCGTGAGCTGCCGCCCAGAGACATGAGATGCGAGAACCCGCAGTGGATTCGCATGGTTCCCGCATCGCTGCAGTGTGAGGCCTCATACACACGGGCGTATCTAAAAAAAATAAACAAAACGTCGGGCCCGACGTCAAGGAAAAAAAGTCGACGTTTTTTGGCGTTATGCATTGGTGGTTTTGAGCGTTAATGAGCGTCGGCGTCAATAGGCGTTTTTTAAAAAAAATCATCCCTCTGCTATTTTTCAACCTAAAAACGTCGGCGTCAAAAAACGCCGGTACAATATTAGGTGGCGTTTGTTGGCGTTTTGTGGCGTCGGCGTCAAAAAACGTCAAAACGTTACAGCCTCAGAACGCGATGGCCATGGGTTCTACTTTCTGCTCACTAACGCCGAAGCCATCTACAGCTCAAAAACGCCGACGTTTTTATGGGGCCATTGACTAACATGGAGAGCTGCAAAAAATGCCAGAAAACGCTGGCGTCAAAAAACGTCCATGTGTATGAGGCCTGAACCGGCCCTTCGGAATCTTCTAGTGTCCTCAAAAGTATTGGAAGGATTTAATGTTGTCTATTGTGAAGAGTTTACATACTGTGCATCCTTCAATGGCCACCATTGAAGGATGCACATCCTTCAATTAATTTGGTAGAGTTCCCCAAAGAAGAAGATGTAGTGTTATCACGTTGCTAGAATATTTATTAGTCCCACTGTTTAAAGCGGAACTAAACCCATCAATTTAACAGTTTCAAAAAGACAGTTACATTCCTGACATGCCGGGAATGCTAACTGTCACATTTGCTCATGCTTTCAACCAAACTGTCAAATCATCAAATGGCTGGTGTCATAAATAATCATATGTGCAGCACTATGACAGTTGCAGATCAACGGAGGTTAAGATGGCAGCTTTCTTGGCTGAAAAGTGGGAGGTTTGAGTCTGGGCATGGATGGGATAGGACATGAAGGAATCCATATCAAATTATAAATGGGGACTGGGGAACAATTTAAAATATTCAAGAAGTACCATATTGGCATGTCATGTGTTGCATAAGGGATGCTAAAGAAGCTACCTGGGCTGCTCTGTAGTATTTTGTCAGGTTAGGGATGCTGAGTTCTCCAGTAAGTTTACAGTAATGTGAACATGTGCAGCCAGTCTTGGTCAATGTGAGTTCCATAGCATAGTCAAAATGTTTCTGTTCAATGCACAAGACATGGGTGGGAAAGGGAACTGGCAGGACCCTAACATAAAGGAAATTTTTAAAGCAAGCAGAGTATGTACCTGCATTGCATGCGATTGCGGGGAGCTTGCAGAGTGGTCACATTCACCTAAACGGGCCATGCTCGGTGGGCGCTAAGCCTGCCGAAAGCGACAATGGGTATAATTCCTGGCTCGGCAAGTGCGCACCCCTGGCAGTTGCCTCTGCAGCTAAAGGGGGAGTGGCTGGGGGTAGTAAAAACATGCAAACAAACAAGTGGCTACTGTCCCCCCCTACAACTGGCCTATGCAGTAAGGAGCACTGGAAGGGCAACGCATATTAAACAAAACCAGAGAAATTTCCAAGCTCAACTTACCTTGAGTTAGGAACTACAGAAAATTAGGTGCCTTGATTGGGCCTGTAGCTTATGCATGTATTTGCAAATGTGAGCGGAGTAAAGCCCTGTTTTAACGCATACTGTTAGACAGGTCAATTCGGTTGGTCGCAGGCTGGTAAGTAAGTTGAGCTTGGGAATTTCTCTGGTCTTGTTTGATATGTGTTGCCCTTCAAGCGCTCCTTACTGCATAGACCAGTTCTAGGTGGGGCAGTGGCCACTTGTTTGTATTGTTAATATATTGGTCAGGCAACACACTAATTCCTTTGCTGCCATGGTACTATGTGCTGGGTGTTCAGTGTGCTCCTGTGCCTTTAAGGAGGGGTGGGTTCCCTCTGGCTCATCTGCCTTCTACCTATCCATCAAAATGCCTGTGCTTCCACTGTGAAGACTCTTAAAAGTTAAGCCTCGTACACACGAGTCGATGATCATATACAACAGGTCGTACGAACGACCGTTGTATGCGAAATCGATCGTTAGTACGCGCGATTAGAACAGCCGACGTACGACGGTCGTACAACGGGAGTTGTATGAGCAGACTAGAAAACTTGGTAGTACCAACAAGCGGTCACACGACCGTTGTATCGTGTGCACAGAGACGTTGGTCCAACAAGTTGTATTGTGGAAAACACGCATGATCAGAAGTCAGGAACAGCCGGATGCTAATTACATGCACCTGAACGTTCCTTCTTTGGTCGTACGATTGTGTAGTGCAGTCATGCTAGATACAACAGCCAACATACGATTTGGTCCGTTCGGTCGTACGACCGTCGAACCGTGTGTACGAGGCTTTAGAGCTAGGAACTACAGAAAATGGGGCATCTTGACGGGGTCTGTAGCTTACGCATGTATTTGCAAATGTGTCAGCAGACTAAACCCCTGTGTTTAACACATACTGTTAGACAGGTCAATTCAGTTGGTTGCAGGCTGGTCGGTAAGTTAAGCTTGGAGATGTTTCTGGTCTTGCAGTAAAAACATGGATCAGCTGTGGGATTTTACCACTCCTTAACCGCTAGTGTGAATGAGCCCTAAGTGATAAAAATGCAGTACAGGCAGAGAGCACAGGAAGATATTAGCTTACAAGATTTCTGATCTGATCAACATGTATTTTCCTGAACTTACTGAACAGATAAAAACACTTTCAACTGATCTGATTTAACAGACAAAAGGGACCAAATATGAAAAATTCATTGTAAGGGTTTACATACTCCTTAAAGCGGTAGTAAACCCGCCTGAAAAAAAAAATCCTGCAAGACAATAGCATAATGTGTTAGTACGCATCGCATACATGAAATACTTACCTTAGAACGGGGCCCCCGATCCCCGAGTCAGTCAGTTCTAAGGACGCTGACATGTTGGTCCTCTTCTTTCTTCCGGGTACACGGCTCCGGCGCTGAGTGGCATGCGCGCGGGAGCTCTTCATTCCGGCAGCCAGCTCTGATTTTCTGGCAGCCTCGGCCGGATCACCAGAGTGCATGCGCCGCTGTCAGCGGCTCCATGCAGGGCGAATATCTCCTAAACCATGTAGGTTTAGGAGATATTCATTTTACCTACAGGTAAGCCTTATTATAGGCCTTATTATAGGCTTACCTGTAGGTAAAAACAGTAGTGGGGGGGGGGGGGGTTACTACCGCTTTAATAAAATTGCCCTGAACATTTTCTTCTACCTCCTGCACCAATATAGACAACCTGCATTATTCTCTTTGTATAAACTCCATTCAGCCTGACTGTCAGAGTTTATAATCCAAGAACAGCATGAACGATCAGATTTTCCATCTCCTTCCCGACTAGCTGTAAATTGGCAAGATACGAGTACACAGCTCGTCAAACAGCGATGAGACAAAGTAAATGATTTTAAAAATCTGTATAAAAGAAGAAAGAAAAGCACTAAAGGATAAGAGCTGCTCTTGGAAAGGATAAACATAGGAACCACATGCAGTAAATAGTGGTAATTCCCCTAGCAGATGTATACTGATACATCGGAAACATGACCATCACATCATTTACAATCATGTGAGTCACAGCTAGTGATTTTTACATCGCCCACAGCACCACCTGAAAGAAGATCCCCCCCGAGGTGAGGTCATGCTCAGGAAGTCCCCCCAGCTGTGATACCTCCAGACTGTATTGCACCTAATCTGTCTGGAGATGCACAGTCCTCGGGTACTGAAAACCTGCAGAAAACAATTACCGGTGAGCAGGTGACCATGTCCTTATGATGGAAGTACAGATAGCGGTACATGTAGATTTAATATTTAATAAAAATGGATTATTACGTTTTTAATTTTTCAATCAGTTTATACACACCTTAAATTCTGCAGTCTTTGGTCTGGTCATGTGACATCAGAGGTCCTCTTCCTCCATCGGCAGTGGTTGGGTCTTAAATGTGGCAGGGAGTAGTGCCACTCTCTTCAGCATTACCATGGGATTTCAGGGTGGTTTGATTAATTGTCTCTCGATGGTTCTTTAAGGTAGAAATAAAGTCCTATATACTTCCAGTGCATCCAGAAAGTATTCACAGCGCTTCACTTTTTCCACATTTTGTTATGTTACAGCCTTATTCCAAAATGGGTTAAAGTCATTATTTTCCTTATTAAAAAATGTATTAAAAAGAAAAAATGAAAAAAATCCCATGTGCATAAGTAGTCACAGCCTTTGCTCAATACTTTGGTGAAGCACTTTTAGCATTAATTACAGCCTCAAGTCTTTTTGAGTTATGATGCTACAAGCTTGGCACAATTATTTTTCGGCAGTTTCTCCCATTCTTCTTTGCAGGACATCTCAAGCTCCATCGGGGTTGGATGGGGAGCGTCAGTGCACAGCCATTTTCAGATCTCTCCAGAGATGCTCAGTCGGGTTCAAGTCTGGGCTCTGGCTGGGCCACTCAAGGACATTCACAGAGTTGTCCCGTAGCCACTCCTTTGTTATCTTGGCCATGTGCTTAGGGTCGTTGTCCTGTTGGAAGATCAACCTTCGCCCCAGTCTGAGGTCCAGAGCTCTCTGGAGCAGGTTTTCATCAAGGATGTCTCTGTACATTGCTGCATCTTTCCCTCTGTCCTGACTAGTCTCCCAGTTCCTGCTGCTGAAAAACATCCTCACAGCATAATGCTGCCACCACCATGCTTCACTGTAGGGATGGTATTGGCCAGGTAATGAGCGGTGCCTGGTTTCCTCCAGATATGGCGCTTGCCATTCAGGCCAAAGAGTTCAATCCTTGTTTCATCAGACCAGAGAATTTTGTTTCTCATGATCTGAGAGTCCTTCAGGTGCCTTTTGGCAAACTCCAGGCGGGCTGTCATGTGCCTTTTACTGAGGAGTGGCTTCCGTCTGGCCACTCTACCATACAGGACTGATTGGTGGAGTGTTGCAGAGATGGTTGTTCATCTGGAAGGTTCTCCTCTCTCCACAGAGAAAGGCTGGAGCTCTGTCAGAGTGACCATCGGGTTTTTGGTCACCTCCCTGACTAAGACCCTTCTCCCCCGATCGCTCAGTTTGGCCAGGCGGCCCTCTCTAGGAAGAGTCCTGATAGTTCCAAACTTCTTCCATTTATGGATAATAGAGGCCACTGTGCTCATTGGGACCTTCAATGCTGCAGATATTTTTCTGTACCCTTCCCCAGATCTGTGCCTCCATACAATCCTGTCTCTGAGGTCTACAGACAATTCCTTGGACTTCATGGCTTGGTTTGTGCTCTGACATGCACTGTTAGCTGTGGGACCTTATATAGACAGGTGTGTGCCTTTCCAAATCATGTCCAGTCAACTGAATTTACCACAGGTGAACTCCAATTGTTGTAGAAACCTCTCAAGGATGATCAGTGGAAACTGGAGGCACCTGAGCTCAATTTTGAGTGCCATGGCAAAGGCTGCGATACTTATGTACATGGGATTTAATTCATTTTTTTATTTTTAATAAATTTGCAAAGATTTCACCTTGGAATTAAAAATCAAATTTCTTCATAACTTTAGGCCAATATGTATTTTGCTACAGAATCCCAATAAGCGTATATTGATTGGTTTGGGCAAAAGTTATAGTGTCTACAAACTATGGGATATATTTATGGAGTTTTTATTTATTTATTACTGGTAGTGATCAGCGACTTATAGTGGGACTGCAATATTGCGGCGGACAAATCAGACCCTGACACTTTTCTGGGAATCAGTGACACTAATTCAGTGATCAGTGCTAAAAATATGCACTGTCACTGTACTAATGACACTGGCTAGGAAGGGGTTAACATCAGGGGCAATCAAAGGGTTAACTGTGTGTCTAGCCTGTGTTCATGTACTGTGGGGGAGGTGCTTTTACTAGGGGAAGACATGGATTCTTTTCCCTGCTTTTTACATAGGCATCCCGCCTCCGTACCCAACAATCATCGGTGCCAGTGGACATCGAGTCCGCAGTACACGCTGATCAGCTCTGGCTGTGTATAATCACAGCAGGAGCGAGCTGGTGGCGGCGTGCATTCGCACCCGCTACCCAGAAGTGCAGGATCACGTGTATATATATGTGATCATGCGCATAGCGGCCGCCCTGTAGCAGTAAAAGTGTTATAGGGCGGTTGTGAAGCGGTTAAGGCACACTGGGTTAAGACAGTACAATCATGTGAATGGGCTGGCAGTGCATTTTAACACACAAAACAATGCGCTTGCAGTGTTCCTGGCAATGCAGCACACCACATGGTATGTTATGTTACGTTTCTTGTACTGCAGGTGCCTTTGCGGCTGCTGCCCAAGTACATTTATGTGTCATTCTAAATGAATCGCATTGCAATACAACACACAGGTATTGTTCATCAGCGTGTATTATAAAATATGCAGTAAAATGTCTGGTTCAACTCATCAGCATAAATGGGTCCTAATGAAAACACAAACTCGGCAAAAAAATGCACAGGCACTGAGCTGGTATCAGTGTTCATTTTGGCAGAAAATTTTGATTTAGTTTTAGTCTTAGGACTAAAATGGCATTTTAGTTTTAGTCCCATTTTAGTCTTCTGGAATTGTATTAGTTTTAGGCCTCATACACACGGACGTTTTTTGACGCCGGCGTTTTCTGGCGTTTTTTGCAGCTCTCCATGTTAGTCAATGGCCCCATAAAAACGTCGGCGTTTTTGAGCTGCAGATGACGTCGGCGTTAGTGAGCTGAAACTAGAACCCACAGCCACAATATGCCAACAAACGCCACCTAATATTATACCGGCGTTTTTTGACGCCAACGTTTTTAGGCTGAAAAATGGCAGAGGGATGATTTTTTTTTAAAAAACGCCTATTGACGCCGACGCTCACTAATGCTCAAAAACGCAGATGCATAACGCCGAAAAACGCCGACTTTTTTTCCTTGACGTCGGGTTGACGTTTTGTTTATTTTTTTAAAAACGTCCGTGTGTATGAGGCCTAAGTCGTAAATCTCCAATACTTCTTAGTTGACTAAAACTCATTTTAGTCGTCTAAAATCTAACGGGTGTTATGCATTATTTTAAGCATTTCTGCACAATTTCCAAACTCATTATATACTGCTGGTGAAAAAACAAATATGTTGTTTTCGTCAATGAAATTAACACTGGCTGGTATGTCCTGATCACTAAAGAAATATAGTAATTGGCTTCTTTAGGAGACCCATGTGTGTGCCCGAGAAGTGAACATCAGACCATGAACCCAACATGGGGTAGAACTGATGTGGAAACAACTTCATCTCTATTTGGAAACTCTATGAAATCTAGGTTCTATGTGAGCCATCACTATTTCCCTGAAGTATTAATGGTGACCATGTGTTGTCAGAAGACAATAATTTATGGTAGAAGCACTGAGTAGGCAGATTAGAATTTAGTAATGAGATGTACACCCTCCTCTCTCCGTCTGACTCAGATTCCTCAGTATATCTGGGTGCCATCTTGTAACAACACTCTGAAAATAGAGGCATCAATGAGACTATGGTAAGACACATACATAGTACATAGTGGGGGTGATTTACTAAGACTGGCGAGTAAAATCTAGTGGCTTAACCTCCCTGGCGGTATGACTGAGCCTGGAATTTATTGCTGAAAGGGGTAATGGTTTTCTGCATGGAGATATGGCGTTATGTACTATAGGCCTGCAATGGTTAGTATCCCTGGCGGTATGATTATGTCTGATTTTTGGTGCTGAAAGCGGTACAATTATTTTGCATTTATTCAATAATGTAATCAAACCAAAAACGCAGAAATTTGCTCAGTTGCAGAATTGTCGCTGTCGTCACTTTCAGTTTCTGATGATAAATTTCCCCACAAATCAGTATCACTCAATTCTGCAAATGATTCTTATTTACTATCGGTGTTTTCTAGCTGATCAAAAACCACTTTTGACGTAAAGGGACACTTTTTGGTTGCCATGGACATTCTCAAGTTTCCAGGCAGAAAGAACGGCATATATAATATAAAAGTGCATGCAGGGCACTGGGCAAAGCACTAGGGACAAAGGGGATGTGAAATGATTTCAGACAGTAATGTAATCTGTAAGATTACAGTGTACTGTATGTGCTGTGTGTGTTTCACTTTTTGAATTTCCCGCCGGTCTCCGCCCCCGTGCGACGCGACGCTCGCAGGGAACGGAGCCCGAGGCACACAGAGGCATCGGAGCGGCGGACACAGCCCGCAGACACGCTGACACAGCGGGGGGACATCGCAGGATCCTGGGGACAAGGTAAGAAACATTGCCTGGATGCAGCGATGCAAGCCCGAGTGTGGCTCGGGGTTACCGCTCTTGGTACTGAAAATCCACCCCGAGCCACACTCGGGAATACCGCCAGGGGGGTTAATTGAACGAGCTGAAGTTAGAAGCTGATTGGCTACCATGCACAACTGCACCAAATTCTGCACTCCTCCCCATTGTGACAAACCCATCCTTCACATCTCAGAAACTACAGGTCACAACAGATGTCAGCGCTCAAATCCGACCGTTTGGTTTTGGACAGAGTTTACAAATCTAGGAAATTTAAAATTAGCATATGAGAAAAAAAAAAAAAAATTAGAGGTGACTTTTGGTAAAAAAAAACTGTTCGCAGATCCATCACTAAAAGTTATATGGAAATCTATACTGATTCTGTATTTTTGCAGGATATGCTCACTATGAACTACTCAGTTTGTGAAAGGTTGATGTACTATAAAGAGCAAATCCAGGCATAAGCCAGTTATGTAGCAAAAATACAAAAAACAATGGCGCACTGGCCTAGCGCATTATCCCCAGAAAATTTGTTTAATAAAAAGTTAAAAACACTCACAAACAAGCTTTAAAACCAAGCATGTCAGAGCCTCTGATGAAGAGGTCTACGCCTCGAAACGCGTTAACCATCCATTTGTGTGAGATACCAACCACATAGTGGTGGCTATGGACTGAAATAATCCTCAAGTTCTGACATATTTGGTTTTAAAGCTTGTTTGTGAGTATGGTTTTAACTTTTTATTAAACAAATTTTCTGGGGATAATGCGCTAGGCCAGTGCACCATTGTTTTTTGTATTTTTGCTACAGTGTCTTTGGACTCCCCCAGTTCACCAGTGGCAGCAAGGCGCCACATTACCCACAGCAGCATTACTGTTATAATACGTGTCATCAGGTTGAAGAGCCCCCCTCTGAGCGCAGGAAGAAGTTCCTTGTGGTTACATAAGCCAATTATGACCTTTGAGGAAATCTGGAGGGACGCAACGTGTCAGTGGGAGGAGCCTACGTTACGACATGATGCAGGAAGTAAACGGGGCGCCATCTTGTTTGCTCAGAAGTCTATGTTATTGAATGTCCTATATCTCCCATCATATTGTGAGTGCATTTTTAACTTGTTAAGAAAAAATGTTTATGGTTTTACACCATGGAGTTTTCTTTTTGCTTAGAGTGTGACTGACTAACTATGTTAAAGTGGTTGCAAAGGCAGAAGGAGTTTTATGTTAATGTATTCTATGCATTAAGACAAAAAAAAAACCTTCTGTGTGCAGCAGCCCCCCTCACCCCCCTAATAATTACCTGAGCCCCATCTTGATCCAGCGATGTTGTACAAAAGCCTTGGCTGTCCGGTACTCTCTCTTCTGATTGGCTGAGCCAGTGGAGCCCGCTGCTGTCAAAGTCAGTAAACCAATGAGGGGGGGGCAAGCCGTGGCTCCGTGTCTGAATGGACACACTCTTCTTTGATGGATCACTGAAGACTGTGCAGACTTTCCAAAGGGTGAATCACCGATATCAAGAAGCACTACTTGACCTCCTATTTCTATGAGTAGTGGGGTCCATCTCCATAGGTACATCTGTTGAGGCACAGTGGTGGTGTTTCACAAACATATGATTATAGAAGGCACAGTGGATAACTCTTAAAGACGCAGTCACAATGTTTTCATCTTTTATATTAAAAATGTGTTTTTGTTTTTTCTTGTTTTTTTATTTAAAGTACTGTTTTCCGATGAATGGGACTTTCTTTGTTTAAATATTGAAAGATTATACAGATTCACTTATCACTTGTTGTATATGGCTTACGATTGCATTACACAGTATTATTTATCCTGTTCCCGACCGCATACCGTATATTTACTGCTGCAGAGTGGCAGCGTCCTGCGAATCGCTGTATATAAGCAATGACCTGGCAAAGAGAAAGAACGGGGAACCGCCAATGTAAACAGGTGGTTCCATGCTCTGTCAGTGGGCATGTAAGAGATCTACTGATCCCTGTCACTGGGATCAGTTAGATCTCTTATGCCCCTGGTAGCCCAGCCCCCACACAGTTAGAACACGCCTATGGAACACGGTTAACCCCTAGATCTCCCCCTGCAGGTTAACCCCTTCACTGCCAATGACATTTATACAGTAATCAGTGGATATTTAAATTTTTGATCGCTGTATAAATGTCATTGGTCCCAAAAAAATATAAAAAATGACCGACATGTCCGCCGCAATATCACAGTCACAATAAAAATCGCAGATCGCCGCCATTACTAGTAAAAAAAAAATGTAAAAACGCCAAAAATGAATTATCATTGTTTGTAGACGTGGCAACTTTTGTGCAAACCAATAAATGCCGATTGCGATTTTTTTTTTTTTTACCAAAAATATCAGGAACAATATAAATCGGCCAAAACCGATGAATAAATTTGTTTATATATATTTTTTTTTTTTGGATTTGTATTTTAGCAAAAAGGACGATTGTTTTTTTTTTTTTGCAAAATTGTTGCTCTTCTTTTGTTTATAGCGGTGATCAGAAATGACGCAGAGGGGATCAAATACCACCAAAAGAAAGCTCTATTTGTGGGGAAAAAAGGGCGCAAATTTCATTTGGGTACAACTATGCACACCGCGCAATTGTCAGTTAAAGCGACACCATGCTGAATCGCAAAAAGTGCTCTGGTCCTAACATGGGAAATCTTTCCATGGCTGAAGTGGTTAAATAATGTTTTGTTTAGTCATATGTTTGTCATATATTGCTTAAAGGGAGCGATAATTCTTATTTTTTGTCATATATTGGTGAAGCACGGGGGGGGGGGGGGCATTAATCTATTTAGATTTGTCACACCACAATAACTTGATTTATGGTAGAAGCACTGAGTAGGCAGATTAGAATTCCTCTCTCCGGCTGACTCGGTTTCTTCAGGAAATCTAGGTGCCATCTTGTAACAACACTGAAAACAGAAGCATCAATAAGAGGATGCACAGACACATATTGTACATATGTAGTACATAGAGTGACAATACCATTCTTTCACATCTCAGAAACTACAAGTCATAAGTAAACTTGCTGATTCTACACAGATGTCAGCGCTCAAATCTGACTGGACAGCAGGGCCATCTTTAATATTAATTGGACCCTGGGCAAACATGTTCTAGGGCCCCTCATGCAATTTCGCTCTCCACCTGCTCTGAGACATACAATAAAACAGCTAGACTCAAAATCAGTTCACAGAATCAAACCAGGCATCAATTGTGATTGGTTACCAGAGGTTACAGCATATCATTACCGCATACTGACTGGTTGCTAGAGGTTACAGCACACATTACGGCTCACTGATTAGTTGCTAGAGGTTACAGCACATGATTTCTGCTTGTTGATTGATTGCTAGAGATTACTGTACATCAATACTGCTCACTGATTAGTTGCTAGAGGTTACAGCACATGATTTCTGCTTGTTGCTTGATTTCTAGAGATTACTATACATCAATACTGCTCACTGATTGGTTGCTAGAGGTTACAGCACTCTACCTGCCTCCTCTGCTCATCTTTGCACCTTCCTTACCTCTATATATCCCCTCCTTGCTCACCTGTGCACCCCAAACTGTAATTCCTGCGCTGCCTACCTCTGCACCCCCCCCCCCCACCAATGTGCTTACCTTTGCAGAACAGGTTGATGTTAGGCTTAATGGCCACAGTTGCAGGCAGGACTTTCAAGCATGCCCCTTTGTCTCCCCAGTGGGCAGCATTCAGTATAGGTGATGGTGGATATGACCTCGGGGGCATGATATACATATGAATGCCACCTCTATTTACATATGAATGCTGCCGGCCACCACTATTTACATATGAATGCTGCCACTATTTACATATGAATGCCAGTTATATACATGTAAACACAGTGTCTGCAGGTGAGTCATCTGTACACAACAATAGGGCAGAGCTAAGTAGCATTAGTAGCAGCACTTCACACTTAGATATCGGGACACAGCACAGAACTAAAACTTCAAGGGACAAGGTAATTTAAACCAGGATAGTTGGCAAGTATGAGGCAGCTGCTTTGGGCCCCACAATAATGACAGGGTCCAGGGCAGCTGCCCCTTTTGCCCTGCCTTAATGATGGCCCTGCTGGACAGAGTTTACAAACCTAGGAAATTTAAAATGAGCACATGAGAAAAAAAAAATACCAAATCAGGGGTGACCTTTAGTAAAAACTGTTGGCAGATCCATCAGCAAAATTTATAAATAAATGTGCACTGATCATGCATTTTTGCAAGTTATGCATGGCAGGAATTACTCAGGTTTCTGAAAGGTTGATGGTAGGTATTGGGCTCAGGCATGTTCGGGATCCCACCTGCCCGATCCTGCCAGGAAGCGGACATAGCACACCACTAATCACAGACAGTGAGACATTTCCGGTCCACAGCTGCAGACGGGAAAATGCCTCACTGCCTGTGATTAGTGGTGTGCTATGTCTGCTTCCTGGCGGGATCGGGCAGGCGGGTTGGGACTAGGATCCCAACCCATCTCTAATTGATGGACTATAAAGAGCAAATTCAGGCAAAATTTGATTATGAAACTACTAATCCAAAAAAACCCTTTAAAATCATTCTCAGAAAATCTCAAAAAGGTAAACCTGCAATGAATACTTACTTTTCCTACTGCTTAAGGCTCGGTTCACACTGCTGCGACTCCAAAGCCACGCGACTTCCAGTGCAACTTTGCATTGTGACTTGATACAACTTCAATGCAACTTTAATGTTTTGCAACTTTGGCCAATCGTAACAATACAGAGTGTGACACATATTATTAAACTTAAAAACCCTCTGAAGTTGCAGCTAAAGTCACAAAGATATGACAAAGAAACAAGTTCCTTGCGACTTTTGTGATTTAAACATTGGAGCCTATGCCACTCATGTCACCAGGAAAAAAAGTTTTTGTTTTTTTGCCGGTGAGACTTGAGTAATTAAGGCAATGAAAGGAATGTGTCTTGACTTGTCGTGCAACTTTCTGTGTCATACATTCCAGCAAGTCGCATGAGAGGTCGCAGTGTGAACCAGGGGATGAATGCTGCTCTTTTACAAAAATCCCTCAATACCTCCGGAAGTGCTGATCTCCTTGTTTGCCTGTAGTGCTCACTGTGGTTTCTCTCACTGACTAAAAGTGGAATTTCCGCTCATTTGCTACCTTCCCCCCTCCGGTGGCACATTTGGGGGGGGGGCCTGTTTTTGACAGGTTCCCCTCCCCGCTTTGGGGAGACGGGGCTGCGGCCAGTCTCCCGGAAGTTCGGCCTCCTCCTGCTTCTCCCACCGCCAGGCTAATTAGGAAGCGCAGCACACTTCGCGCATGCGCAGTAGGAGACTCCACTGCCGGTTTCCCTTAGTGCCGATGGCGACGGCAGCACCTGACAGACGAACCAAAGATCGGGTTCGGGTGCAGAGAACGCGGGCTCCCTGGACAGGTGAGTGTCCATATATTAAAAGTCAGCAGCTACAGAATTTGTAGCTGCTGACTTTTAATTTTTTTTTCCCAGGCTGGACCTCCTCTTTAACATATGAAAAAAATACTTCCTGCTCTATCTTGCAAAGCATAAAGGATAGGTTCACCGTATTCAGGGTGTTACTTGTAACATGTTACTGTTGCAGCAGCGCCGCACAAATCCCCCCCGATTCCAGTGACAGTGGGCCGGGGATCTTCTCCCCACACCTGCTGTCACTATTTACGCTGGTGAGCACTCTAGTTCATTGATTCTTCCTCTCATTCAGTAACTGCCTGCCTGTACGAGGTATGGGCAGACACTGGCAGTCTGCAGGAGCCTGACACCGCACCCGTGAGCTGCTGATTGCAGGCGCAATGCTCTGCAGGCTTCTAATTTTAAAAAAAATGCACATTTTTTTTTTTTACCTGCAAAAAGATGTGCATTTATGATTTTTTTTTTACATAGGTGAACTTATCCTTAAACCGCTTAAGGACCGTCTCACATACATATACTGCAACAGAGCGGCCCTTTAGTGTGAAATCACGTACCTGTACGTGAATTATTCTGCAGGGTCTGGGGCGCGCTTGCACGCTGCTGCCAACCCGCTCCCGCTGTGATAGGACACAGTGGGAGCCAATCAGCGGGTCTGGCCGACCTGCTATCCGCCGGGACCCACCGATCATTCCCGAGGCAGACAGAACGACGGTCTGCCTATGTGAAAAAGGCAGATCGCCGTTCTGTGACAGAAGAAGACAGAGATCTTGTGTTTCTGCTAAGCAGGAACATGGATCTCTGTCTTCTTACAGTACAAGCACATCAGCCACACAGTTAGAAGGCACTCCCTAGGAACACATTTAACCCTGTGATTGCCCCTGATGTTAACCCCTTCCCTGCCAGTGTCAGTGGTACAGTGACAGTGCATATTTTTTAGTGCTGATCACTGTATTAGTGGTGTCACTAGTCCCCAAAAAAAAGTGTGAAATGTGTTAGTTAGATGTCCAATTTGTCCGTTGAACTCCCACTATAAGTCGTTGATCACCACCATTACTAGTAAAAAATAAAAACAAATAAATAAAAATTCCATAAAAATATCCCATAGTTATTGAGCAAACCAATCAATATACGCTTATTGGGATTTTTTTTTACCAAAAATATGTAGCAGAATACATATTGGCTTAAATTGATTAAGAAATTTGATTTAAAATAGTTTTATTCACATTTTTTTCATTGGATATGTTTTATAGCAGAAAGTAAAAAATAATGTCGGCATTTTTATGTTTCTAGCGCAAAAAATAAGAACCGCAGAAATTATCAAATACCACCAAAAGAAAGCTCTATTTGTGTTAAAAAGGACATTAATTTTATTTGGGTACAGGGTCGCAGGACCTCACAGTTGTCAGCTAAAGTAAAGAAATGCCGTATCGCAAAAATTGGCCTGGTCATGAAGGGGGGGGGGGGGGGTAAAACCAAAAATAAAAAAT
>BLSH010014140.1:197802-208580 GCA_018402905.1 Glandirana rugosa | reverse complement strand
TTGCTTTTACGCCAAATATAACGTTTTGCATTGTTGCCAAAAAGTTTGATTTTGGTTTCATCTGACCAGAGCACCTTCTTCCACATGTTTGGTGTGTCTCCCAGGTGGCTTGTGGCAAACTTTAAACAACACTTTTTATGGATATCTTTAAGAAATGGCTTTCTTCTTGCCACTCTTCCATAAAGGCCAGATTTGTGCCGTATACGACTGATTGTTGTCCTATGGACAGAGTCTCCCACCTCAGCTGTAGATCTCTGCAGTTCATCCAGAGTGATCATGGGCCTCTTGGCTGCATCTCTGATCAGTCTTCTCCTTGTATGAGCTGAAAGTTTAGAGGGACGGCCAGGTCTTGGTAGATTTGCAGTGGTCTGATACTCCTTCCATTTCAATATTATCGCTTGCACAGAGCTCCTTGGGATGTTTAAAGCTTTGGAAATCTTTTTGTATCCAAATCCGGCTTTAAACTTCTCCACAACAGTATCTCGGACCTGCCTGGTGTGTTCCTTGTTCTTCATGATGCTCTCTGCGCTTTAAATGGACCTCTGAGACTATCACAGTGCAGGTGCATTTATACGGAGAATTGATTACACACAGGTGGATTCTATTTATCATCATTAGTCATTGAGGTCAACATTGGATCATTCAGAGATCCTCACTGAACTTCTGGAGAGAGTTTGCTGCACTGAAAGTAAAGGGGCTGAATAATTTTGCACGCCCCAATTTTTCAGTTTTTTATTTGTTAAAAAAGTTGAAATATCCAATAAATTTCGTTCCACTTCATGATTGTGTCCCACTTGTTGATTCTTCACAAAAAATTACAGTTTTATATCTTTATGTTTGAAGCCTGAAATGTGGCAAAAGGTCGCAAAGTTCAAGGGGGCCGAATACTTTCGCAAGGCACTGTAAATGGTTTGTTTCAACCTTCTAAATGCCACTTTTGCTGGATAGCTTGGTCTGGTAAAGAAAGCTGAAAAAATAACAGTCTAAGGCAAATGTATTTCATCACGGGCTGCATCAAAATTATGGTTGCCCTCAAAGGGCCGGTTGTATCTGTAAGAGCTTGTTCACACTTGACTAAACGTCTAAACACTCAGCAATGCTCCTATAGCATTTGTATGGCGTTAGTATAGGCGTCAGACAGGCATCAATGAGCTTTAGTATGGGGCGTTTAGGGAACGTTAACAGCGATCTCTAAACGCCCTGTGCACGGGTTTCCATTACAGTATATGAACAAATCTTAACGCCCGCAACTGCCTGCCAGAGATTTGCGAGGCGTTACCATAGACTTGAAGGGAAGGCGTTGAAATGCTTCAAACGCCTCCTAACTCGACATGAGGCTTTAATGTTGAAGCGATGCTAACACTTAGTGTGAACAGCACTATGTACTGTCTATTGTATCTTGTGCATAGGCATGTGAGGGGCATTTTTAATGCCTCTCAAACACCTGCTTTTAATGCCAGTGTGAACTTAGACTAGATAACATGTATCCAGGGCTTTTTTTCACAGATTATAGGTGCAGGAACTTAACCACTTAACCAACAGTGGGAGGGTCTTAAAGGGGCAATAAATATCAGGAGTAAATTATGTACAAAATTCAGGGATGTGCTATGTACCAAATGCAGAGCTCAGGGGCGCTCTATGCACAGAGTTCAGGGGTGTGCTGTGTACCGAGTGCAGGAGTGTGCAACATACAGAGTGCAGGGTTCGGGTGTGCGCTGTGTACAGAGTGCAGAGTTTAGGCATATGTTGCATACAGAGTGAAGAGTTCAGGTGGGCGTTGTGTATAGAGTGCACGGTTCAGGTGTGCGCTTTGTATACAGAGTGCAGAGTTCGGGTGTGCTCTTTGCGTACAGAGTGCAGGGTTCAGGTGTGCGCTGTGTACAGAATGCAGAGTTCTGGCGTTCATTTCTGTACAGAGTGCAGAATACAGGTGTGCGTTGTGTACACAGTGCAGGGTTCAGGTGTGCGCTGTGTACAGAGTGCAGGGTTCGGGTGTGCGCTGTGTACAGAGTGCAAAGTTCAGGTGTGCGTTGCATATACAGTGCAGGGTTCAGGTGTGCGCTGTGTACAGAGTGCAGGGTTTGGGTGTGCGCTGTGTACAGAGTGCAGGGTTCGGGTGTGCACTTTGACTACAGAGTGCAGGGTTTGGATGTACGCCGTATACAGAGTGCAGGAATCGGGTATGTGCTGTGTACAGAGTGCATGTTTTGGGTGTGTGCTGTGTACAGTGTGCAGGGTTCGGGTATGCGTAGTGTACAGAGTTCGAGTGTGCGCTATATCGATATATCCGTGCATCCCTAATACTTTCCTATCTATTTACTAATACTAACAGCATAAGGAGTAAAACATTTTGAATGCCAATGCTGATTTAAGAGAGAGTGAAGTTCCCCTTGAAAAAGAAGACTGATCATAATCACTGCTGCGCTGATCAAAATATACATTCAATATGATCTATATCAGGAATATGCAATTAGCGGACCTCCAGATGTTGCAGAACTACAAGTCCCATGAAGCATAACAAGACTCTGATAGCCACAAGCATGACACCCAGAGGCAGAGGCATGATGGGATTTGTAGTTTTGCAACAGCTGGAGGTCCGCTAATTGCATACCCCTGATCTATATGATCATTTGGTCACTCAAAACCTGGAAATTCCTGAGTGTAGGTTGCATATGGCTGTGCTTGAAAGTTTACGTAACGTTCCCATTGCCAACAAAACTGTATTGTCATAGAACCCTGCCCCCCTATGTCTCTTCCCATGCCGAGGGAAACTGGTTATGCTACATAAAGCTACAAGGAACAGGGGAAGCTCGATGATGGATCCTGGATCTTTTCTGGACACTGTGCTAAGCTGCCATCTTTCGGCTGTTAATAGAACAAATGCGGTTCTGATGCTCCTCGTTGAGGCCCTCCACTAGGATGACAGCTAGACATTCTTTCGTAGGCAACGCATTTTGTTTTTTATCTTTATGTCACTTCCTTTAGCCATGCATTTGAGGTAAAACTTCAGCCAAAAAAAATGTGCTAGCTATAGAGCCAGAAACGCCTAAAATTCCTGCCAGCTTGTAGCCGCTGCTTGTGTGCCCACCGGGAGATGCCTTCTACTGTCTCCAGAACAATTCAGGAAGTAACCTGAAATCTTGCCAGTGGTAAAACTTGGCAGACATGTAAACCTCCCCCACTCTATTCTGCTTTTCTTTTTTTTGTATACATGAGCCCAAACATCTTCAACTATTCGCCTTTTTTCTCTTCTTTCCACAATACCAGTCAGTTCCCGTGTTATTTACTGCTCAGTATTTGGAGAATTGAGTATACTTCTGCCCCGGCTTCTGCAGCAACTCATTCTGTTTCTAAGGCAGGACTGGGCCAAGATCCATACAACAAATACTACAATGTGAGAGTAAAACTCCCCTGATGTAATGCAGCACTTTGCAAAGAAAACAAGCTGAAAATAAAATGCTCAGAAAAAGGAAAAGATATCCTCATTAGCTGCAAAAGTTGTAAATATTGACCCCAATAACAACACACTTTGCCTGACACATGAAAGGCATGCCCCCCATAATTGCCAGAACTCATAAATAACAGACTGGCATTAAATCCTGAAGGGTGCAGCTGTTTCCATTTGTTACCAGCTCAGCCTACAGATCACTAGTATGCAGTTTACAGGCGGGTTCTGCAAGGGAGAATACAAAGTGTACTTGTTGGGCAAACACAGCAAAGGCATATGTCCAATATACAGATTAGGAGTTGAGAGGATGGCAATTTTGAAGAGGATGGCAGGGGCCAATGAGAAGTGATCTCAGCATGGAATTCAACTGATGAATATTCACTGCAGGGCTCCTGGAAGAAATTATAACTTGATGCAAAGGCGTATGTAACTATAGCCATTATACAGTAAATCACCAGGACCAGATGGCTTACACCCAAGAGTCCTCAGAGAACTTAGCCAGGTAATAGCCAGGCTGTTATTCCTAATTTGTATGGACAGCTTAATGAATGGAATGGTACGAGCTGATTTAAAGCACTAATATTTACAAAAGGGCATATATACGGTATATATACCTGGGAACTTCAGACCAGTCAATCTAACATCAATAGTAGGTCAACTATTGGAGGAGATGATAAGGGACTATATCCAAGAATTTGCACATGAAAACAGTATCATTAGTAGAAATCAGCATGTCTTTATAAAAGATCATTCTTGCCAGACAAATCTGTTAACAATGTAGAAGGAAGTGAGCTGCCATATAGATAAGAGGAAGGCCTGTGGACGTGGTGAATCAGGATTTTGCGAAAAAGCATTCAATACACAGTTCCCCATGAATGCTTAACTTACAAATTGGGGTCTGTTGTCATAGACCAGTGGTCTCCAAATTAAGGCCCTTTTGCTTGCCTTTATCTGGCCCTTGGGGCACTTTTCCTCCCACTGACACTAACAATGGGGCATCATTTCTGTTACTGACTTCAACAATGGGGCACTATTTCTCCCACTGACACCAATGATGGGGTACTACTTCTTCAACTGATACCAACGGTGGGGCTCTATCCCTCTCACTGACACCAATGATGGGGCACTACTCTTCCAACTGACACCAATGATGGGGGATTTATTCCTCCCACTGACACCAACAATGGGGCTCTATTCCTCCCACTGGCACCAATGTTGGGGCACTACTCCTCCCACTGACATCAACGATGGGGCACTATTCCTCCCACTGACACCAACAATGGGGCTCTATCCCTCCCACTGGCACCAACATTGGGGCACTACTCCTCCCACTGACATCAATGATGGGGCATTATTCCTCCCACTGGCACCAACATTGGGGCACTACTCCTCCCACTGACATCAATGATGGGGCATTATTCCTCCCACTGGCACCAACATTGGGGCACTACTCCTCCCACTGACATCAACGATGGGGCACTATTCCTCCCACTGACACCAACAATGGGGCTCTATCCCTCCCACTGGCACCAACGTTGGGGCACTACTCCTCCCACTGACATCAATGATGGGGCACTATTTGTAAGGAACCATCCGGGGCCATTGGCAGGCCAATGCCCGGGCGCGCGTAGCATGTGTGCGCGTGCGCGCGCGGGAGTGCCGGCGCCAAAACGGCCATTTTAGCCCTCTGCACCTTGCAGTCGGTGCTGTCCGTTCTACAGCGTTCTGGCTCCTGTGACCCCAGTGCTTATCCTGAGAGACTTCCTGTATCCGTGACCCCGGTTCCTGTTTGACCTGTTTGCCTGCTGCCTGCCCCGACCTTCTGCCTGCCTACGACTACGCCTCTGCCTGATCCCTTGTACTTCTGTTGCCTGCACGTTGCCGACGCTGCCTGTACCCGACTATCCGCCAGCCTGAACCACCTGTACCGCACCGCCAGTTTGTTACCGACCCGGCCTGAACCACTACTCTACTGTCTGCACGAGCTTCTGCCAATTGCCTGGCTACACAGTAACCTCTATATAATTTCAATTAAAAAAAATATTCTGTGGCACCAAAGGTATTGCCTTGAGATGATGATTAGGGAGATGGGGGGTCCTTAATAGTTTACGAATAGAGTGCCATCACACATAGTTACAGCCCTGCATGTGAGTTTTACCAAATCTAGATGAAATGTACAGTGCTGGGTGGAATATACATTTCACTAAGGCAGTGGGACTCTTTATAAAAGGCTAACGCAAAGTTTCTGTGTTGACCACAGCAGCCAGATTCCAGAGGTCATATTGGGAAAGGTTACACTGGTGGTTATAGGAAGCACAGAAACATGAAGTGTATCTAAAGCCAATTTTTTTTTTTGGGGGGGGGGGGTGGATATTGTGGTAAGGGGCTAGAATACCTGTAAGTTTTTACAGAAAGTGAGAGAAGCTCCACAACTGTGAGTTGTTGCCAGAACAGGAGTAGAAGGTGAGTTTTCCCGATGGGGACACTTGTTCTGGTGTCAGTTGTCTAAGAAGGAACATATCTTATTCTATAGACATTTACTTTCACTTCTTGTTCCTGTTGAGAGGGCTTTAGATACATTTTAAGCTTCAATTCAAACAGTTTTCACTTTTACTCTTTATAAAAAAAATAATCGCCCATGTGTCCTGGTTTTGTAGGGCAAGGTCAGGTGGGCGCAAATAGGAAAGCATCAGTAGATAAGAATAGGTTATAATAAGAACATCTTTCTCCTTGGAGCCCATCAGGTAATGTGAACAGCTGTACATTGCATTTCTATACAGGTGAGTTTGGTTGGACATACTGTAGATATAACAGGGCCATTACCATTCACTGGGCTAATACCTGATGGCCACAGATGAGAAGCTATCTAGTAATGACAAGTAATATCTGCCAAGTTCAAACAAGCTGCCTAAGCACCAGGACCGGCCACAAAATATACAGCGGCTTTATTGCAGAGGATAGGACCGAGCACGCTCTAAGGTAGGTTTTCCAACAAGCCTGACAATCTCCTTATGTAGAAATGGATCACCCATTACTACCGTGTTTCCCCGAAAATAAGCCCGGGTCTTATATTAGTTTTGGTAACCATAAACACAGTAGGGCTTATTTTCGGGGTAGGGCTTACCATGCAATGTGCTATCTTCTCTTGCCCTCTCCTTCCCTGCCTGTCAGGAATCCCCATTGTGAACAGAGTAAAAGTGCTTGTAAAATGCTGGAATCCTCTCTATTACAGGATTGTGTAATGTGGAGGGTATGTGCTTCTGTAATACAATTGTGCAAGTACCTTCTTATAGCGCCAATAGATGCTTCAATAACCCACTTGAGCTGTCTGCCACCGCTCCAAGCACTGCAGAGGGAGGGGAGCCGAGGTCCCCCCGCTGACACCCAGGAGAAGAGAAGAGCAGTAGAGATCAGCTGAGCGCTGCTCGGCACTTCCATGGCCCGCGAAAGCTCTCTTCCCCGCTCTGAGCACTGCAGGGAGGGGGGCCGAGATCCCCCGCTGACAGCTGGGAGAAGAGGAGATCAGCTGAGTGCCACTGTACCAAGGGTATTTGATAAAATTGTATTGCAGAGGCACACACCTTTTGCATTGTGTACTACTGTAGGAGAGTGGATTCTACCACTTTACAACCACTTTAAACTAGGGCTTTTTTTCAGGGTAGGGCTTATATTGCAGCGCTTACCGAAAATCTAGGAGGTCTTATTATCGGGGTAGGTCTTATTTTCGGGGAAACACGGTACTAGAAGAGTTCATTAGAGCAATTGAGAGCAAACACTGCAGCCGTGTTCTCCCAGTGTCCTCCCTCAGCAGCGCCGGCATCTCTACTATAGGCACACGGCTGTGACAGCTTGCGGCTTCACACCCGGGGGCCCACTGCGCATGCGCAAGCGGCCCGAAAGTCTTCTAGGACCTGTCATGTGTCCCAGAGGACTTTGAGAAGGAGAACTTCTGCTGCCGATCGCCTAGTCGACCGGAATGGAAGTGGGAGCAGGTAGCTGTCAAATTCAGGTACCTGCTCCCTAAAAGCTTTGTTTCACAAACAGGAGCCGGGGAGGAGCCCTTAAAACAGAAGTTCCACTTTTGGGAGGAACTCTGCTTTAACTGAGAAAACCCCTCTTGAAGACTTCTGGGATGCTTGACATCATTTGTCTAGGCCTGGAAACCAGGAAAAACTGAAGAAATTTAAAAAATGTAAATATTTTAAGTTTAAGTCAGGGCTCGACAATCCCCAGGCGCCAGGTCACCATGGCGACCAGAAACCACGTCCTGGCGAGCTACAGCTGATCCTTCTCTCCCCTCACTATCTTAAAACAGCATCTCCGATTCAGTAGAGTCGTTCTCTGCTCAATCTGACAGCTGTTATGTCACACGGTATTTGCGCAGCGGTCTTTCAAACGCAATCTTTTTGGAAAAAAATACACTTTAACCACTTGCCAACCACCTCGCATACATAAATGGTGGCAAGATCGCTGCCTATAAGTGATCCGAGCAGCTGCAGTAGTGGGCGGATGCGTGCTGCGCTCTCTTGCCCGTCGCACTCAGCCTGAGTGTGGCCACGGGTCAAGAGGATTCGATGTCCGCCGGCGACCCACGATCACCTTCTGGAGAGGAAGAATGGGGAAACGCTGAAGTAAACATGGCGGTTTCCCGTTCTGACAGGCGGCATGACAGAGATCTACTGATCCCTGTGATTGGGTTCAGTTAGATCTGTCATGCCCCTGCCAGCCCAGCCCCCCCACAGTTAGAACACAGTTAACCCCTTAATTGCCCCCTAGTGTTAAACCCTTCCCTGGCAGTGACATTTACACAGTAATCAGTGGCTACTTTTAGCTCTGATCGTTGTATAACTGTCATTGGTCCCAAAAAAGTATCATAAATGTCTGGCATGTCGGCCGCAATATCGCAGTCCCAATAAAAACCACAGATCGCCGCCATTACTAGTGTAAAAAAAAAAAATAGTAAAAACCCCATAAATTAATTCTCATGGTTTGTAAACGAGGGAACTTTTGCACAAACCAATCAATATACGCCGATTGCGATTTTTTTTTTTTTTACCACAAATATGTAAAAGATCATATATAAGATCCTATATCTTATTTTATATATATATATATATATATATATATATATAACATATATCTAAACTGATGAATAAATTAGTTTTTTTATATATTTTTTTCTGGATATGTATTATAGCAAAAAGTAAAAAATAGTTTTTTTTTTTTTTTAAATTGTCGCTCTTTTTTTTGTTTATATCAGCGATCAGAAATGACGCAGAGGTGATCAAATACCACCAAAAGAAAGCTCTATTTGTGGGGGAAAAAAGGACGCAAATTTTGTTTAGGTACAACGTCGCACGACCGCGCAATTGTCAGTTAAAGTGACACAGTGCCGAATCGCTAAGAGTGCTCTGGTCAGGAAGGGGATAAATCCTTCCGGGGCTGCAGTGGTTAATGGATTTAAAAAGAACTAAACAGTAAAGTTAGCTCATTTTTGTTGTATAATGTGAAAGATGATGTTACAATGCAAGAATCGTGAGAGAATCCCCATCTGGGTTTACTTTCTCTTTAAGGCCTCATACACACGGACGTCTCTTAAAAAATAAACAAAACGTGGGGCCCGACGTCAAGGAAAAAAAATTGGCGTTTTTCGGTGTTATGCATCGGCGTTAGTGAGCGTCGGCGTCAATAGGCGTTTTTTTAAAAAAAATCATCCCTCTGCTATTTTTCAACCTAGAAACGTTGGCGTCAAAAAACGCCAGAACGGCGTTAGTTGGCGTTAGTGAGCGTTTTGCGGCGTCGGCGTCAAAAAACGGCAAAACGTTACAGCTTCTAGTTCTAGTTTCAGCTCACTAACGCCGACGACATCTACAGCTCAAAAACGTCAGCGTTTTTATGGGGCCATTTACTAACATGGAGAGCTGCAAAAAACGCCAGAAAACACCGGCGTCCAAAAACGTCCGTGTGTATGAGGCCTAATACAGATCCTTTGGGGGTGTTTTACCAAAACTGGTGCTGCACTGCATATAAACCAATCAGCTTCCAGGTTTTATTGTCAAAGCTTATTAGAACAAGCTGAAGTTAGAAGCTGATTGGTTACTATGCACAGCTGTACCAGATTCTCTATGCACCCGTTTTAGTAAAACTCGCCTCTTTGTATGCTTAAGGCCCCTTTCACACATACGGACCGTTTGTCCGTTTTTCATCCATCCGTTGACGGATGAAAAACGGACATTAATGCAACTCTATGGAAAAACTGATGACAACTGATGATCATGTATTTGCATCCGTTTTCATCCGCTTCCGTCAGCATCCGTTTTTTTGAACGGATGAAAGTCCTATTTTTCATCCGTCAAAAAAACGGATCGGACGAAAAACGGATGTAAACTGACGAACGGTCAGTTTTTCATCCGTTTTTGCATTGGTAGTGAATGTAAAAAAAAACTGATGAAAAAACTGATGACCACTGATGAAAAAACGGATGAAAAAACGGATGAAAAACGGATGAACTGATAAACTGATGAACTGATGAACGGTCCGTGTGTGTGAAAGGACCCTAAGGGTCCTTTCACACACACGGACCGTTCATCAGTTCGTCAGTTCATCCGTTTTTCATCAGTTTTTTTCATCCGTTTTTTTCATCCGTTTTTTCATCAGTGGTCATCAGTTTTTCATCAGTTTTTTTTTACATCCACTACCAATGCAAAAACGGATGAAAAACTGACCGTTCGTCAGTTTACATCCGTTTTTCGTCCGATCCGTTTTTTTGACGGATGAAAAATAGGACTTTCATCCGTTCAAAAAAACGGATGCTGACGGAAGCGGATGAAAACGGATGCAAATACATGATCATCAGTTGTCATCCGTTTTTCCATAGAGATGCATTGATGTCCGTTTTTCATCCGTCAACGGATGGATGAAAAATGGACAAACGGTCCGTATGTGTGAAAGGGGCCTTAACAGCAGGTTAGAAAATTTGCAAATTCAGCTGAACTCACACCATTTCATTCCCGCACATCAGTCCCGATTTCAGATGCGATTTCAGAGACATCTGTGCGGGTGATGTCTATTGAAATCACCAAAAGTAGTGCAGGAACTAGTTTTGGAAATCGGTGCGGCGGCGCACGGATTCGGACAGTGCTATTGCTGGCAATAGCTCCCGATTTGGCATGCGATTTGATATGTCAAATCGCACCGATGTGAACCTAGGCTCCAGGGAAATTGAGATTTTCTGTAGTAGGAAAAAGGCTGGGTCCAGCGAAGACTGATATTCCGTAAATATTTGAGAAAGCCCTGACTACACGCCCTTACTTTACCACACTCAAGTCGA
>BLSH010014140.1:155707-181758 GCA_018402905.1 Glandirana rugosa | reverse complement strand
AGAATAAATTCAGTTCCTCTACTCTTTCCTCATAGCTGAGCTCCTCCATGCCTCTTAACGTCATTGTGGCTCAGGCATTCAAAGCACCGGAGCCTGCAACCCCAGAAGGAAGAAAGGTAAAGATGGAAGTCCTGTCAGCGGTGACAGCGCGCGACTGGAGGGCTTCATTTTAAGGTAAGTATGCCATAATGTGCTAATATGGGGTGCATACTAGCACATTAACCACCCAGGGCTTGTGTCTTTTGTGTTTTTTTTTTATCTGGAAGTTTACTACATCTTTAAGTTCTGCACTAGGCAGTAGTAAACTGTGGCATTAAAAAAAATCCCCTGCAAGGCAATGGCATAATGTGCTACTATGCATCGCATACTAGCACAATATGACATACTTACCTTAGAACAGTGGTTCTCAACTCCAGTTCTCGGAACCCACCAACAGGCCAGATTTTACGTATTACCTTGGGGAGATGCAGACTAGAATACTGCAATCACTGAGCAGTAAATTATATCACCTGTGATGTATTTCAGTTATCCTGCAAACCTGGCCTGTTAGTGGGTCCCGAGGACCGGAGTTGAGAACCAGTGCCTCTCCAGTGGTTCTCTGTCACCACTCACAGGGCTTCCATCTTCACCGGTCTTCCTTCTGGATCCACAGGCTCCAGTAGTTTGAATGAGCGAGCCGCAATGACGTCACGGCCAAAGCAGAGCGCTCTGAAGGAACGGCATGTCCCTTCAGAGGGCATGCGCTGGTGACGTTGCCAAAAGAGTGTATAATGGTGCACATTTAGGAGATATTCATTTTACCTCCAGGTAAGCTTTAGTGTAAGCTAACCTGTAGGTGAAAATCACAAAGCGGAGTTTACTACTGCTTTAATTAGGCTACTTTGCACCTAAATGGACCTAATAAGTAATAAAGACCCCCACATTTATGGCACTACATACCTTCCTAAATATCTCATTATTCTATGGGTCAAGGCGTATCCTGTTATTTGTCTGTGAACCTGTTTATAAGATAGACCTCTGAATTTTTAGGCTGGGTTCACACTGTTGCAAATTGGATGCGGTTTTCTCCACATCCAATACGCACAGCAGGAGAATGTAACCGGTTCTCTATGGAGCTGGACGGTTCACACATCTCTGCCGGTGTGGATTGCATAGGAGTCCTGTGCATCTTTTAGTCTGAATTCAACCAGAAATTCTTACAGAAATCGGACCTGAAATGGTGAATGGGGGCGCACCGGACTACTGCTGTGAGCCGGAGCGTGCTGAAGTGTGAACCCAGTCTCACATTGTGTTTATTCTCACTGCGTTCTCTTTGTATTCTTTTTTGTAACCTCTGAAGAATTTAATAAAAATAGATTCAACATAAAACAATGAGGCTAATAAGGGCCATTTTTGTCAAATGAATAGATCCCAGATAGTTAAAAGTAGCTTCTTTAAAGCCTTGTACACACGGGACGACGATCGTATACAACAGGTCATACGAACAACCACTGTATGCGAAATCGATCATTCGTATGCGCAATTAGAACAGCCGACATACAACGGTCGTACAAGGGGAGTTGTATGAGCAAAGTAGAAAACTTGGTCGTACCAACAAGCAGTCATACGACCGTTGTATCGTGTGTACAGAGAAGTTGGTACAACAAGTTGTATTGTGCAAAACACGCATGCTCCGAAGTCAGGAACGGCCGGATGATAATTACATGCACCTGAATGTTCTTTCTGTGGTCGTACGACTGTGTAGTGCAGTCAGTATGCTAGATACATTATGCAACATACGATTTGCGACGATCGTAGGTACGATCGTCGTCCCGTGTGTACGAGGCTTAATTCTCAGGAGTCATTAAAAGCCCATTGCACTCTTAAGCCTCGTACACACGGGACAACGATCATACGTACGATCGTCTCAAATCGTATGTTGGATAATGTAACTTGTATACTGACTGCACTACACGATCGTACGACCACAGAAAGAACGTTCAGGTGCATGTAATTAGCATCTGGCCGTTCCTGACTGCGGAGCATGCGTGTTTTAGCACAATACAACTTGTTGTACCAACTGCTCTGTACACACGATACAACGGTCGTATGACCGCTTGTTGGTACGACCAAGTTTTCTAGTCTGCTCATACAACTCCCCTTGTACGACCGTTGTATGTTCCACTGTTCTAATCGCGCATACGAACGATCGATTTCGCATAAAACGGTCGTTAGTACGATCTGTTGTATACGATCGTTGTCCCGTGTGTACGAGGCTTTAAGAACCACCAAAACCATCCTAATTTCGCTTTCATAATTGACTCAAAAGCATTTTGCCAAAATGGCAACATTTGCAGATTTTTTTGGGGAAACTAAAACTCTCGATTTTGCTGACCCAGTCACCGCTGATTACAATGTGTTGCTTCTGAAAAGCATGGAAAAAAAATATTGATTTATTGTAGAAGACTTTGGCGTGCTGCTCAGACACAAATGTTTCCAGACAGTGTGAGCTCAGATGCAAGACCCTTCCCTGTTTCCCCAACCCTGGGGGTTAAGTTGTTTGGATAGATAACAAGTGAACTGTGCTAAAGAATTCACACCTGCAGCTCCCACAAACAACCCTCTCGATGGGTGGGGAGCAATCCGTGCCACTGAAATACAACAGCCCACATCTCCAGGCGGATCTTGGGTGTGACCAGAGCCATAAAACTGTCATGGCGCTCAGCTTGTGGATGAAAGGAAGCTGTGCTGTTGGCTGGGTCGTAAAACATATCTAAATACTTATTTATTTTGGACTCGGATAAATTATGTATTTTAATGAGCGAATCTGTGAGTGGGAATACACAAAATGACTTAAAGATTCACTACAGTATAAAAAACAAAAACAAAAATTGGTTAAAAAAAATAATAAAATCTCGTAACCATGTATGTCTAATACCTGTAATGATAATTATTAGCACATGATTATTTTAATATTATTTCACATGGCTTTATTTATATTTTTATGCAGGGCAAGAGGTTTACTAAAGTGATAGAGATTGGGACGACCTACGAGGTGTGTCTAAAAAGTCTGGTGAATGGTCCGATATATCTCAACGGCAACATGGGCCAGGCTATCCAGAGAAGCACCACTTAGCGCGGAGTACATGTGACCCTCAGGGTAAACCCGCTGCGGGCAGACAAGCGTAGTCAGTGTGAGAGGTAGGGGCACAGTGCAATGGAGCAACGAGTGAACAAGTTCTGCTACACGTTGGGGAAAACAGCGACGGAGAAACATGAAATGTTGGTGCAAATGGGACGGAAGCCGTGATCAGGAGACAGGAAGGAAACGAGGATGAGCCACGTTCAGGTCGGTCGTCAAATAGCAGAACCCTAGACATGATCGAGCGAGTGAGACAAATGCTGCCACAAGATCGGCGACTGACTCTACAATTGATGGCTGTGAAATTGGGTATTAGCAAGGACACGGTGCGCACCATCGTCCGCAAAGATTTGGGTAAGCGGAAGATCTGTTCCCGGTTTGTGCTGCACAAGCTGACAGACGAACAGAAAGCAAAACGGATGGAAGCCCATGGAGGTTTCATTAACATGGGTGACCAGGATCCATCCTTTCTGCCAACCATCGTCACAGGGGATGAGACCTGGTGCTGCCAGTTCCATCCGGAATCCAAGCGGCAATCGTTTTCCCCGGAGTTCTGTTTATCCGCCTGAAGAGCGTCATGAAAGGCGCACATTTTGCGGATTTTGCAATCCAAGACTGTGTGACAGCGGTTCTCCAATCGATACCTAAAGAGGCCTTGGCTGACCGTTTCCAGAAGCTTTAAGAACTTTGCCAAAAGTGTGTTGTGAAGGATGACAATTATTTTGAGGGCCAATAAGGCTGGGTTCACACTTATGTGAATTGGATGTGGGTGCATAACACTGCAAGGGGTGCTTAAAATAATCCACCTTAATCAATTTGGCGTCATATGGTGTAAGTATGTCACCTACTTATTTAATTAACCACTTCAATACCAGGCACTTAGAACACTTTCCTACCAGATCAATTTTCAGCTTTCAGTGCTGTTGTGCTTTGAATGAGAACTGCGCAGTCGTGCCAACGTTGCACCAAAACAAATTGTTTATCATTTTGTTCCCACAAATAGAGCTTTCTTTTGGTGGTATTTGATCACCTCAGTGGTTTTTATTTTTTGGGTTACAAATAAAAAAAGACCGAAAATTTAAAAAAAAAAAAAAAAGTCTCTGTTTCTGTCACAAAACTTTATAAATAAGTACATTTTCTCCATCACTGATGGGCACTGTTGAGGCTACACTGACGGGCACTGATGAGGCAATACTGATTGGCACTGATGAGGTGGCACTGATGATGAGGAACTTGCAGCAATGATGGGCACTGATAGGTGAAACTAATAAGCAGCACTGACGGGCACTGATAGGTGGCACTGATATGCAGCACTGACGGACACTGATAAGCGGCACTGATGGACACTCATAGGCGGCACCGACTGGCACTCATAGGCGGCACTGGGCACTGATAGGTGGCACTGGTATGCACTGATAGGGGCACTGGTGGGCAGATGCACTGATAGGGGCCATTTCCCTGGTGGTCTAGGGTGGCATCTGAAGGTGGCACCATATTGGACACTGTGCCCCTTACCTGGTGGACTAGGGTGGTCTCCCTGGTGGTCCTGATTGGCTCCCTGGTCGGCTCCCTGGTGGTCCTTGGTGGGCACATCCCTGGTGGTCTAGGGTGGCGATCTGAGGGGGGACTGCGCTGATAAACCATCAGCACAGACCCCCCCTGTCAGGAGAGCAGCCGATCGGCTCTCCCCTACTCAGGTCTGCAGACCCGTGTACAGGAAAAGCAGATAAAACGGCTTTTCCTGTTTACACTGTGACCAGCCGTGATTGGTCACAGCTGATCACATGGTAAAGTGCTTCCGATGGAAGCGATTTACCGAGATCGGTAATGTGGGGGGGGTCACACTGATAGCCGCGATGAAATCATTCTCTACTGCCGACCTTGTAACTTCTTTCTTAAGATTGCATCAGTGGCGGCTGGTGGGTTTTTTTGGGGGGAGGAGGGACGGCAAAACAACCCCCCCCCCCGGCAGCCAGCGGCACCTCAAACACTTCCCCCCTTGCTTGCTGTCTCTCTTACCCCATCTAGGTGGCAGGTATCGGGCAGCGGAGTCAGGCATTGGCCATCGGGACCGGACACCGGGCATTGGGATCGGGCAGCGGCAGTGGGCATCGGGATCGGGCAGCGGGCATAGGGATCAGGCAGCGACAGTCTCCTCCATTCCTCCATCTCAGCAGCTGTGCGTCTCCTCCCCTCCTCCTAGGCGTCCAATAGAATCGTCTGCCCTTTCAGCCAATCAGGTGACAAATCTGAAAACCCGCTTCCTGATTGGCCGGGAGGAGGGTCAGTGTTACAACAGCGAATACTCATCCTCCCCGAGCCCACCCTATCTTGAAGTTTCAACACCCACGTCATAGGAATTTATGCACCCGGCGTCCTGAAAGGAGCCGGACGCATGGATGGGGGTGGCCATGCGCCCTTAATGGATTGCATTGTGCATTTTGATTTTTTTCTTGGAATACAATTTGTCTGTATCTATGCCTTTTACAAATTACAATGCTCTGTGGATGTATACTTTATTATTGCTTATCCTTAATGAACTCAGTTTAAAAAAATAAAAAAGTTAAATATACAGATCGGTCTTAGGCCAGGTTCACAGCTATGCATTTTGAAGTACGTTTTCAGTTTTGCAGAAACACCCTACAGTCCATTTAACAGGATTTCCTATAGGTCACTTTCACATCTTTGCAGTTTTAACCGGTGCATGAAAGGGTCGGTGCATGCATTTCTAATGCGTATCCACTGCGTGTTTTCTGGTTTCTCCTGCGTGACAACAGACACCTCCCAAAAACACATGTGGAAAAAACACAAACCGCACCGGAAAACGCATCAAGCGCAACCTGCATAGGTGTGGACCTGGACTAACGCACTGGTTAGTTAGTATAGGTGTTAGGAAAGGGGAGGGAGAATTCTGAGGAGCAATTTAGCTTAATCCTGGAATTCTACTCTTAAACCTCGTACACACGGGACGACGATCGTACGTACGATCGTCTCAAATCGTATGTTGGATAATGTAACTTGCATACTGACTGCACTACACGATCGTACGACCACAGAAAGAAAGTAATTAGCATCCGGCCGTTCCTGACTTCTGGGCATGCGTGTTTTGCACAATACAACTTGTTGTACCAACTGCTCTGTACACACGATACAACGGTCGTATGAGCGCTTGTTGGTACGACCAAGTTTTCTAGTTTGCTCATACAACTCCCCTTGTACGACCATCGTATGTTCGGCTGTTCTAATCGCGTATACGAACGATCGATATTGCATACAACGGTCGATAGTACGATCTGTTGTATACGATCGTCATCCCGTGTGTACGAGGCTTAAGAAAAAGTACCTGATGTGTTAATGCCAATGACAGACTGAAGAATATGTTGTATGTGATATTTTGATATTTTCCCCCCCCATAGTTCCCCTTTAAGACCCCCCCCCCCTCGTAGAAGTCATGTTCCATATCTAGGATGCTGTTAATTAAGAGCTGTAATAAATGTACTCTTTCTTTCCCTAAAATGTGCAACGCATAATACAGACTGAACAGCACTATTATTGCTATGAGACTGGGCTGTTCATGTATGTCTGTTGCCCTGAAGTCAGCAGTGTCCTATGACTGTCATAGAATGGGCGGAGGTGACTTTACTGTGCTGGATTCACCTGACCTACTGTATGTTGTGTGCAAAGTAAGACAACGGAGTTCAATGGGTCCCTAACTGGGTCTCAGGGGGGGCAGGCTGCAGCAGGACTTCTGTTCACTCACCAGTGAGCTGTTCATGGGCTGTAAAATGTACATATGGCAGCGCTTTCTGTATACAAAATGGTAAAGGTTGCATTTAAACATTTTATTTCTAGTTTTAGACAGAGTGGGGAAAGATTTCAGGCTTGTGTTTTCATTACTGTGTCCTCATAGACTGTTGTCACCAGCAGGGCTGCTGTTAGAAAGCATGGGGCCCCATACAGACAACTTTATACTGGGCCCCATACAACCAATGCTTCAGTTATGAATGAACACACTGAGTGATCGGTGCTGATCACTCATTGTGTTGATTCAGGAAGGAGGGGGCTGGTAAATATTCTATTTTTTATTTTATTTCAGGTACTTCTATAGTGCTGTCAATTTACGCAGCGCTTTACATATATATTGTACATTCACATCAGTCCCTACCCTCAAGGAGCTTACAATCTAAGGTCCCTAACTCACATTCATACATACATTAGGGCCAATTTAGACAGGAGCTGTCATGTGCCTTTTACTGAGGAGTACACATAAAAAAATGACATTTAAATCCTGCAAGGCTATTTAAAAGCACCTGAACATATTAAGGAAATAAGCAAAAATATGGGGATTTGGTCACACCATATGGACATATAGTGCTTAAACCCACTACTGCGTCAAAGTACCCCATTTGCAGTTGAAAATGGGGTACTTTGATGCAGTAGTGGAATTAAAGCGGAGTTCACCCTTTCCTTATGTTTATTAAAAGTCAGCAGCTACAAAAAGTGTAATAAACAGACGCTCACCTGTCTCCCGGTCCAGCGATGGGGCCGCACGGAGCCTCGCTCCTCTCCCCCTCCCCTCCTCGGTGCTGGCATTGCTACTGTGGGCACCCGGCCGCGGCTTCACAGCCGGGCGCACACTGTGAATGCGTAAGCGGCGCTGCACTCTGTGATTGGTCCCGAAGTCTTCTAGGACCTATACTGTGTCCCAGAAGACTTCGGGAGGGAGGGGGAAGGAGACCTTCCACTTCCGATCGCCTAAGGCGACCGGGGTAGAAGTACCAGAAAAAAATGGGTATCCCCACCCCCCCTCCTCCCCAAAAGCTCTGTTTCAGCATCTGGAGCTGGGGAGGAGGACTTAAAGCGGAAGTTGCACTTTTGGGTGGAACTCCGCTTTAAGCACTATATGGCCATATGGTGTGACCAAATCCCCATATTTTTGCTTATTTGCTTAATATGTTCAGCTGCTTTGAATGTTACTTTTGTATGTGTGCAACATGTTGTTCTGTTTGTATGCTCTTACAGCAGCACCATCTTTAACCACTTCCATACCGAGCCTGTTTTTTGGGTTCGGTGTTATGAGTTAAAAACAGGTATTTTTGCTATAAAATTACTTAGAACCCCCAAACATTATATATATATATATTTTTTCTAACACCCTAGAGAATAACATGGCGGTCATTGAAAAACTTTATGTCACACCATATTTGCGCAGCGGTCTTCCAAGCAAGCATTTTTTGAATAAATTCAGTTTTTTTAGTTAAAAATAAAAAACAGTAAAGTTAGGTCAATTTTTTTCCATATTGTGAAAGATAATGTTACGCCGAGTAAAATGATACCCAACATGTCATGCTTCAAAATTGCGTCCGCTCGCGGAATGGCGACAAACTTTGCAACTTAAATATCTCCATTGGTGACGTTTAAAAAATTCTACAGGTTAGCAGTTTTGCATTACAGAGGGGTCTAGTGCTAGAATTATTGCTCTCACTCTAATGATCGCGGCGATACCTCACATGCGTGGTTTGAACACCGTTTTTATATGTGGGCGGGAACGTATGCGTTCCCTTCTACGTGCGAGCTCGGCGGGACGGAGCACTTTAAATTTTTTTTTTTTTAATTATTTATTTTGCTTTTTACTTTTTTTTTTAGCACTGTTCTTAATAAAAAAACATTTTGATCACTTTTATGCCTATTACAAGAAATGTAAACATTCCTTGTAATAGAAAAACACATGACAGGTCCTCTTAAATATGAGATCCGGGGTCCAAAAGACCTCAAATCTCACATTTACACTAAAATGCAAAAAAAAAAAAGAAGTTGGGCGGACGTGACTTCTGACGTCATTTCCGCCCCGCCATGTTATGGAGCCCAGTGAGCGGCTTCAGCCACTCATGGACAATAAGGGGGACGGATCGGGTCATCTCTGCCGCTGCCGGCGGGTCCGGTAAGCGGCAGAGATGACGGGAAAGCGGCGGGAGGGGGGGGGACCTCTCCCGCCGCTGATAAAAGTGATCTTGTGGCGAATCCGCCGCTAAGGCCACTTTTATCAGACACAGAATCGCCTGTAGAAAAAAACAATATCTGAACCATTCAGATATCACTTCTCAAAGGCAGGACGTCAATGTACGTCCACTTAAAGGTTGGTCTTCTGGAAGGTTCTCCTCTCTCCACAGAGAAACGCTGGAGCTCTGTCAGAGTGACCATCGGGTTCTTGGTCACCTCCCTGATTAAGGCCCTTCTCCCCCCGATCACTCAGTTTGGTCGGGCGCCCTCTCTAGGAAGAGTCCTGGTGTTTCCAATGTTCTTCCATTTACGAATGAAGAAGGCCACTGTGCTCATTGGGACCTTCAATGCTGCAGAAATTTTTCTGTAGCCTTCCCCAGATCTGTGCCTCCATACAATCCTGTCTCGGAGGTCTACAGACAATTCCTTGTACTTAATGGCTTGGTTTGTGCTCTGACATGCACTGTTAGCTGTGGGACTTTATATAGACAGGGGTGTGCCTTTCCAAATCATGTCCAATCAACTGAATTTACCACAGGTGGACTCCAATCAAGTTGTAGAAACATCTCAAGGATGATTGGTGGAAACAGGAGGCACCTGAGCTCAATTTTGAGTGCCACGGTAAAGGTTGTGAATACTTTTGTACATGAGAGGTTTTCTTTTTTTATTTTTAATAAATTTGCATATTGTCATATGAAAAGATAGAATGGAGGGGTGTACTCACTTTTGTGAGATGCTGTATTTATTAATGCTAGCAGCATGAGGATTAAAAATAATCAATGTTGATTGGGAGAGTGAAGTTCCATTTTTTAATTTCATCAAGATGGTTGTGAGCATTGTCCCAGATTTAGGTTTCCCATTAATAAGTAACATGTACATTTTTTACACTTTGGAATGGGGTACCTTGAGATTTTGCTGCAAGTAAACGAAAAATGAGAAAAGCTCAGATATAATGTCAAAGGAAATCTCCCTGAAAAAACTGACAGGGATTTTAACCACCACCACCTACTCAATCCAATACCAAAAGTAGTTATGGTGTTAGAGAGACATTAACCTCCCTGGCGGTATTCCCGAGTGTGGCTCAGGGTGAATTTTCATTACCAAAATCAGTAACCCCGAGCCACACTCAGGATTGCATTGCTGGATCCAGGCAGCAATACTTACCTTGTCCCCTGGATCCAGTGATGTCCCCCCGCTGTGTCTGTGGGCTGTGTCCTCCGCCCGATTCACTGTGATGCCGGGCTCAGTTCCCTGCGAGCGTCGCATCGCATGGGGCGGAGCCCGGCGGTAAATTCAAAAAGTGTAACACACGCAGTACACTGTGATCTGTAAGATTACATTACTGTATGAAATCATTTCACATCCCTTTTGTCCCTAGTGCTTTGTCCAGTGACCTGCATGCACTTTTATATTATAAATGCCATTCTTTCTGCCTGGAAACTTGAGAATGTCCATGGCATCCAAAAAGTGTCCCTTTACATGAAAAGCGTTTCTTGAGCGGCTAGAAAACAGCGTTAGTAAATAAGAATCACAGCAGAATTGCAGAATTGAGAGATACTGATTTGTGGGGAAATTCGTCATCAGACACTGAAAGTGACGACAGGGACAATTATCCAACTGAGCAAATTTCTGTGCTTTTTATTTTATTACATTATTGAATACATTTTATTATTATATTATTATTTTTGAAAATTATTTATAGTTATTTATTATATTATCATTTATGATTTCGGGTTTCAAACTTTATGATACCTGGGATGTCAACAAGACTCTTGTTTGGACAGATTTAAAGTGGTTGTCAACCCTTGACAACCACTTTACCCTCAAGGCAAGCCTATAAATAAGGTTTACTTGTAGGTTCCCTGAATATCTCCTAAACCTGCACGGTTCAGGAGATATGCAGTGTACTGTGATGTGCCCACGTCATCGGCACATGCGCAGTGAAGAAACGACCTCCGTGCCGTTTCTTCACTGAGATTGTGCCACGGAAGGCGGCTCCCGCGCACGTGCGTGGGAGTGACGCCATGCGACTCCGGCCAGTCACAGAGCCGGAGTCTGTGGCTCCGGAAGGAAGAGGGGCAAAAGATGGACGTGGCCATCATGGTCTTCCAATGCAGGTAAGTGCCACATAATGGGATAATATGCATACTGGCCCATTATGCTTTTACATTGCAGGGTAATAAAGACAAAAGTAAAACCCATCAGGGTTTACTTCCTCTTTAAGTGAGTTATTCCTAATAATTACAGGCCTGCAATATAAAATGCCAAATTTCTATGTGAAACAATGTACCGCTTTGAGATGCAAAAATCTGACATAATCACACCGCCAGGGAGGTTAAATCTCTGTTTTGCTTTTTACAGCAATGCACACTGCAATAAAGCTAATTGAATCAGCTGCTGATTATTAATAATATCAGTATACAGGCGGTCCCCGGGATACAAACATCCGACTTACAAACGACTCCTACTTACAAGCGGAGGAAGACAACAGGAAGTGAGAGGAAATCTCCCCCTAGGAAGGGAAATTCACTCCTGTAAGAGTTATTATGGGGAAAAGGGGTCTCCACTGAAGCTTTATCACCAATTCTTGTTTCCACAACAACCCAAAATTTTCAAAACCCAATTGCCACAGGGGCAGAAAGTGAGGAAATCTTCTGACCAGGGGCACAGACAGCAAAACGAACCTTGCAGGGGTTACCCCTTCCCTATGCTATCCAAAAAAACCTTAAAATTATTTTTTTGGCTGGAGCTACACTTAAAAAAAATTACCTGTTTCAATTTGGAAACAAATTCAACTTAAGAACAAACCTACCTTGTTTGTAGCCCCGGGGACTGCCTATAATTATGCTTAAAGCGAAGTTCCACCCAAAAGTGGAACTTCCCCTTTAAGCACTCCTAGCCCCCTTACAAGCCACATTTGGCATGTAGTTCTTTTGGGGGGGGGGGTGTACCCGGTTTTCAGGGGGACTTCCTGTCCCACTTCCTTCTTCCGTCTCCTGGCCGCCTAGGCGACTCCTCCTCTCCCCCTAGGCGGCCCCCTCCCTCCTGGCAATCTTCTGGGACACGTCACAGGTCCCAGAAGATTGCCTGGCCACTAGGAATGTGTGCGTGCCCGGCTGTGAACCGGCGAGCTGTCATGGCCGGATGCCCACACTTGCAATGACGGCGCCGCCGGGAGGAAGGGGAGACGTGCTAGGCTTTGGGCGCAGCCATCGCTGGACCGCGAGGCAGGTAGGTTTCTGTTTATTAAAAGTCAGCAGCTACACTTTTTATAGCTGCTGACTTTTAATAAATTAAAAAACGAGTGGAACTCCGCTTAGCAGCATTTTTCTTAACTAAACGCTAAAAATTAGAACTACTGTAGGTTCAAGTACAGGACTGAAGAAAATGTGAAATAACTTTTTTCCTTACTCCCCAGCCAGGTTTGTTTTTAAATCGATTTTGAGCCCTGCTTAAGTAATCACATTCCACACACTATAGATACGAAGTTTCCACTGCAGACAGTGCAAGGGGGAAGCAGGGGAGAACGGTAAAAAGCCATTATGTCTTTTGCTGCGAGTTACAAAGTTAAAGGTGATCCTTCACTTTCCTGTAAGGTTTCCATTATCCTCCTCTCCCTGTGCACATTTGGTCTGGGGGGCTCCCATTTCAGGGGACGTGTCTGCATGTGCAGTGCTTTGGGATTATTTACAGGGTTATGGCAGACAAATGGAAAAGGTGAATTGCCCCCTTGTGTACTCCCCCACTAGACTGATTTCCGCTCTATATGGAAGACAAAATCTTAACCCTCCTCTAGCTGAAGCTTGTGCGCTACCACAACCCTGAAGCAAAAATGTAAAATATATATATATATGCATTTATGAAATAAAAAAAAAAAAAAGGGAAACAATTAAGCAGGTGATTAAAATAAAGCACAAGCAATAGTGTGTTCAGCTATGATTTTGGAGTACAACAAATGTTACCAATAGCAAGTCAAGAGTTAATGACAGAATTATAACCAAAACAAGATACGAAGGAGATAAACCGTAAGAGGATATCTGTAAGGGAGCAAAGATTAAAAATAGATGGGTTATTTAAACACAATATTATCTTGCAGCTATGGTCTGGCGTGTGCATGTACATTACTGCATTGTGGTGTTTCTAGATCCCTCTGTAACAAAACTGAGGTGGTGTAGCCAACATACAAGGCTTAAAGTGGATGTAAACCGAAAAAAAAAAAAAAATTAATAATTCTGCCTGGTAGAGTATAGGATGTCATGTCATCTGTGCCCAGTCTTGCCGCAAAGAGTTAATCCAATTGTGAGTAATGAGCTTATCTTTTTTCAGGAAGAGAAAGTCTGACTAACAGGGAAATACACAGTCGATCCGCCCCTTGCTCTGTGAGTGACATGCAATTTGCTTATCTCCTTCACACAGCAGAGAACGTTTTACACTCCCCCCTCCCTCCCTCCTCAATGTCTCAGTATAGAGGTGGGTGGGGAGGTTTGTGACATCAGAACTCAACCCACCAAACTCCAGCAAACACAGACACCCTCTGATTTCAGAGTTTTACAGAGCTGCTAGTGCTTACAGGAAGGACATTTGAAAGGTAGGGATAGATGCAGGAGGCTTGCATGCATATACACATTAATACTGTGTCATTAGTTTATACTGGGTGGGTGGTGGGTTTGCATCCACTTTAATAACCACTTGACCTCCAGAACCCCTTCAAGACTAGGACTTTTTTTGCTATTCAGCACTGCGCTACTTTAACTGGCAAGTGCACAATTATGTAACACTGTATCCAAATGAAAATCATCATTTATTTATTTATTTTACACAAATAGAGCTTTCTTTTGGGAGCATTTGATCACCTCTGGATTTTCTATTATATCCAGTTCGGCTTCAGAGCAATTTTTTATTTAATTTGTCACATACCTGTAAAAATCTTAATTTTTTTGCAATAAAATTACTTAAACCCCCAGAACATTACATATTTTCTGAAAGCAAAGGCTTATAAAAGGTGATAGTTGCAAATATTTGTTTCACACGATATTTGCGCAACTGTTTATTAAACGCAAATTTAATAAAATGAATTGTAGTGCAAAAACATACCATATAATACCCATTTTTGGTTACAGTATAAAAGATGAGGTTGCATCGAGTAAATAGATACCAAACACTATGTCTTAAAATTGCGTGCGCCCGCGATATCGCCCAAAACTATGGTGTTCAAAAATCACCATAGGTGACATTTCAAAACCCTTTACATCTCATCAGTTAAGAGTTAACCAGGAGCTCTTGTGCTAGAATTATTGTTCTCACTCCGACACTCACAGCGATATGTCACACATGCGGTTTACATATACATGCGCACCCTGGGCTTGCGTTTGCACAGGTGTGCGGGGCAACGGGGGTTTTGGAAAAATGTTTTTGTTTGTTTTTAATATATTTTATTATAATTTCATTTTTCTTTTTTTATTTCTTGTTACTTGATTTATATCACAAGGGGTTAATAAACCCCTATGTGATAGCATTGGGCAAGAGACAGGTACTCTTTATGGAGACATTAGGGGTCCAATAGACCCCAATGTCTCCCCTGCCCTTCACACCATCTAACCAAGCATAGATCAGTTTGGTTAGATGTGTCCCCTGGCTGTAATGGCCAGGAAAGTGGCCACTTCTGGTTTCATCGTTTGTATGTGAGATAGAGGCATGGATTTGCCTTGATCTCACTTCAATCTCTCTCCCACAGCCGACGGCTGCATTTCCAGGCTCTGGTAATAGCAGGAGAGTCCGGGAACCACAGGAGGAGGTTGACCCTGTCAGGTCTATTATGGCCCTTACACACTGTACAATTATCGGCTGAAAATTGTCGTACGACAGCCTGTTGAGTGATAATCCGACCGTTAGTACGCTCCATTCGACAGCCGATTTTGAATTATCGTTCGACATAATTTGTTTAAGTAAACTATATAGAAAACGTTTGTCTGCCGACAAAGCATCGTCCGATTTTCAGCTTGTGTGTGCAAAAGTTGGACAAACAAAAGTTGTAAGTAAAAACACGCATACTCAGAATCCAGGAAGTGTTCATTCATGTAAACCTGCGTTCATAATTCACAATTCACATTCACCTGAACTTCCTCTTCATATGCTCCTAACACGTCACTGCGTTCGGCTTTGTCAGACCATAATTTGACTACCGTCAGTACACTAGACAAAATCACGGACAGTCGATTTTGGGAACAGTTGGACGTGTGGTCGTACAACCATCGCATCGTGTGTACGGGGCTTAAATGTCTTCAATCAACAGGTTCCTGCAATCAAAGACATCATATATGGGTGCATCTCGAAAAATTAGAATATCATCAAAAAGTTAATTTTTTTCAGTAATTCAATTTAAAAAGTGAAACTCATGTATTATATAGATTCATTACACACAGACTGGTGTATTTCAAGCATTTCTTTCTTTTAATCTTGATGATTATGGCTTACAGCGAGTGAAAACCAAAAATTCATTATTTCAGAAAATAAAATATCACATAAGACCAACACAAAAAAGATTTTTAATACAGAAATGTTAGCTTAGTGAAAAGTCTGTCCATGTACAGTATAGTATGCACTCAATACTTGGTCGGTGCTCCTTTTACGTGAATTACTGCATCAATGCGGCATGGCATGGAGGCGATCAGCCTGTGGCACTGCTGAGGGGTTATGGAAGCCCAGGTTGCTTTGATAGCGGCCTTCAGCTCGTCTGCAACGTTGGGTCTCGTGTCTCTCATCTTCCTCTTGACAATACCCCACAGATTCTTTATGGGGTTTAGGTCAGGCGAGTTTGCTGAAGCACAGTGATGCCATGATCATTAAACCAGGTATTGGTACTTTGGGCGGTGCCAAGTCCTGCTGGAAAATTAAATCAGCATCTCCATAAAGCTGGTCAGCAGAGGGAAGCATGAAGTGCTCTAGAATCTCCTGGTAGAGGGCTGCGCTCGCTTTGGATTTGATAAAACACAGTGGACCAACACCAGCAGATGACACGGCTCCCCAAATCATCACTGACTGTGGAAACTTCACACTGGACTTCCTGCAACTTGGATTCTGTGCCTCTCCACTCTTCCTCCAGACTCTAGGACCTTGATTTCCAAATGAAATGCAAAATTTACTTTCACCCCGAAAAGAGGATTTTGGATCACTGAGCAACAGTCCAGTCCTTTTTCTCCTTAGCTCAGGTAAGACGCTTCTGACGTTGTCTCTGGTTCAGGAGTGGCTTGACACAAGGAATGTGACAGTTGTGGCCCATGTCCTGGATATGTCTTTGTGTGGTGGCTCTGGAAGCACTGACACCGGCTGTAGTTCACTCCATGTGAATCTCCGCCAAATTCTTGAATGACACAATCCTCTGAAGGCTGTGGTTATCCCTGTTGCTTGTGCACCTTTTACTACCACACTTTTCCCTTCCATTCAACTTTCCATTAATATGCTTGGATACAGCACTCTGTGAACAGCCATCTTCTTTAGCAATGACCTTTTGTGACTTACCCTCCTTGTGGAAGGTGTCAATGACTGTCTTCTGGACAACTGTCAAGTCAGCAGTCTTCCCCATGATTGTGTAACCTACCGAACCAGACTGAGAGACCATATAAAGGCTCAGGAAACCTTTACAGATGTTTGGGGTTAATTAGCTGATTAGAGTGTGACACCACAAGTCTACAATATTGAGCTATTTCACAATATTCTAATTTTCCGAGATACTGAATTGTGGGTTTTCACTAGCTGTAAGCCATATTTTATCAAAATTAAAACAAATAAATGCTTGAAATATATCACTCTGAGTGTAATGAATCTATAAAATATATGAGTTTACATTTTTGAATTGAATTACTGAAACAAATTAATTTTTTGATATTTACATTTTGGAGATGCACCTGTACTAACTTACTTTGTTCTACTGCTTCAGCTCGAAAAGCCTCTTCTACACCTCTGGGAAAGTTGGATGTGTCCCCCGTAGCTTCCTGATTTCTTCCTTCGACCCCTCTATGTCCCTGCAGGACTTCGTATCAAAATGTTTATTTGGGAGAAAGTAGAAAATGCTTATTATTCCCTTTTGCCATTTGTATTCCACTGGGAATATTCACGTTCACTGTACTGTAGACACAGGACACAGAAAATGAGTAGAAATCTCTCCAAAGTCAGCTCATCATCAGCACAAGTTTCTCAGTTGGAAGATTTATCCTCTATTGCTGTAAAAGTGACAACTCAAAAACTTGACTTCTTCCTCACTTTTAGTATGCTAACAATGGTTTCCATGACAAAAAAGAGAGGATGAATCTCAGTGACACAGGAAGCAAAAAGAAATCTGGGTGTGCAAGAAAGAAAACACCAAAAGTAGAACATTGCCTAACCAATATCTAGGGTGATTATACAAATTTTGCCCATCAGGATGCCTCCAATTATTAGTCCAGTAAACAATTTGTTCAACAGCACCAAGCCTGGGTAAAGGGGCACCCTTTGAATCTTCAAAAATGTGGTGGAATGTTTTCAGAGTGTAAATTAAATTGAATCTGGACTTTATTTGTTCTGCTTTGGATACATTCCTCCTGGCATACCCAGTCCCTACTCCAGCAAAACAGCTGACTGTTGGCCACCAGTCAATAATTAACATCAAAAGAAAATCCCTGGAATGCAAATTTTATGGGACTTTCAAAGTGGATGCCCTCTCAAAAAACAATAGAAAAACCAAATATGTGAAAAAATAGCCATTTTCCCATCCATGCTTGCAGCCATAAGGCCCTACTTTTTTAAAAGAAACTAAAAGCCTCATTACATTTAAAACCATCAAACGTCATAAAACAGAACACTAGATAAACATAATTCAACCCTAAGATTTCATCACAGCCATAGATGTTCTGATACTGCGGAGTCAAAGAAAGCCTCATTTTAATTCGGGAGCAAAAAGTCCCCCAGGGTCAAGATGTAAACTATCCGGAAGGAACGGTTGCAGATGAATAAGAGAACCCAGCATGTTTCACCGCAAAGGCTTCTTTAGGGGATAAGGGGTTGTAATCAGAAAGATAATTGTTGATCAAATGGAAGCACACAGGACGAGCTTAAGAGCCACGCTTCCCAAGATTCTGCTTCGAATGAAGTGCAAACATTAAGAGGTGCCCTGAGGGGGCCTCGGAATTCAAATATCCTAATCTTGTTCTATTAAAGTATATGCTCCCATATAGCCAACAGTAGCCCAATAATCAGCAGGTTCCGAAGCCCAACATATTCAAAGCATGAGATTACACGGTATCCTTGAAAGTAACTGTTTTGGGAGACAGTTAAATTGGTTGTTTAGTTCCGCTTTAAGACCTGAGAACACCTACTGCTTTAAGAGATCCAGCGCTCCACACCTTTCTTCTATTTCCAGCAATAAAAATCTTGGATGGAGGAGGCCTGAAAGTGACCTTTGAAGTCAAATTTCCTGACCTTTGAAGCCAAGCCTTCTGACCTTTTTCCTTCAAGGGAAAACCCTAACCCCCTAACCCTAAGGCCTTTAATGCCAAGCCTTCTGACATTTGTCCTTCAAGGGAAAGAGATGCTGTCTCTGAAGTTAGAGCCAGCTCACCGACACCTATCTGTCCAATCCATGTGCCACAGGCAGACCCCAACCAAATTATTCTCCAATAGTTTTCAACAGCAGCCCTGAGGAAGGGGGAGTCCCTGTTCCCCCAAATGTGTTGGCTTCATTTCATTGTTGTTACTCTAAATGAAACATTTTTAAACTTGCATCTACTGGACACTGGGCGCTCCTTTACTTCCACCTTTCTCAATTACATGCGGATTCGACGACTAGGCCATACCCCAAGGCAGCAGCCCAGGCCCCAATAGGGCCCACCACATTCCTCTCAATTTGGGTACTAATCTTTGTAAGTAAATCTTTCCCACCTGCCCACACTTCATCACATCTATAATCAATGACTAATTGAGTCAGTCCAGCGTGATCTCGACCCCCAAAGAGTAATAAAAATCGGACAGAGGTTCTAACATCTCACCACTGTATCGAAACTGAAAAAAAAAAACATTTTTGTTCTTTTAAATACACTTTAAGAAAACAGCTTTTATATTCTAAGGCTCACGCTAAGCTGCTGAAAGCTGTGTTCCAATTTGTTGCCAAGGGGAACTGCACAAGAAAGTCCCACACGTGTGATCAGACAGTATTATTGCATGATTTCATCTCTTTTTTACGGACATCCACACACCACATGGGTTTACGGATTACTGCTCAGACATCTGTACAGTCGCTAGGTAGCATACATGCATGCAAGATTTCCTTCACATATTTGCGTAAAATAAAGGACGGCTTCATTAAAGGAGCTTCCTTGGCTGATGGATGCCAGGAAACGGGGAAATGGTTGGATCACAGCAGAGAAAGGGGAGCTAAGAAAATATTTCTACTAAACAGGAGCAGATGATAGAGGAAGTCTCTCAATAATATTTCATTTCTTCAGGAAGCTGCAGATAAGATAAACATAAGCTGCCTGAATACTTTGGCGCTGCAATGTGTTCACTCTTCAGCCCCTCATCAAGCCATGTGCTTTTTTTTTAATTTTAAGGAAAACACCTCTGGAACTCCGCAGAACATTAATCTCTAAAAAGGAGGAATGAGGGATAATGATCAAGTTCTAGAGAAAATGTGAGAGGATTCATAAACAGTTTATGTATTAAAACTCCATGCAATCATAGACATATTTCTCTTCTAACGCTTCCTAAGCAGAAGGGGGGTTTTGGATACCCGAGGTGCTTTGATACTACAAAGCACTACATGGAACTCGGGTAGCGAGTTGATGTACTCAGGCTGAGATAATAACATGGGTTAGGTTAGAACAAGAGTTATCTCCGGTCCCACTGTCTTGTATTCCTTGGCTTCTGTCTGTACGGCATCCATCCTTCACCGTACGTCCGACTATAGGAGCAACATTCAAGGTGGTATTGTCCACTTTCTCTTCCCCAGAGATCTCTCCGCACCCCTCCCCCTTGATCCCCATCCTAAGAGACCCAGAATTTGTATTGGGTAACATGAACAAAGATGTTGATTGCCTTTTGGACTTTGTACATTTCAACTTCTACATTTTTTACATCCTCTTGGTGTCCGCTGATGACCATTCGACAATTACCGGCCCCTCCTATTGATTTTTGGTCAGCACATCAGATCCGTCTTTTTTTTTTAAGAACTACTAATTACTCAAACTTCTTTAGCCCCAGATGACGTCTGATGAGACGAAATGCGTCGGAAGCTGCTGACCCCAAATTGCGGCATTTTTGTTTTTATGTTGGCTGGCCCTTTTATCTATTTCAATAAATGTACCTCTTAAAGGAGGTTTTACCCTAATGTTTTTTTTTCTCCTCTTTTGGATCTACACCTATATGTGCCCTGTACACCTGTGGTTGGGGAGCCTTAAAGGTGATTGGCCTATCAACCTTTGGCCATATATGTATATGGAGTGACATCTGGCCGTTAAACTAAGGAACCAATCTGTAGTCACCGGTCTTACAAGCAAGACAAACCACTGTCCATGCGGGTTGTCGTCTGAGGATTGTGTGACGTTGTTTCCTGTTCCCCGATGTCCGGAGCCCTGTAGATATATTTTGGCGTAAATATATCTTACCTCTGGTAAGCCTTTCATATATAAGGGATTGGATTTTTCCTGAGGGCACATGTTTCAACTTCTTTAGCCTCACAGCTTGGCACCACCTTTGATTTACACTTTGATGAACTTTGATGAATCTTTGATTTCCAATATATATTGGGACATAGACTCTAAGAATTTTTTTTATTTTTTTTTCCCCTCATTCTTCCGTTTGCACTAATATGAACTTTCAATCACTTTTATAGTTTGGATACTGATTTTGGATTTTTGCAATTTTCACATATTGCACGTTTTTGCACTGTAGATAAGACTTATGATTTATTACGATTCCATTTATGTTTGTTGTCTTGCACAGTCCTGTTGAGCACTATATTATTTATTTATAAATTACTCAAACAGGTCCCCATAATATTTGAAAACTCATGTTTGGATCAGTCCTACGTGCCTCACCTTCTGTCACTGCTATACAAACTTTTGGTGTCCCTGTCAGGAACGTTCCACAGAGAGGCAGAACGGGGATCTGCCTATGTAAACAAGGCCATATACTGCTTATGTGAAGAACTCCACACTAAGATAAAAGTCAGGTTTGAGGCAATCCACTTCAACAAAAAAGTATTTTGCTTCTAAAGGGATGCAGACCCTGCATCTCTTCTAATCAGAACCCTGTAAGTGCATTAGCTACTTTTAATGAATTAGCCAATTGTCCTGCACCAGACATTGTCTAACAAAGAGCTATTCCGTCAGAGTAGGGATCTGCAAAAAAAAAGTCTGTAAAAATCCTTGATCCCCCAGAGGGGAGTGTTTCTTACTCCACAAAAAATAGAATTATTCTATAACTGTATCCCACCTGCTATACAGTATTTTCTTTTTCTTTTTTTTACCACTTTCTCTTTGATGAAACATAATCTTCCAGGGCCAAAAACAATGACCACTGATTTTATTTAAAATGAGTAAAACAAACACTCATGCAGGAAGAGAGGCAGTCCATAAATCCATAATTGCAACTGAATGCAAATTATAAAACCCAAAATGCCATTTCAGAAACACAGCAAGCATTTCTGCAATTCCATCTAGTGGCCAGAATGCAGTATATTTTTCTGAAATACCTTAATCAAAATATATACTGCATTTTGACCAAAAGATGGAGCTGACGGTCATAGGAAGGTCATGGTACTAGAGAGAGTCAAGGGAAAATTTGTGCATCCTGAACAAAAGTTTGTGACATTTGTCCAATAAATGTCTTAGAAATACTGTGCATCCGGAAAGTATTCACAGCGCTTCACTTATTCCACATTTTGTTATGTTACAGCATTAAGCCAAAACAGATTCAATTCATTATTTTCCTCAAAACTCCACTAACAATGCTCCATAATGTGAAAGAAGTTTGTTTGAAATCTTTGCAGATTTATTAAAAATAAAAAAAAATAAAAATCCCATGTACAGAAGTATTCACAGCCTTTGCCATGACACTCAAAATTCAGCTCAGGTGCCTCCTGTTTCCACTGATCATCCTTGAGATGTTTCTACAACTTGATTGGAGTCCACTTGAGGTAAATTCAGGTGATTGGACATGATTTGGAAAGGCACACACCTGTCTATATAAGACCCCACGGTTAACAGTGCATGTCAGAGCACAAACCAAGCCATGAAGTCCAAGGAATTGTCTGTAGACCTCTGAGACAGGATTGTATGGAGGCACAGATCTGGGGAAGGCTACAGAAAAATGTCTGCAGCATTGAAGGTCCCAATGAGCACAGTGGCCTCCATCATCCGTAAATGGGAGAACTTTGGAACAACCAGGACTCTTCCTAGAGTGGGCCGCCCGGCCAAACTGAGTGATTGAGGGAGAAGGACCTTAGTCAGGGAGGTGACTAAGAACCCAATGGTCACTCTGACAGAGCTCTACCTTCCAGAAGAACAATCATCTCTGCAGCACTGCACCAATCAGACCTGTATGGTAGATTGGCCAGATGGAAGCGGCTCCTCAGTAAAAGGCACATGACAGCCTGTGTGGAGTTTGTCAAAAGGCACCTGAAGGACTCTCAGATCATGAGAAACCAAATTCTCTGGTCTGACAAAGTTTGAACTCTTTGGCCTGAATGGCAAGCGTCATGTCTGGAGGAAACCAGGCACCGCTCATCACCTGGCCAATACCATCCCTACACTGAAGCATGGTGGTGGCAGCATCATGCTGTGGGGATGTTTTTCAGTGGCAGGAACTGGGAGACTAGTCAGGATCGAGGGAAAGATGAATACAGCAACGTACAGAGACATCCTTGATGAAAACCTGCTCTAGAGCGCTCTGGACCTCAGACTGGGGCGAAGGTTCATCTTCCAACAGGAAAGCAACCCTAAGCACAAAGCCAAGATAACAAAGGAGTGGCTATGGGACAACTCTGTGAATGTCCTTGAGTGGCCCAGCCAGAGCCCAGACTTGAACCCGATTGAACATCTCTGGAGAGATCTGAAAATGGCTGTGCACCGATGCTCCCCATCTAACCTGATGGAGAGGTCCTGCAAAGAAGAATGGGAGAAACTGCCCAAAAATAGGTGTGCCAAGCTTGTAGCATTATACTCAAAAAGAATGAGGCTTTTCCAATTTCTGTCTAATCACATGGTCATATGTTATAATCCAAACTAAGTTGTAACTTTGCCAAAATGAGACCCTTATTGTACCATTTAAACCTTTGAATAAAAGTTTGTAAACAAATAAATTGGTGCCAAAGGAGCGTCACCAAAGTATTGAGCAAAGGCTGTGATACTTCAGTACATGGGATTTCTTCATTTTTATTTTTAATACATTTGCAAAGATTTCAAACTAACTCCTTTTACATTGTCATTATGGGGGATTGTTTGTAGAATTTTGAGGAAAATAATAAATTTAATCCATTTTGGAATAGGGCTGTAACATAACAAAATGTGGAAAAAGTGAAGCCCTGTGAATACTTTCGGGGTGCACTGTATACCTATTACTGTTCCCATACCTCTAAGACTCAGACACATCTATAAATGTTTAAATCTTTGGATTTGGACTACTACTCCTACTCAGCATGTCACAGATGAAGCGGTCTAAACAAAAAAAAGCAAAATACTATCTTTAATCAAACTGCAAGGGATTGCCTTTACTTTGCTGTCATCATGATGTAGAGCAGGGGGTGAGGATAGTCACAACATTTGTTCAGGGTGTCAGGCAATGGACGGTTATTAACTGTTCCTTTGTTGCAACTCAAATAGTTTATGATTTAATTTACCGTTTGTTCTTTCTTTTTTTTTTTTAACAGCTCCCCATTTTAAAACGAAATCCCGATTTTAAAGAAAGATTACCACAAAAGACAAATATTGGTTGTCATTTTGCCTCTACTGCGCTTATCTACGTAAAACAGAACCAGGTGTTTTTTATTATCTGTCAAAACATAGATCTCTAAAATAGCAGAATTGTATTTCTGCTGCTTTAAGGGTAATGCGGAGTCTGTTTAATGTTTTCTATCAGTCAAATATGTAACGCTCCATTCACACTCTCCAGAATCGTGGGAAAACCTGCGACACGTTTACCTCTAATGGCACCCCAATCGCGGTGTGATTTTGTTATGGTTGTCATGGAAAATTGCCACACTCAACGCTTTCCCCCAATAGAAGCTCCTGCTCCTTTTCGAGAGACAAGCTCCACATGTTGCGATTTTGCCGCCATTGCAGCGCAATTTATTATGTGACAACCGCAGCAAAATCGCACCGCAATTGGGGTGCCATTAGAAGAAATGACATCGCAAACATGACCCACGTTTTGCCGCGATTCAAGAATCTCACGAGATTCCGGAACGCCCAGGTGTGAATGGAGCCTAAAAGAAAACTAGCTTTATTTAAATAATCTTACCAATATGTACTAATAAGAAACCTGGTTTTACTTGTATGATTTGTAACTGTGTATGTACATGGAGGCAGCCATTTGTACACATTACATAAGCAGGATCTACTTCCTGATTTGCATTGCTACAGAGGTACCTTGAAGCTTTTGGGATGCCCTGGGGCCTCTTCACTACCACACGCCGCTTCCATCGTACACCAAGCATGGGCAGAGCTTGAGGGGCCATAATAGTGACCCTGACCATGCTCCAGGGGGCCCGTGCGGCCTTGCTGTCACATTTGCTTTTACACTGTGTCTCTGGTAAAAAGGGCTTGTCGCGTCACCCTGCGTAGGTAATTCAGTAAACTCAGAGGGCCCCGGTGCGCCAAGCAAGGGCCTGCTGAGATTCACCTACACAGGGTGACGAGGCAAGCCCTTTCCTGCTATGGCGCACTCTCTGCTCAGCCCCCCCAGCCCATCTCTCCCTGCCTTGTTTAACTGTGCACATGTGCAGGCAAGCCACACACTGATCTGTCGGGTAAAAGTGGTGGACTTGTATGCAAAAGAGGTAACTGAGAGGTCCTGGCCTGGGTGGGCAGGCCCTCTGACTTCCAGGTTCACTTACAAGCCCACCGCTTTAATCTGGCAGCTCAGAGTTTGGCCTGCCTGCCCCCACCTTGTGGGCACGGTTGAGCCAGGTTAAGCAGGGCTAAGCAGGAGGGGAGGGACTGGATGTACTAGCAGGGTTACTGAGCAGACAGTGCACAACGGGGGGGTAAAGGGCCAGTCCCGCCACACTGTGTAAGTGAATTAGGAAACCCCTGTGACCCCCAAGCATCGCATACTAGCACATTATGAGAGACTTACCTTGTAACAAAGCCCTCCAGCGCCGCGCTGTCACCGCTGAGAGGGCATCTTCCCCCGGTCTTCCTTCTGGTTTTGCATCCTCCAGCTACTGGCTGAGTGGCCAGAGGCGCAATGATGTCACACGCCGTTTAGGGCACAGGCTCTGAAGGTCCAGCACAATATGCCGGACCTTCAGAGCGCATGCGGAGGTGACGTCATCGGCTGCATGCACCCTGAATATCTCCTAAACTGTGCAAGAATAGGAGATATTCACAGTACCTACAGGTTAGCCTTACTATATAGGCTAGCCTGTAGGTACAAGTGGTAGAACAGAGTTTACTACCACTTTAAGTATTAGGCCAGCCTTTTAAAAAAAAGAAAAAAAAATGCAGCTCTCAATGCAATCTTTACTTTCAATATTCATCTTCAGCACTGTCTCCTATAAAAACACTGCTTCATCACTTTTCCTTTTCTAGGTTGAATGGTAGTCAGGGACATTCAACCAGCTTATTGAGGGCCAAGTCTGCCAATGACACACCCCTTAGTGTGCCTAGGCTCACAGTACAATACTGCCAAAAACCACGCAGGGGTGACATATATACAGGTGTGTGTGTGTGTGGGGGGGACA
>BLSH010014140.1:103351-137900 GCA_018402905.1 Glandirana rugosa | reverse complement strand
CGGGTGGTGGTCAGTGATGGGTGATGGGTGACTGGCGGTGGTCAGTGATGGGCGACGGGTGACTGGCGGTGGTCAGTGATGGGTGACGGGTGACATGCCACGGTCACTGATGGGTGATGGGTGACAGGTGCTCTTTATGATGGCAGTCTGTTGACAGGTACACTTTATGATGACAGGTACCCTTTATGGGGGCATATGTGGTGACTGTTGGGTGACAGGTGTATTGGGGGGGGGCGGGGGGTCAGTGTCAGTGTGCTTTTACATTACAGATCAGTAACTCACTGATCCCAGCTCTTCTCTCCTCACACTGGATTCTGTGTGAGGAGAGAAGAGCTGGTAACAGTGAGTTACCGCTCTGTTTACACTGTATGTGATCGGCTGTGAAGCAGATCACAGCCGATCACAAGGTATCAGCCGCCGGCCGCCGGCTGATACCTGTGTCGGTGACAGGCAGTGTTCCCCGGGAACACGCCGCCACCGACACGCACGCGCAGCGCGCTCCCGATTGCGCGCATGCGCCGTGCGAACGGCGGGCGTGCCGTTTGTGATCAGCTGTGACTTCGTCACAGCCGATCACGTGGTGAACAGCCATAACCAATGGCTGTTCTTCCCTGTCGGTGAAGCGGCGTGTCTTGGGGACACGCCGACACCGACAGAGCCGGGATGCGCGCGCCCGATCGCGTGCAATCCCGGCTTAAAGGGAGGACGTCATATGACGTCCACCCGCTGGGAGAGCAGGACCGCTCCGCCGTCATTTGATGGTGGGCGGTCCTGAGGCGGTTAAAGCAGTTTTAAAGCCAAGACTAAAAATTTAATATATTACAACTTACCAATCATTAGATGTGGTGGCTGCATCAGTTTTCTTTTCTTTAGCTTTTCCCCATCTTTTTTCACCTGGTGATCTGATCCTGTATTAGTCAGACACAACTCTGGATGAATGAGCACAGAAGGCACAGCAGCACTGTCAGTCTGGGGCAAGGGGTGTGTTAAATGTATTAGCAAATTTAAATACACTAACAAATTGAAGCCAAACTTCAGCTCACATTTTATAATCAGTTACAGCAAACTGTTTTTGTTCCTTTCAGGGGTAAAGGTTTTACATGAATAAAAGCTGATCACAGTAAGCACCCCTGTCAGTGTTAAATGTTTTTCTCAACCCTGCAAATGGCTACATTTGCAGGACAGCTTATTATGTTAAGAAACAACAGACACTAGCCAGATCACCTGGTGAAAGTTAAAGAAAGAAAGCCTAAAAAGGAAAGCTAATGCAGTGCCATCACATCAAAGAATTGGTAAGCTGCAATATACTAAATGTTTGCTTTTGGGTTTAATGATACTTTAACCACTTGCTGACCATGCTATAGCTACAGTGTGATGGCTACAGCATGGTCGTCCTGTTCTGGGAGGGCATCTTTTGACTTCCTCCCAGAACCGTGCACCCGCTGCAAGGTGCACCAGGCAGGCTCTGTGACCGGACACAGCTGAACACAGATCAGGGTAAGGGGCCAATCAGAATGACCCTTTACCAAGCGATCTGCTGTGTCCAATCACAGCTGATCATGAAGTAACACACACACTTGCAGGTTATTGGCATTCCTTTGTCACCCTGCCACAGCTTGAGGAGAGGAGAGCTGGCAACTGCCAAGTGTGAAAGGGGACATCTATACTGATAATCAGGGCACTGATCATCAGTGTCCTGATGATCAGTGCACCCCTGACAGTGCTGCCTATCAGTGCCCATTAGTGTTGCCTATCAGTGCCTCCTATCAGTGCCTCCTCATCAGTGCCGCCTATCAGTGCCTCCTCATCAGTGCCACCTATCAGTGCCCATCAGTGCCACCTACCAGTGCCGCATATCAGTGCAGCCTCATCAGTGCCCACCAGTGCTGTCTCATCAGTGGCCATCTGTGCAGCCTCATCAGTGCACCTCAGTGGTGAAAAACGACCTCTCTGCAAAATTTTACAGAAACTAAGAAAAACATTGTTTTTTTTAATTTTTGGTCTTCTTTCATTTGTTTAGCAAAAAAATAAAAAAATAAAAAAACAGTGTCAAAAGAAAGTTATATTTGTGCGAAAAAAAAAAAAAAATTGTCATTAAAATTGCGACAGCGCTGGAAGCTGAAAACTGGCCTGGGCAGGAAGGGGGTCAAAGTGCCCAGTAGGCAAGTGGTTAAACAATATAAACATTTTCTACACCGCTTCAGCCTTCTGTGCAATACTATGATTGCACTTCACATGTGGCAGCTCAACTTTAAGCGCATCCACCTAATATCACGTATAGCAGATCGCAGCTTTGTCCTAGCTAGGCTGTCCATTTTAACCCATGAACTGCCGGAGAAGAAGAAGAAAAAAAAAAAAAGCTTCTAGATCTGATCTTTCAAACAAAACAGAGGGAAAAAAGCGCAACATTTATACAGGATAAACCCCCCTACTAGCTGGACAAACAGAAGCTGTGTGCACCTAGTGGTGCCATTTGCCAGAAGTGCTTCCAGTAGCCCCTCCCATCTATTATATATATAAAGATTCCTAAGGAGGCAGCCGAGCTTTAGTGCAACTCCTCCTTTCTTACTGCTGGGAAGGAAACTGCATGAACAGCTGTGAAGACATCAAGAGAATTAAATTCACAGTCACGGGCATTGCGAGCCATCAGGCCTTCTTATGAGCAATAATAGGGAGGAAGAGCAATTACTGGGGAAGGGAATTAAGGACACAATCTGGAGCAGGAGCAGCAGGGGGGGGGGCGACTGCTGAAGATTTTGAGTCGCCTCACGAAGCTTCAGGTAACGAGAGACAGAATCTGCGATAACACAAAGCATGGCTTTCACCATGCTCCGATCATTGCCCACGCATGTCGTGTACCCAGACTTTTCTATGATGTCCGAGGACGAGGAGAATAGGAGTGAGAGCGATAATTCCGATCAGTCGTTTGGATGCTACGACGCTTCGGAAAAGAGAAGGAAGGTGTCTCGGAAAACCGGGCAGGTGGTGGTAGTCAAGCAGAGGCAAGCGGCCAATGCCAGGGAAAGGGATCGGACGCAAAGTGTTAACACCGCCTTCACTGCCCTTCGCACGCTGATACCCACAGAGCCGGTGGATAGGAAGCTCTCCAAGATAGAGACTCTACGCTTGGCATCTAGCTACATCTCCCACCTGGCTAATGTGCTGCTGACAGGGGAGGGCTGCGAAGATGGGCAGCCGTGTTTCAGTACGGTATACAGACCCCGGGACGAGTCGGAAGGGAAACTGCCACGCAGCATTTGCACGTTCTGTCTTAGCAACCAAAGGAAGGGGGTAAGTGTATCAAATGATACAATGCTGGCCAGCATTTTGAATATATCTATCGATCTATCGATCTATGTATTGTAACTGTACTGTCTGCCCTCATGTTGTAAAGCACTGCATAAATCCTGTATCATAATAATTAATATTATCTATCTACCTATATACCTATCACAAAATATAAGGGGCAGGAATTTAGGTGACTGAGTTAATAGAAGTGTAATTGTGAACTGCAATGCTAAATCGTCTATAGCAATTGAGAAGAGACGAATCCATCTCTGTATTGCTGATTAAAAACAGAAAAGCAAGGTAATGGTGGAACCATGGTGGTTCAAGGTTTGGAGGTCAACAAATACTACAAGTAGTGCTAAGGGTTGCAATATAATATAAATAAGATAATATGCCGTAAGGTCTTTGTTCTCAGCAGGAATGGGCCAATTAATGCCGAATTCAGCAGCCAGCTATTTCCGTTACAGCAGACCTTGCAAGGGATGCTGCGTTTTCATTATCAACATCAAAATTACAGTTAGGCATCAGTTGGACCTAGAATTTATGCTGTCCACCTAGATCCTAGGACTAGTTTATTACAGATCCTAGGACAAGTCTATTACAGATCCAGGGACTAAATGAGTAAAGATCATCCTAGGCACTGATTCTGAAATGCTACCCTGGGCAGTGATTCTGAAATGCTACCCTGGGCAGTGATTTTTAGATGCTACCCAGGGCACTGATTCTGAGATGCTACCCTGGGCACTGATTCTGAGATGCTTCCCAGGGCACTGATTCTGAAATGCTACCCTGGGCAGTGATTCTGAAATGCTACCCTGGGCAGTGATTCTTAGATGCTACCCAGGGCACTGATTCTGAAATGCTACCCAGGGCACTGATTCTGAGATGCTACCCAGGGCACTGATTCTGAAATGCTACCCAGGACACTGATTCTGAAATGCTACCCAGGGCACTGATTCTGAGATGCTACCCAGGGCACTGATTCTGAAATGCTACCCAGGGCACTGATTCTGAGATGCTACCCTGGGCAGTGATTCTAAGATGCTACCCTGGGCAGTGATTCTGAAATGCTACCCAGGACACTGATTCTGAAATGCTACCCAGGACACTGATTCTGAAATGCTACCCAGGACACTGATTCTGAAATGCTACCCAGGACACTGATTCTGAAATGCTACCCTGGGCAGTGATTCTGAAATGCTACCCAGGACACTGATTCTGAAATGCTACCCAGGACACTGATTCTGAAATGCTACCCAGGGCACTGATTCTGAAATGCTGCCCAGGGCACTAATCCTGAAATGCTACCCAGGGCACTGATTCTGAGATGCTACCCAGGGCACTGATTCTGAAATGCTGCCCAGGGCACGGATTCTGAAATGCTACCCAGGGCACTGATTCTGTGATGCTACCCAGGGCACTGATTCTGAGATGCTATCCAGGGCACTGATTCTGAAATGCTACCCAGGGCACTGATTCTGTGATGCTACCCAGGGCACTGATTCTGAGATGCTACCCAGGGCACTGATTCTGAAATGCTACCCAGAGCGCTGATTCTGAGATGGTACCCAGGGCGCTGATTCTGAGATGCTACCCAGGGCACTGATTCTGAGATGCTATCCAGGGCGCTGATTCTGAAATGCTACCCTGGGCAGTGATTTGGAGATGCTACCCTGGGCAGTGATTCTGGGATGCTACCCAGGGCACCTATTTTGAGATGCTACCCAGAGCACTGCAAAGACAATGGGGTTGATTTATTAAAATACTAACTAAAACAATAAAAACAAAAATAATAATACAGATCATAAATGTTAAATGTTGGAATAGTATTTACTGGTTTAAGAGCCATTGGGGGTTATTTACTAAAACCCGAGGGTGCAAAATCTGGCACAGCTGTGCATGGCATCCAATCGGCTTCTTTTTTTTTTTTCAAATATAATTTTTATTGAAGTAAGAAGGCAGGCATATCAAAACATAGTACATCGTATATTCCCCATACATTGCCCCCATTCCAGGGTTTAGCGACATTGAGTGTACCGGAAGTGTTGATGCAGGAAGACATTCCGAACTCCACTGGGGGGATTGATCTTATGCAAAGAAACATCAATCAAACAACGTCATATCGCCCCCCAATCAGCTTCTAACTTCAGCTTGTTCATTTACGATTGGACAAAAAAATATCAAACTGGAAGCTGATCGGTTTCTATGCAGAGCTGCACCATATTTTGCCCTCCAGTTTTAGTTAAATTAACCCTTATATGGCCAAACGTCTGTGGACACCTCACCATCACAACTATATGAGCTTGTTGGATATTCCATTCCAAAACCAAGGGCATTAATATAGAGCTATCCCCTCAACTTGCAGGCTTTAACAGTCTGCAATCTTCTGGAAAGGATGCCAAAATATTGATTTGAAATTTGTCTGTTGTGCCAAAAAATTTCAGCCAAAAGAGCATTTGTGAGGGGAAGTTTGGTTGTTGAAGAATAAGACCTGGCTCACAATTGGCATTCCAATTAATCCACTAAAGGTGTTCAGTAGGGTTGAGGTGCTGTGTGTGACGTCAGATCCCCGCCGTCTGCAAACCAACCCCTATAACTAGTAAATAATATCCCAACATTTATATATCTGTACTATTATTATTATTATTATAAAGGGTTCATATAGTTTGCATTGCATTTTACAACAATTAAATAATTTTAATATTCTGTTTTTATTATTGCTAGTTGTAATGTATGAGAAGGAACAGGCCAAATATAAAAAGGAACAATTCTTATCAATGCAGACCCTCTGAGTGGGGCCACAGTGGGCAAGAACCCAGTATTGGTATCATAAATATCCAATGTTAATAATTAAATAAATGTATTGTTACATAAACTTATGGATACAAAAACGTAAGCAGGTGTTATAGTGATAGATAATACATACACAAATAATTGTAGCATGTTTAGTGCATTGGCACTCAAGCCCTATGCTTACCCATTGTTATAATTACAAGAAACTAAAAACTGGAATATCGTCATTCTGTTTCATTTAAAGATCTCCAAAATATCCTTACAAAAGGGGACATCTTGTCAAACAGAATTTAAGCGCACATGCTGATAAAATGTGGTCAAACTTTCAATGTATCCCTTGTATTTTAGTGTAGAATAATAAAAAAGGAAAGCTCGGAGGTGTAATGTATTCTGCAGAGCCTGGTGCTGCACAGTAACAAAAGGCAGCACTCTGGGGTAATCTTTACATTTTGGCTGGAGGGTTAAGCAAAGCACTTTGCAGGGGCCTCAGACACATAAGCTGCTATGATACCCTTTTCTCCACTGCGGTAAATTAAATCCAGCGCCATTGTTGTCATTTCCACACTGGACTTTTGAATATGGCCGCCTTTATTTGCCAGAAGACTGAGGTTTTCCTGTGAATGAGGGGTGCAGCTATTTTTGGCCGTGGAGTTTCTCCTCACTATATAAATAAACCCCCTATCCATATTAATTTTTCACTTCCTTTCATTGCAACATTCTATAGTGATACTTCCCTATCCTAGTGGCAGCCATGACACAGGAGTTCTACAGCACAACTGTCCACAACAAAGGCCGAGGCTTCTCAGTGTTTGTGATGCATTAACATATTAATCAGGCCCACGCTCATTAGGACAAAGTGTGGCACTTGTTAAATACTGGACATGTCAATTAGGTTTTCTTTTTATCCAGCAGTGTCAGTGCAACAACAACAAAAAAGGGGCCATTTTAATAAAGACTATTTCTCTATTGTGTCAGTGGGCTGATAAAAATAAGCTACACCGAGGTGGATTTTGTAATTAGTGCAGTTGATTTACTAAAACTGGAGAGTGCAAAATCTGTTGGAGCTCTGCATAGAAACCAATCCGCTTCTAACTTCAGCTTCTTCAATTAAACTTTGACAATAAAACCTGGAAGCTGATTGGTTTCTATGCAGAGTTGTGGCAGATTTTGCACTCTCCGGTTTTAGTAAATGAACCCCAGTGTGTCTTTGCAAAGCACAGGAGTAAAAGATAGCACTATGATATGTACAAACATATTTCTTGTTTGAGATATAAAATGCATCTGATCAAATACATTCACCACACGGGGATTGGATAACGTGGGTCTGTGCAGTCACAACAAAATATCCCCTAGCCTGTCACTATCACGTGCTAATTGGTCAATAACATCGTCCTTCACTGCATATTATGATGATTCACCTCCAGGAGTCTAATTCAGTGTTTTTCAACTCCAGTCCTCAAGGCACACCAACAGGTCATGTTTTCAGGATTTCCATGAGTTTGCACAGGTGATTTGATCAGTTTCACTGCCTTAGTAATTACCACAGCTGTTTCATCTGAGGGAAATCCTGAAAACATGACCTGTTGGTGTGCCTTGAGGACTGGAGTTGGGAAACACTGGTCTAATTTACTTAAGCCTCGTACACGCGGGACGACGATCGCATACAACAGGTCGTACTAACGACCGTTGTATGCGATCTCGATCATTCGTATGCGCGATTAGAACAGCCGACATACGACGGTCGTACAAGGGAGATGTATGAGCAGACTAGAAAACTTGGTTGTACCAACAAGCGGTCCTACGACCGTTGTATCGTGTGTACAGAGCAGTTGGTACAACAAGTTGTATTGTGCAAAACACGCATGCTCAGAAGTCAGGAATGGCCGGATGCTAATTACATGCACCTGAATGTTCTTTCTGTGGTCGTACGATCGTGTAGTGCAGTCAGTATGCAAGTTACATTATGCAACATACGATTTACGAAGATCGTACGTACGATCGTAGTCCAGTGTGTACGAGGCTTTACACCAGCCTTTCTTAACCACCTTCAACACCGAGGAACCCTTGAGATAATTCTCCGGTCTCGGGGAACCCCTGCTAAAAATTAAATATCTACAACTCATGATACATTAGTGTGATGGTCAATGGGAAGAATGCTCCCTACACTTGTGGTCATTGGGAAGAATTCCCCCCTTACAGAGAGCTAAAAAGATCAATGATGTCATTGGGAATTTATCTGAGAGGTAGAAATTGACCATTGCTCAAGGAACCCCTAGCAAACTCTGGAGGAACCCTAGGGTTCCACGGAACCCTGGTTGAGAAACTCTGCTTTACACAATAAGTACAGGCCTGGTAAATGAGAGATGCATGGGTCCTGATTTACTAAAACTCTGCATAGACACCAATCTGCTTCCAGGTAAGATTATCAAAGCTTAATTGAGCAATTGAGCAAGCTGAAATTAGAAGATTGATTGGCTACCATGCACAGCTGCATCAGGTTCTGATTGCTCCAGTTTTATTAAATCAATCCCATTGCTGTCTACCAATAAAATATATGAAAAGATTGCAATAAAACAAACTATTAATTTACCAATATTGCTACTTTTTATATTCCTTTAAATATTAAACCAATATTGTGTGACATTCAGTAGCTCATTTCAAGATTATAAGTAATTATAATCAATGCTAACTGTAAGCCTTATTTACAAAGCTCCAAGATACATATTGGTTACAGCTCAGTCCCACTATTGGTTGGTTTGTTGCTAGTGATTAAAGGCCTGTGGGGTTGATTTACTAAAATTGGAGGATGCAGCTCTGCATAGAAACCAATCAGCTCCCAGGTTTTTATTGCCAAAGCTTAATTGAAGAAGCTGACATAAGAAGCTGATTGGCTTCCATGCACAGATGCACCAGATTTTGCGCTCTCTAGATTTAGGCTGGTGTCACACTGGTATGACACGAGAGTCCTCCGACTGTGGATCCGACTTTGCCCTGCGACTTGAAGTCTGACTTCCATCCGACTTCAATGAATGGGATCCGACTTTGATCCCAACAATACCAGGTACTTTGTGTCTGGTATGAATCTATAGGGAAAATCCACGCCAAATTAAAAAAAAAATAGGCCCAGGGTTCCCCAAGTCCATACCAGACCTTTCGGTCTGGTATGAATTTTAAGGGGAAAATCCAGACCCTTATCTGAGCACGAAGCCCGGCAGGTCAGGAAAGGGGGTGGGGTGGTGAGCACCCCCCCTCCCCGAATCATACCAGGCCACATGCCCTCAACATGGGGGGGGTGGGTGCTTTGGGGCGAGGGGGCCCATACTCATTCACATAGGGTGGGGGGCCGGGATCTGAGGGGCCAGATTCCGATAAGCCCCTCACTCACAGACCCCGACAACCACCGGCTAGGGTTGTCAGAAAGAGGCCCTTATCCTCATCAACATGGGGACAAGGTGATCTGGGGTGGGGGGGAGCGCAGGGCCCCCTCTGCCCCAAAGCACCCACCCCCCCATGTTGAGGGCGTGTGGGCTGGTATAGTTCGGGGGGGGGGCGCTCGCTCGTCCACACTCCCTTTCCTGTCCTGCCGGGCTGCGTGCTCGGATAAGGGTCTGGTAAGGACTTTGGTATGGTCTTGGAGGGGGAGCCGCTAGCCATTTTTTTTTTAATTTGGTGTGGAGTTCCCCTTCAGGATCCTCAGAGGACAAGTCGCATGCTAAAGTGGGATCAGTTAGGACGATGATCCGACTTCGATGATAATCAATGGGCTGAAGTAGGATCAAAGTTGGACCAAAGTAGTGCAGGAACCTTTTTCAAAGTCGGGCCGACTTGTGTCGGACCAGTTAAGACGGTTCTCATAGGGAACCATTGATTTTTACACATCATGCGACCAATGTCGGAGCATTTGTCGTACCAGTGTGAACCCAGCCTTAGTAAATCAACCCCTGTGTTTGTAAAGAAACTCAATAGGCCCGCCACCCAGGCTGATGCTTTACCAAGTATGATGCGTGATGACGCACTAGCACAAATGCTTCCTGGTTCAACCAGGTTCTGCCAGTGCACATGCGCTAAATGGTCAATCCTCTGTCCACAGGAAGGGGATTTCTTTGCTTTTGGCTACAAAGATTTTAAGAGTATGTTGTGCGATAACAAAGTTCCCTGAAGCACCTATTACCACAGTTCTGCATGCCCCAAAATATTGGAGAGGCTTGAGTACATCAAAATCATAATTTTAGTACAAACGTTAAAATTATAGTAACCTAAAGCAGGGTTGGACAAAGCCTAGGGATCAATACTCCAAAAAAGTTGCATCTCATGCCTAAGGCCTTCCATAGACTGATCGAAATTTGGCCAGTTCAGCAGGAACCTGACGAATTTTGATCCATCTATGGACATATGGGCAGGCTGGTTGTATTGAAGTCAATCCATTGACCATTTGTTTTTTTCCTGCGATCACTGCAAGTGGCGATCATTGTATTCTAACGGCTGGGAAACAACCTGCTGTCCAAGTGCAATAGCGCAGCGGGAGGGATTACAATTTTCTTTCCTCCAGCCACAGGTTGAAGGAAAGAAAATTGTATAATGTACGGGCTTGCTTAACTTTTGAGGTTTTCTCTATTTGTTATCAATGGAGCTGGCTCCAGAGAAAAGAAACCTGCTTGCTCTGTATTGGACAGACTGGCTCCTGAATTCCATATTCATATGTCCAACTCTACCTTAAAATAAAGTACTTAAAGCAAACTAGAAAATAAAGAGAAGCTCTGAATAATTGCTATAATCATGATACAAGGCCTGCAGTTAAAAGTTCCCTTAAACTGGTTGGTTGTAAACGTTCAATTTAAAAAACAAACAAACATTCCTATACTTACCTGCTCTGTGCAATGGTTTTGCACAGAGCAGCCCCAATCCTCTTCTTCTGGGGTGCCCCGCCGGCGCTCCAAGCCCCTTCTCTTCATCGGGTGCCCCCACGGAAAGTTGCTTTCCCTGTGCAGGCTCACTCTCGCTGCTGCGTCTAATGACAGACAGCGGTAGTTGGCCCCGCCCCCGTGTCATAGCTTTTGATTGACAGCAGCAGGAGCCAATGGCTCCCGCTGCTATCAATCTGTCCAATGAGGAGAGAGACAGCGGCTGGAGCTGGACTCGTGCACATCGCTGGATCAGATCGGGTAAGAAAAAGGGAAGGGGGGGGGTGCAGCACAGAAGGTTTTCCATCTTACTGCATTAGGGTGAAAAACCTTAAGGCTTTACAACCACTTTAACCTATTCATTCTGCATTCTTGCAAATGCGTTCAAAACTACAAATGCATCCAGTCTTAAATGTTATAGGAAATAGATGTAAAAAGTACAGTAGCCCCTAGCAAACTATCTCAACTTCAGGATAGTGACAATAAGCAAAAAATGGCTGAAGAGGGTTTAATCTACAGACTGGGGCTATGAAAAGTAAATTAAAGTTGTCAATCTTTGCTGATCCGCAATACTCAAGGAGTGTTATTATTCCATTTCTATGAACGTTATATAGTGAAATACACATTTTTTTTTCTTCTTAGTGTATGACTGCATTTTTTATGCGAGCGCTCATAGAGAATACAGGTGTATACATTTGTAACAGAGTTTTATATTGTTTTTGCTAAGACCATTCCTTGTCGTTACAGGCCTCTAGGAGAGATCACGCCGGGGGCTGCCTTAAGGTTCGAGGACTGAACACAGTACGTATTCCACAAAGATGATCATTGCTTTTTCCCGGACTAAAAGTGGAAAATAAGGAATACAAGGCCCGATAATTTAATTTTCTACTAAAGACAGAAAAAAAAATTAGAAGGACCAACAGGTGGCCCGAGAGCCACGGCTAAACCAGAGCGGAGCTGGTCACGTTATCTCTGAATGTTGCTATATGTGGGGAGAACCCGAGCAAGTTGGGGTACAGCTGTCTTGAAACGGGGGAGGGGAAAACACATCACAATAAAGGTCTGGAACTTTTATATCTCATTTGGGACAAAGATTTCTGGGTCACCAACCCCTGGAAGACTATGTGAAGAAAATATTTGTACATATGTTCAACAAATTTATAGATTTTTTTTTATTAAAATAACATTATTAAAATGTGTTTTTGTGGGGTTTTTTTTTAAGAGGTTTACAATTGTGTATTATCTTTCAGCATTACTGAATCATTTATCGTTTACTATCAAGCGCTGACTGGCAACTGCACTTTAACCGCTTGCCTACTGGGTACTAAACCCCCCCCCCTCCTGCCCAGGCCAATTTCAGCGCTGTCGCACTTTGAATGACAATTGTGCGGTCATGCAACACTGTACCCAAAGAAAATTGTTATCGTTTTTAAATAGAGCTTTCTTTTGGTGGTATTTAATCACTACTGGGTTTTTTATTTTTTGCTAAAGAAACGAAAAGAGATAAAAAAATATGCAAACAGGTAATTTTTCTCCTTCACTGATGTGCGCTGATGAGGCTTCACTGATGAGGAGGCACTGATAGGTGGCACTGTAGGGCACTGATAGTTGGCACTAATGGGAACTGACAGGTGGCACTGATGGACACTGATAGGCAGCACTAATGGGAACTGACAGGTGGCACTGATGGGCACTGATAGGTGGCACTAATGGGCACTGGTAGGTGACACTAATGGGAAATGACAGGTGGCACTGATGGGCATTGATAGGTGGCACTGATGGGCACTGATAGGCAGCACTAATGGGAACTGACAGGTTGCACTGATGGGCACTGAGAGGTGGCACTGATAGACGGCACTGGTAGGTGGCACTGATAGGCAGCAATGACAGATGACACTGATGTTGAGGCACTGATTGGCAGCACTGATGGACACTGATAAGCAGCACTGGTGGGCACTGATTGGCAGCACTGGTGGGCACTGAGAGGTGACACTGGTGGGCACTAATAGGCACTGATTAGCTGAATTGGCAGGCACCAAGGCAGAGACCAATGTCCCTGTAACAGAAGCCGGTTACTGTCTTTCTGCTTCTCTCCTCACACTGATTGTGAGGAGGAAAAAAGCAGAAACCCGCTTGTTTACTTCTGTGATCAGCCGTCATTGGCTGACAGCTGATCACATAATAAAGGGCTCGCTGTGATTGGCCCTTTACCCTGTTTGTGATCAGCCGCCCGCCCGCCCCAGGGGGCACGCGAGTAGCGCCATCACGGGAGGACGTCTATTGATGTCCTTCCGGCACTGGAAGCCCGCGCTGTAGCCGCCATTTGGTTATAGCCCGGGCAGAAAGTGGTTAACAGATTTCGCTTCTTATATTTACCAAAATTCAAGTGAAAATGAAAACGGTATTAAACCCAAAACCAAAAATGTATTATATTGCAGCTTACCAATCATTAGATGTGGGGCTGCAATTGTTTCCTTTTTTTAGGCTTTTCCCCCTCTGTTATCACCTGGTGATCTGGCCAGTAACACACCTCCTGTATTAGCACGCCCCCACTCTGGATGAAGGAGAACAGGAGGGCACCTTTGGACAGAAGCATTGCAAGTCTGGGGGGAAGGGAGTGTTAAATGTACTAGCAGATTTCGATAGGATAAGACAGGAGTGATCACATACCAGGGAAGTGTACTCCTATTTTTCAAGTGGAATTGTGGACAAAGGTACATTTTTCAGGGTACTTCTTATGCCTGGTACACACATTCAGCTCTTGTAGCATCCTGTCCGCCCGATTGTCCAGCTTCTGTCAAATGGGCATGCTGGAAAAACAGCAGCTGATCGGCATCCGATCAGTGCTCATAGCCAAGGGCTGTGAGCGCTGAACGGTGTGTTCTGGCGGGAGGCAGTCCCGCTACCAGAACACAATAGCTCAGTGGAGAGATCGCTGTACTAACATTGCATACTTAGTAAAGCAAGCTCCTCGGTTTTTTTTTTTAGTTTAGCCCGCTGGGTTGAACACAAAAAAAACTGTCAGAGCATACCGGCCTTTAGGCACAATTAACATTTTTTTTCATTTGCCTATAACATAACAAATCTTTACTTTTTAAGTTCCATTTCACTTTAAAGTGATTGTAAAGTGTTGTTTTTTTTTTAAAAATAACAAACATGTTATACTCACCTGCTCTGTTGCAGTGGTTTTGCACAGAGCAGCCCGGATCCTCCTCTTCTTGGGTCCCTCTTTGCTGCTTCTGGCCCCTCCCTCCTGTCGAGTGCCCCCACAGCAAGCAGCTTGCTATGGGGGCACCCGAGCCGAGCTGCAGCTCCATATATCCATTCAGACACTGAGCTGCCATTCGGCCCTGCCCCCTCTCTCTCCTGATTGGCTAACTGACCTTGACTGACAGCAGAGGCAGCCAAAGCTGCTGTGCCTCAGCCAATCAGGAGGGAGAGTCCTGGACGGCCGAGGCACTCATGGACATCGCTGGATAGCGATGGGGCTCAGGTAACTATTAGGGGGTGCTGTACAGCTGCTACACACAGAAGGCTTTTTATCTTAAAGTGATTCAAAAGCTTTGTTTTTTTTTCTTTAAAATAACAAACATGTCATACTTACCTGCTCTGTGCAGTGGTTTTGCACCTCCTCCTCTGGGGTCCTCCAGCGGTGCTCCTGGGACCTCCTCCGCATCGAGTGACCCATCAGGGAAAGCTTCCCTGGGGTCACACGTGTGGGTGCACTCCTGTGTCCTGCTGTTTGCATGTATTCACACAAACAGCAGGACTCGGCCCCACCCCCTGCGTCACTGGACCTGACGGACAGCTACGGGAGCCAATGGCTCCCCTGCTATCAGTCCAGCCAATGAGGACCCGAGACACCGGAGGAAGCGGATTGCTCGTAGCCACCGCTGGAGCGAATGGGCTCAGGTCAGTAAAAGGGCGGCTCTGGGGGGGGTCACTATTGAGAAAAGGTTTTTCGCCTTAATGCATAAAACCATGAGACGTTACAACCCCTTTAATGCATAGAATGCATTAAGATAGAAAAGCCTTCTGACTTTACAACTCCTTTAAGTATTATTACTACTCTTCATTCTCTACTATCATACATTTTTGCAGAATCATGGTAAATTGCTAAGACATCTCTTTAAGGCCTCTTGCACACATGAGTAAAAAATGCCACATTTTATAAATTAGATGCATTGTTGTCTATGGAACAATGCACACAGCTAAAGATTGCACACAGAGTAAAGATCAGTAATACAGCAATAAGTACAAAACCGTAAAACAAAAATAGAAAATGTTACATTTGAGTGCAGTAATTTACGCGCATACACGTTTATAAGCATGTTTACGGGAGTATAAATGAGAATATTAAAACACTGATGTCTATACGCTTACAGGCCCCTTTCACACTAGCGGACCCGTTGGGTCCGGCTGTCCGTTTTTCAGGTGGACCCGACTGGACCACCCATTGGGGTGGCGGATGTCAGAGGAGATGTGTCCGCTGTCGCCCACCGACATCTGATCCGATAAAAATAGACAGACAGGGATACGTTCGCCATCCATCCGGCGGATCCGGTCGGATTATGATCGGATGGAAATGGACATGCACTCAGTTTCCATCAGAACGCCCAAAGAGAGAAGCGGGCTGTGTCTAACCGTAAGGTGTCAACCACCTGCTCAGTGGGGATCAGCGGAGAGATACCCCACTGAGCAGGTGGATCCGCTTGGACGGAATTCCCCCCCGTGTGAAAGGGGCCACACACCTTTACATGCTTATAAGCATGTTTAAGCAACATTTTACAAAGGATCTTTCTGTAAACAAGATCCTGAGTATAGACATTGGTAAATTCATATGTCTGTCTGCAACTGCCCTTAACCACTTGCTGCCCACCCAAAATGTACTGTGAGCAAAGCGACATAACCGTACGTCGCTGCCTATTTCTGGGTTTAGAGGGAGCGATTTGTCAGCTTCTCGTCCATGCTAAGCAGTGATGAGACACTGCAAGATCTAGTTTTAAAGCAGCACACTTCACACATTACACATAATTAGCCACACATTTGATCGCTCTAGATGTTAACCCCTTCCCAGCCAGCGTCATTAGCACACTAACAGTGTGTAGTATTACAGTATCAATGTCACTGATGATGTCAGTGGCAGTTAGTTACGCCCAGCATCAGTTAGTGTCAGATTGCCCACTGCACTATCGCAGACCCATTATAAGTCACCGCCATTAGTAGTGCAAGAAAATAAAAATCACAGTATATATATATATATTTATACACAGTTTTGCTCATAAGTTTACATACCGTGGCTGAATTTATGATTTCTTGGCCATTTTTCAGAGAATATGAATGATAACACAAAAACATTTCTTTCGCTCATGGTTGGTGTTTGGCTGAAGCCATTTATTATCAAGCAACTGTGTTTACTCTTTTTTAACCACTTCAGCCCCAGAAGGATTTGCCCCCTTCCTGACCAGAGCCCTTTTTGCGGCACTGCGTCGCTTTAACTGACAATTGCGCGGTCATGAGGCGTTGTATCCAAACGAAATTTGCGTCCTTTTTTCCCCACAAATAGAGCTTTCTTTTGGTGGAATTTGATCACCACTGCGTCATTTCTGATCGCCGCTATAAACAAAAGAAGAGCGACAATTTTGCAAAAAAACCCAAATTTCTTACTTTTTGCTAAAATACAAATCCGCTCTAAGGGTTAACTGTGTTCCCTGGGCGTGTTCTAACTGTCTTAGTGTTTCACTGGCAGGGGGAGCTGAGTGATCACAGCTTCCATATAGAGGAAGGCTGTGATCACTCCCTTTCCCCTCTAACAGAATGCAGATCCGTGTTTACTTACACGGACCTCCGTTCTTTCACTCCGGGGGGGGGGGGGGGCATTGCGGGTAGCCGGCGGAGATCGAGTCCGCCGCACCCGCTCCCTGGCCCTCCCCGGACACAGTGAGCGCGCGAGCGTGCCTCCGGCGGCTCGCACACGCTCACAGTGCACAGAGCCATCTTGTCGTCGTCAACCTGCGGTTGACGGTCGGCAAGTGGTTAACCACTTCCCGACCATCTTGCATACTTTTACTGCTGCAAAATGGCAGCATAGCACGAATCGCCGTCTATATAGCCGCAGCTAGTGAGTGAGACCATGGGTTGGGTGGACTCGATATCCATCGGCGACCTGCAATCTCCTAATACAGAGGAAAAACAGGGAACCGCCGATGTAAAAACGGCCTTTCCCCATTCTGTCAGGCTGCATGACGGTGATCTACTAATCCCTGTCATCGGGATCAGTTAGATCTGTCATGCCCCTGCCAGCCCAGCCCCCACCACAGTTATAACACAGTGAGGGAACACATTTAACCCCTAGATCGCCCCCTGCAGGTTAACCCCTTCACTGCCAATGACATTTATACAGTAATCAGTGGCTATTTTTAGATCTGATCGCTGTATAAATGTCATTGGTCCCAAAAAAAGTGTCAAAAGTGTCCGATCTGTCCGCCGCAATATTGCAGCCCAGATAAAAAATTGCAGATCGCTGCCATTACTAGTAAAAAAATAAATAAATAATAAAAATGCCATAAATCAATTCTCATAGTTTGTAGATGCGATAACTTTTGCGCAAACCAATCAATAGACGCTTATTGTGATTTTATTTACCAAAAATATGTAGAAAAATACATTTTGTCCTAAACTGATACATTTGTTTTTTGTTTTATATATTTTTTGGATATGTATTATAGCAAAAAGTAAAAAAATATTGTGTTTTTTTTCAAAATTGTCGCACTTTTTTGTTTAAAACACAAAAAATAAAAACCGCAGAGGTGATCAAATACCACCAAATGAAAGCTCTATTTGTGGTAAAAAAGATTGTCAATTTTGTTTGGGTACAACGTCGCACAACCACGCAATTGTCAGGTAAAGCGACGCAGTGCCGAATCACAAAAAGTGCTCTGGTCAGGAAGGGGGTAAATCCTTTCAGGGCTGAAGTGGTTAAATAATAATGACAACAGAACTACCCAAATGACCCTGAGTAAAAGTTTACATAACCCAGTTCTTATTACCGTGTATTGACCCCCTTTAACATCATTGACAGCTTGAAGTCTTTTGTGGTATTTGTGGGTGAGGCTCTTTATCTTCTCAGATGGTAAAGCTTCCCATTCCTCTTGGAAAAAAGCCTGCAGTTTCTGGACATTCTTGGGCTGTCTTGCATGAACTGCATGTTTGAGATCTCCCCAGAGTGGCTCAATGATATTGAGGTCAGGAGACTGAGATGGCCACTCCAGATCCTTCACTTTATTCTGCTGTAGCCAATGACAGGGCGACTTGGCCTTGTGTTTTGGATCATTGTCATGTTGGAATGTCCAAGTACGTCCCATGCGCAGCTTCCTGGCTGATGAATGCAAATGTTCCTCCAGTATTTTTTGATAACATACTGCATTCATCTTGCCATCAATTTAGACCAAATTTCCTGTGCCTTAGTAGCTCACACATCCCCAAAACATCAGTGATCCACCTCCGTGTTTCACAGTAGGAATGGTGAACCTTTCATCATAGGCCTTGCTGACTCCTCTCCAAAAGTAGCGTTTATGGTTGTGGCCAAAAAGCTCAATTTTGGTCTCATCACTCCAAATAACTTTGTGCCAGAAGGTTTGAGGCTTGTCTCTGTGCTGTTTGGTGTATTGTAAGCTGGATACTTTGTGACATTTGCATAGTAATGGCTTTCTTCTGGCGACTTGACCACGCAGCCCATCTTTCTTCAAGTACCTCCTTATTGTGCATCTTGAAACAGCCACACCACATGTTTTCAGAGAGTCCTGTATTTCCCCTGAGGTTGTTAGTGGATTTTTCTTTGCATCTCCAACAATTTTCCTGGCAGTTGTGGCTGAAATTTTAGTTGCTCTACCTGACCGTGGTTTGGTTTCAACAGAACCCCTCATTTTCCACTTCTTGATTAGAGTTTGAACACTGCTGATTGGCATTCTCAATTCCTTGGAAATCTTTTTATATCCCTTTCCTGTTTTATACAGTTCAACTACCTTTTCCCGCAGATCCTTTGACAATTCTTTTGCTTTCCCCATGACTCAGAATACAGAAACGTCAGTGCAGCACTGGATGAAAGATGCAAGGGTCTGTCAGGAGTCCAGAAACTCATTGACCTTTTTTACACACACACTAATTACAAGCAAACAGATCACAGGTGAGGATGGTTACCTTTAACAGCCATCCAAACCCCTTTGAGTCAACTTGTGTGCATGTTATCAGGCCAAAATCACCAGGGTATGTAAACTTCTGATCACAGTCATCTGGGTAGATTCTGTTGTCTTTATGATTTAAAAAGAGTAAACACAGTTGATTGATAATAAATGGCTTCAGCCAAACACTAACCATGAATGAAAGAAATGTTTTTGTGTTATCATTCATATTCTCTGAAAAATGGCCAAGAAATCATGGGTATGTAAACTTATCAGCACAGCTCTGTGTATATATATATATATATATATATACAGAATACCATAGTTTGTAGATTTTTTTAATTTTCTTTACTGAATATAGTTAATGGCAGAAAGTAAAAAATATGTTTTTTTTTCAAAATTTTCGGTCCTTTTTCATTTATACTGCAAAAAATAAAAATCCCAGTGGTGATCAAATACCACCAAAAGAAAGCTCTATTTGTGTGAAAAAAATGGCACAAATTTTGTTTGGGTGCAGTATTGCATGACCGCGCAATTACAAGTTAAAATAGCACAGTGCTGAATATCAAAAAATGGCCTGGTCATGAAGGTGGCACAATCTTCCGGAGCTGGTTAAGCTGTTCAACAGGACCTTCCAGTTGAGGCACCAAGTGATACTGTTGACCTTCAATGGAACCACACGCAAACCAAACAGAAAAGCATAATAATACACAGTAATGTTCTAATGTTTAACTTGCGTTGGTCATCTTAAAGACTAATGACCTCATGTTATAGGTATGTATGAAAGACTTGCAGGGAGTTTGGCTAAAGGAAACAATATACACTACGGCTCAGCAGGAAGGACGGTAAAGGCCAAAGGTCTGTGTTTCTGAATTCATAAACCCTAAGCTGATAAAACACAGAGCCAATATTTTCTATATATATAATATTCTTTACAATAGAAAAAAAAAACTGGCCTGAGAAGCCTTAGAGGAAGCTGACATTACCAGAGTGCCAGGCAACATACAACTTTTGGGACAGTAATGTCATTGGATTCAAAGTATGGCAGCTTCTATACAAGGCTTTCCAAAACACACATTTTCCAAATGAAAGATGTACATCAAAGATACTCAGTTGAGCAAATTTATAACATTACCACCAGTTCATTCATCTATTGTTGACAGTGCAGTTTTAAGAGGGCCATAGATGATTTAAATGATCTATAAGCAGGCTGACTGTGCCCAACTCGATCCATCGATTGACTTGGGTACAACCAGCATCTCAGATATTTACATGCGATTACTGCCAGTGGCTATATCTGCTAGCAATAATAACTTTAACTGTATTCTCCTGGCAGGGATGGCTCCCTGTGCCCCCCCCCCCCCCCCACCGGGAGAAAACACAACAGCTCTGTGGGAGGGATTCCCCCATCAAGGCTGACTGTGTTGATGAGGGAATCTAGCGATTTTCTTTCCCCCAACCCGTGGTTGCAAGAAAGAAAATCACACCATCTATGACCTGCCTTTGATGGACAGGGTAATTTTAAATGGACCCAGGCATTGCTTTCCTGCAATGAATATGTCAAACACAAGTCAGCAAATTGCCAATGTCTTTAATGGAGCAGTACAAGTGGCGGCCGGTCCACAAGGGGTGCAGGGTCGCAGTCCCCCCAGCCCGCGGCGCCGCCCCCCCAGCTCGCACCATCTGTGTGGCCATGCACCGTGCGAGGGCCCAGACCAATACGTTTCTACCAATCCATCACCCCCTTACAGGCACGTGACCACATCCCGAGGCCCCAATTGGGCAGTTTTATATTGTCCTCAGGGCACAGAGCACTGCGCCCCGAGCCCTCCCACCCTGCGATGCCAGCGAATCAGCATTGGCTTCCAGCTTCCCAGCAATTCAGAACCCGGAAAGAAGACGGGGTGAAGAAAGAAACTGTGGCGTCAGACAGTCCAGGAGAGCTCCGCTGTAGGTGGAGTACGGATCTGGAGGGGTCCGCCCGCGCCCCCCCCCCAAATCCTCCAGCACCAGCCACCACTAGCAGTACATGAGGGGTTAGAGGCTGTTTGACATGCTTCATATTGCACTGCATTTTTTTGGATGTAGCCAGTCTTATTAGGCTTCATGCACACAGGGCATCTGCCCAGCTCTCCTAGAAGCCTTTCCTCCTGGCAGCAGCATTTTGGCAGAAAAAAACACTTCACGGCAAGAGCTTGGGTGTTAATTCATTTCATTGGCCAGAATAATAATTTATTCTGCAGCACTGAAATGAATTAATGCTTCAGTGCTAAACATATCTAGTGGCAATGCACTTTTAAATGCGTTTACACATGTCAAGTGTTATTTTCTGCCTCTGCTCCTGGACGTGCTAACAATGTTTATTTTTTTCTGTCTCTAAATGCCTATGTGTGCATGGTAAATGCCTATGTGTGCATGGTAAATGCCTATGTGTGCATGGACACACAGGTTAACATGCAGAGGCAGAAAAAAAATGCCAGATGCCCCTAGGAGCAGTGTTAATTAAAAATGTCTAGTGTGCGGCCTTAAAGTGGTTCTAAAGGCAGAAGTTTTTTTTTATCTTGATGCATTCTATGCATTAAGATAAAAAAAAACCTTCTGTGCGGAGAGCCTCCCTCCTCCCCTAATACTTACCTAAACCCCATCTCGATCCAGCGATATTGCACAAAAGACTAGGCTGTCCGGGCTTCTCCCTCTTAATTGCCTGAAACACATAGTGGGCACCATTAGCTCCTCAATCAAAGTCAGTGAGCCAATGAGGAGAGAGAGGGGGCTCCATGTCTGAATGGACACACAGAGCAGCGGCTCAGTTCGGGTGCCCCCATTGCAAGCTGCTTGCGGTGGGGGAACCTGGCAGGAGGGAGGGGCCAGGAGCACTGGCGAGGGACCAGAGAAGAGGACAATCTGGGTTGCTCTGTGCAAAACCGTATAACATGTTTGATATTTTTAAACAAAAAAAAAAACCAAGACTTTAGTATCACTTTAAGATGTGTAGGAACTGCAAGCAAAGCAGGTCAGGAGCAGCCTTTTCTAGTCATGATGATTTTATAGGAAAATATGTAAAAATGGGTCCTTATAAATAGTTTGTCCCAATTGTGACTGCCACTTTTGCTGGACAGCTCGGTCTGTTAGCTGAAGTGGAAAAATAATGGATCTACTGGCAGAATCAACAGGTAATAGAATTCTGTTACGGAGGGGACCCAGAGATACAAAACTACTGTGTTAATGCAAATGCCAGACTGCATTATATATGCAATTTTCTAATTTTGTCTAAAGTTAGACCTGGGTTCACACTTATGCGATCCGAAAATCGGACAAAAATACCGCTATCCAAGCGATCGTACGATAATCGGATGATTAGTACAGAGCTTTCGAGAGCCGATCATGACAGTTCATCTGATATTATCCGATGGGACAAGCACAAAATTTTTTCTGGTATGATACAAGATCGGACGATTTTCCTTTAATCAGTACGGTTGTCATCCAAAAATATAATACAAATACAACACAACGCATTACATCACTTGAGACTTTTTATACTGTTGTATGAGAATTTTCATAACTTTAGTAACCTCTTTATTTTTGATATGCCACTAACATGCAAAAAAAAAAAAAACGGACGATCTGTCATCCGATTTTTGGATCATGTGTACGGGCCATATAGGAAACTAACAAAAAAGCTCAACAAACCTAGAGCAGCAGGTGTGCAAAGCTACATCTATATTCAGAGACTGTATAAAAATAGGATTTTATATTAAATCTATAAAACGGCACTGCTGAGAAATACTTGTTAGGCTTCATGCACACAGGAAGTTAAAAAAACGTCCAAAAAACGTCAGTAGCTTATCAGTGATTTTTTTCAGCTTTTACCAGAGTTATATTACCAGCGATTTTTTTCCAATTGATCTAAAACTTCCAAAAACGTTTAGCGTTTAGCCGCATTTTTACAGCTGAAAAACGTCTCTCAGAACCCTCTGGTCTGCTAAAAACAGTTGATAACTGCCTATGTGTGCATGAACACATAGGAAAACATGATGGAGGGTTAGAAAAAAAAACGTCTGCGGCTAAAAACAGCTGCTGCAAAACAGTCAATAAACGTCCTGTGTGCATGAGGCCTTAAGCTTGAGTGTAATATACCTTATCACCCTTGATCTGACCCGACTTGACTTTAGTTAGTCGATGATGCTCCACTGACATAGAGGGGATGAGGGCTGTGAAAATGAAGAAAAAGAGTTCCTGGAAAGGGAAATAAATTATATTCTGTAAAGATAAACACCAAATATACCAATATATAATTTACCAAAATTGTGTATATTTATTTTAATATCAGTAACCCATAGTAATCACTCATAAAATTCTCTATAAAATAGGGGACATCCCTTTTCCACTAATGTTGACCATAGATATATACGTATCTCCCTGACAATCACAGGTAATATAATAAAGTGCATATATAGCAATCATAATACAAGTGAAGCTATCGCCAAGATGGGCCGCAATCCCTGTCAGATGCCGACAGTAGCACATGGGGGTGCTTTTTATTTTTCATCCTACAGCACAGAGAGGGGAGGACTGTCACCTGCACATAGCAACAAGCTGGAAAACCCTCGGTGCCGGTTCACACTGAGGTGACTCAAGTCGCCTGACAAGTCGTCCCCATGCAGTGCAATGGAACCGTTCTAATAGGAGCGACTCAGGTCGCTCCGACTTAGAAAAAGGTTCCTGCACTATTTTCGGGGCGACCTCAGCGCGACTTGCATTGACTTCTATGTAAAGAAGTCTCCTTGCAAGCCACGCTGAGGTCGCCTCGAGCGGGGCGACTTGCTTTGCCCTGCAAGTCGTGCCGACCTCAGTGTGAACCAGCTCTTAATGTGGTAACATTTGCCTAATTAGTAGAGAAACCCATTATTGCGCTCTTGCTGTACAGAAAGAGCCAGTATTCAGAAGCGATAATAAAAAAATCAGGGGCGTTGCTATTGCCCATGGGCAGAATTGCTCCCTTTGTCAATCTCATAAAAGGGCAGCAATATTATTTTTATCCACCTGAGGCAAATGGTGTATTTTCACCAAGCAAAGCAATACACCCCCTTGCTGCTGGCATACTTTGTTTACAATGGTGGGTCTTGCAGGCTTGTAGTTTCAGCTGCAGATGTCAAGCTGTGCGACAGCTGAAAATACATTTCCCAGCAAACCCAAGCGCCTCCTCTTTTGAATCTAAGATTGTCCCTCCTGCACCTAGCATTTTGTTCCAAAAACCTAACGGGACCTGATCAATACACGAGAGCTAATAGCAATGATGAGCAGTAACCGAATGCAACCGGACAGATTCTAGTGTACTTGTGAAAACATTACCATCTCTGGGCTTCTTTAGGCTGATTTCAAACTGATCATTTTTCTTACGTTTTTGCTTTACCAGAAGCGGAAGAAAAATTCATGACCATTAAATCTTATGGAGCTCTTCACACTGGTCAGTTACGTTTTTAAAAGTCCTGGCATGCTGAATTTTTGGTGCATGTTTAGTGCAAAAAAAAAATGCACCTTCCTATTGAAAGAATAGAAAATGCATCAAAAACACACCCATGGTTGCGTTTTTTGGAGTCGCATGTCTTTTTTTTCACGAGTGCAAAATGCATGAGAGACACAACATTTTTACCATGTTTTTTTTGCAACGGAGCAGTTTAAAAGTGGGTACACGCTATAGAAACGAACGGGGGGCAAACGATCGGCTTTTCTCAATGTTTCACAGGAAGTCGGAACCAAGGATAGAAATAATGTACGAAAATTCTCGTACGACAAAGGCCTTTTTTTTTGTTGTTGTTTAGGCCTCTTGCACACTGCAGCTTAAAAATGCTCAGTACAGCTTATTTTTTTTACAGAGCTAAAATACAGCCCATTAATTGTAATGTGCCTATGCAGACATGCGTGTAAACAAGCGCTGTGTATAAAAATAGAAAAATCTGCATTTTTGGTTAGTAATTTACGCCTCATGCACGCAAATACGCGCATATGTCCATAACATATTACGAACGTGAGAATAAATTTGCACGAATTTGCAAATACGCGCATATGCGGGAGAATACACACAATTACATACAAAAAATAAAAAAACAGCTGAAAAAGTAGATGCTCAAACAGGAGTATCGTGTGCAAGAGGCCTTATTGTTTCTAATGCAGTCTTTCATATCTGATATTTCTGGTAAGAAAAAGGTATACATTAAGGGCTAGTTTACACTTGCTTCAAAGGCTTCGGACACGCTTTGAGAGTGCTAGTCAAAGCTCATGTCACTAAATAAAATGGTTAGCTTACAGTCCTGTTTACGCCTTGCTTCGCTTGGTGCTTCGATGAGACTTCGATGAGGCTTTGTGGGGCTTTGATGAGCTTTAGTGGGGCTTCAAGCGAGCTTTGCCATAGACTTCTATGGAGGTTTTGAAGCACCACTAAGGGCTCGTTTACACTTGCTTTGGCTTCAACGCACATTAAAGCCCCTACTGCTTCAGTAAGCTTTTATAGTGTGTTTTTGAGGCTTCAGTGGTGCTTCAATGAGGTTTCAGTGGTGCTTCAGTGATGCTATTTTGAAGCTTTGTTGAAGCTTGGCCAATGCCCTGTGTGTTTGTTGATATCTCACCCTTGTAATTTCTCCAAAAAAAAAGCTAAAGCTGAATTAAAGCCTCTGAAAAGCCGCAGGTGCTTCAAGTGAGCTTCAAACAAGCTTTGTCATAGACTTCTATGGAGGCGTTGGAGAGGCTTTGAAGCCTGGCTAAAGCTGCATGGGGTATAATTTTTGACGCAAAGCTGAAGCGAAGCAAAGCCAATACAAGGTGTAAACAGGACTGTGAGCTAAACATTTTATTTAGTGACCGGAGCTTTGACTGGCGTTAAGGGAGCTTTACCAAAGCATGTCTGACGCCCTGTTTTGAAGCAAAGTGTAAACGAGCCCTTAAGCTACATGGGGTATAATTTTTGAAGCAAAGCAAAGCAAGGTGTAAACAGGACTATAAGCCAACCATTTTATTTGGTGACAGGATCTTTAAAACAAAGCGCGCCGAAGCCTTGTTGAAGCAAGTGTAAACTAGCCGCTAATGTGCGTTGAAGCCAAAGTAAGTGTAAATGAGCCCTTAACGAAAATCGTTAGTGCAGTTGACGGACGAAAACATTTTTGGAGTTTGTCCCACCGTTTTTTTTTTTTTTTTGTTTGGTGGGTTGGATGTCAAAAGATCGAACGATCTGTCCGAATATGAAATCGTTTGTCCGATTTTCTTAGCATGTTCGCCACTTTAAGGGTGGGAAAGTCACATGGCTGGCCACCAGCTAGGAGAATGCTGTATGTGCCAAATTGTATCCATAGAAAAAAAAAACACTTTAGAAAAAAAAAATGTAGCCATGGAAATGTTAATTATTAAATTTAATGCTAAAGAAAAAAAATTGTTGTACTAGCAAGACAAGACATAGATGATGCGATTTTCTTTCTTGCAACCACGAGTATGCGGGGAATCCCTCCCGGAACGCTATTGGGTCTGTCGGTAGGGAGACAGAACACAATGATTACTGCCGGTGGCTATAGCTGTCACCAGTAATCACATGCAAAAAATCTGACAGGCTGGTTGCACTGAAGTAGACCGATTTCATTACAATAAGCCAGCCCATACTCGGTCGGCCGGCCCCTGCTAAACTGGCCGATCTTCGATCCATCTATAGTTGGCTTAATGAGCAGCTCAGGTGTGTTCGGATCCTAGTCCAAACCCAAGTTAGCGAGCCAGCTAGGGAGCTCTCATCTGTATTGGACCAATCGTCTGTGGCAAGGGCATTCCCCATCTAACAACTGCATGTATACAAGGGGCAAATGATTTGCCCAGTACAGCCCAGGCTCTCTTACGCGGATACAGATTAGGATCTGCCCATGCCTGAACTCATCCCTGGCGACAACTAGGCAGTGACAGGATCGCTATTAATAAACGCTCACCTGTATCTACACCATTTGTACCAGTGGGAGAATAAAGCCTCCCTGTTCTGGCCAGAAAAGGAGTGACTCCAAGGCTGGCCATACATTATACAATTTTCCTTTAGATTTAGGCTCCATGTACACTGGATGCTATCTGGGCTCTCTCAGCGTCGGGCAGGAGACGCTGCTTAGAAAACGTTCTTTTGCAACGTTTTGTAAGCAGCGTTTACCGGCGTTTTTTTTTTTTCTTCATTAGCTTCCATTGACTGCAAAAAACGCCGGCCGCCGATAAACAGTCATTTACCGGCGCTTATGAGCATTTAGTGTTTTTTTGTGGTCAAAAGAACGACTTTTGAACGCCAATTCAGGGCGTTCAGATAACAGCCGAAAAACGCCACTGCTGATAAACGACAATTAGCGTCCATGTGTGCATGGACACATAGGATAACATAAAGTAACACCCGTTTATCAGATACAGTGTGCATGGAGCCTTACCAAAACCATATAACAGGAGGTCAAACCTAAACACTTTCGATTTGTATGCAATCAGGCAGGCCCTTGCACTACATAGTTGAAGGTAAATCATTGAATAAGAAAATTGTATGGGCTTATTTCTACTCATTATACCGTTCTTATCACAGATGCGAACCCCAGATTTAAAAATGCACAGTCCAGATGGTCCTCTATGGACCTAGAAATAACTGACAAAGACTGGGCAGAATTCGGTGACACATTTAAAACCTCTGTCATCTCCTCACTCCAGTAAAGCCTCATACACACGGTGTGACGGTCGTACAACCGGACGTCCAAAATCATATGTTGGCTGTTGTGTTTCACATACTGACACGCACTAATCGATCGTACGACCAAGCCGAATGTGGTGACGTGTTACCAGCGTATAAAGAGGAAGTTCAGGTGCATGTGATTTGTGAATTAGGAACGTAGGTTTCCCAGAACGGACACTTCCGGCCGTTCCTGACTTCTGAGCATGCCTGTTTTGCACGTACAACTTTGTAGGACCAACTTCTCTGTACACGTAGTACAACGGTCGTACGACCGCTTGTTGCACAAGAAAAGTTTTCTAGTCTGCTCATCCAACTTCTGTTGTACGACTGTCGGCTGTTCTAATCGCGCGTACTAACGGTCGGATGATCGCACAACAAGCTGTTGTACGACTGTTTTCATACGACCGTCGCACCGTGTGTACGAGGCTTTAGACTGCAAAGGGTGGGTTTGACATCCACGGGCGACTGTTTTAAGGGGTGTGGACAACAGGCTGACTTCTTACACTGCTTCTGGTCATGTCCTATAGTCCAGGACTTCTGGAGGGACAAAGGCTCTTTCATTTCCACGACCCTGGGCCTCCCAAACGTTCTAATTCCCAAGAATTGCCTTTTTGGCATTTTCAAAGAATTACCTATTTCTTCCACTACCAAGAAACTTCTTTGCATCCTATACTTTTATGCAAAGAAGTCTCTCCTACTTACATGGAAGGGATCAGAACCCTTAACTAGAACTCTATGGTTAAAACTGGTGAATGATGCTTTACCTCTTTTTAAACTTACATTTGATCCCAGATAAAGAAGCAAAATGTTTAATAAAACCTGGGGCAGTTGGCTGGCCAGCCCCCTTACATTAAGCCCTCTACTGCCTTGATTGGTTCAACACAATTGATGCTTATGATATCTAAAGCCTCGTATACACGGGATGACGAGCGTACGTACGATCGTCTCAAATCGTATGTTGGCTGTTGTATGTAGCATACTGACTGCACTACACGATCGTAAGACCAAAGAAAGAAAGTTCAGGTGCAAGTAATTAGCATCCGGCCGTTCCTGACTTCTGAGCATGCGTGTTTTGCACAATACAACTTGTTGTACCAACTGCTCTGTACACACGATACAACGGTCGTATGACCGCTTGTTGATACAACCAAGTTTTCTAGTTTGCTCATACAACTCCCCTTGTATGACCGTCATATGTCGACTGTTCTAATCGCGTGAATGAACGATCGATTTTGCATACAGCGGTCGTTTGTACGACCTGTTGTATACGATCGTCATCCCGTGTGTACGAGGCTTTAGATACTAATATGCTGCTTGTAGTAATACCCTATGTTCAAGTGTGATATGGAACTGGACTTTTCTATATCGATAATAACCACGTGAGGTGTGTGCAATTGATGTTAAACAAAAGTTTATTCTGGGAAGCACAATCAATATGGAACCGTACAGATTGGTGAAACTGTAATGTAGGTTTCTATTTGTGTGTTTGTATGACTTTTTTCAAATTCAATAAACATATCTTAAAAAAAAAAATGGCCAGCTTTAGTAATAGATGACTGTTTTGGTTTTTTTTTTTTTGCAACCTCTTGTGATGCTGTTGATTGTGAATTGTGTCAGGGTTGCTAGTGTCCTTGATTGATTGCCATCAATCACATTAATGCCTATTCACACATGCATGAAAATGCATTTTAAAGTAGACATCCAGTTCCTTGGTATGTGGCTGGTTCACATCTGTGCGCCGCAGTTTAGTGTGTTTTTAACGGGTTCATTTACACCTACGTACGTTTGCTACCATGTGTGATACAATGCTCGCACATAGGTGTGAAAAGGCCCTAATGCCCTGTTATATTATTATTTGCAGCTGAACTCCAAGAAGGACAACACATAACTCCCATCCCTTAGCATACCAATTATATATGTAAAAAATGCCAGTCACCTCTTCATCATATTAGTCTGTCAGCTACCCCTAAAAAAATATAAGTGAGTCACAATCCCACACTCACAGGAACTCCCTCTCCAAATGTTACAGCTACTTACTCTGTGTCAGGAGAATTTATGGCTTTAGGAAAAGCTGTTTGAGGATTTTCCAATTCGCTCACAAGCCCAGGGGGTGCGCTGGGATATTTTTAGTCTTGCATATACATATAAAGCCGGTCTTGATGTCTCCAGGTGTCAGCCTGGTGTACAGGACAATACCGCATAACACTGCCATGGACTAATCACACAGCGTTTCCTATATCAAAGTGCCCCAATGGCCTAGCTGCAAATGCTCTGCTTCAAAATTGCACCGGAAAAATGACAGCTGGATAATAAAGCAAACATGTGAGTGACATAAAGGTACAGGCTAGAAAGAAAGATACATTATCCTCGCTCAACTGCAAAACACAGCTTCTTGTGGTCGGGCTGCTACCCTGGCTGAGATGTCTCCAGGATTAAAGTGGTTGTAAACCCTGTTCTACCACTACCACTGTTCTACATGCAAGCCTATAATAAGGCTTACCTATAGGTACTGTTAATATCTCCTATCATAGGAGATATTCACATCATTTGCACATACGTTGCAGTGCCGGACCTTCAGAGCCCGTGCCGGACACAGCGGCTCCCACGCATAAGCGCGGGAGTGACGTAATGGCAGCTCCAGCCACTTACAGCGCCAAAGCCTGCGAACCTGGAAGAAACACTGGGTTAAGATGTCGGCCGTCTCAGAACAGGAACCACTGGTAGGGCTTCACTCCAAGGTATTTCATAATGTGCTAGTATGTGATGCATACTAGCACATTATGCAGTTGTCCTACAGGTTTACAACCGCTTTAACCACTTCAGCCCAGGAAGATTTTACCCCCGTAGCCTCCCTGGCAGTTTTCCCGAGTGTGGCTCGGGGCGAATTTCCATTACACACTCGGGATCGCATCGCTGGATCACCTTGTGCCCTGGATCCAGCGATGTCCCCCTGCTGTGTCTGCGGGCTGTGTCCTCCGACCGATTCACTGTGTGATGCCGGGCTCAGTTCCCTGATAGCGTCGCTTTGCTCAGAGGCGGAGCCGGGCGGCAAATTCAAAGCGTGAAACACACAGTAAACATACAGTACACTGTGATCTGTAAGATTACATTACTGTATGAAATCATTTCACATCCCTTTTGTCCCTAGTGGTTTGCCCAGAGCCCTGCATGCACTTTTATATAATAAATGCCATTCTTTCTGCCTGGAAACTTGAGAACGTCCATGGCATCCAAAAAGTGTCCCTTTACGTCAAAAGCGGTTTTTGATCAGCGATAGTAAATAAGAATCACTTGCAGAATTGAGTGATACTGATTCGCAAGGAAATTTATCATCAGACGCTGAAAGAGAGGACAGCGACAATTCTGCGACAAATTTCAGTGTTTTTGACTTGATTACATAATTGAATACATTTTATTATTATATTATTATTTTTGATAATTATTTATAGTTATTTATTATATTATAATTTTTTTTTCATATATATTATAATTTATGAATTTGTCATTTCTTTATCATACCCGAGATGTCTACTAGACTCTTGTCTTAAGTAAGTTATAATAATAATTACAGGCCTACAATATAAAACACCAAATTTCTATGCAAAACAATGTACCGCTTTGAGACGCAAAAATCTGACATAATCGTACCACCAGGGAGGTTAATGACCAGGCCATTTTTTGCGATTCGGCACTGCGTTACTTTGACAATTGCGCGGTCGTGCGACGCTGTACCCATATAAAAATGACGTCCTTTTTTCCCCACAAATAGAGATTTCTTTTGGTGGTATTTGATCACCTCTGCGGTTTTTATTTTTGTGCTATAAACAAAAAAAGAGTGACAATTTTGAAAAAAAAAAAACACAATTTTTTAAAATTTCTGCTATAAAACACATCAAATAAAAAATCTAATTTCTTCATCAGTTTAGGCCAATATTTACTCTGCTACATATTTTTGGAAAAAAAAAAAAAATAAGCGTATATTGATTGGTTTGCACAAAAGTTATAGCGTCTACAAAATAGGGGATAGATTTAAGGCATTTTATTTTTTTTTACTGGTAATGGCGGACAGATTGGACACCTGACTGACATTTTTGACACCAGTGACATTATTACAGCAATCACTGCTAAAAACATGCACTGTTATTGTACTAATGACACTGGCAGGGAACTGTGTTCCCTGGATGTGTTTACTAACTGTATGTGGGGAAGACTTACTGGGACAACACACAGATCCCTCTTCCTGCTTAGCAGAAAGACAGGATCAGTGTGTCATCCCCTGTCAGAATGGAGATCTGCCTTGTTTACACAGGCAGATCCCCATTCTGTCTCTGCGGGGAAAGATCGTGGGTGGCCCACGGACATCGAGGCCACCGGACCCACTGATTGGCTCCCCCGCTGGCCAATCGACGCACGTGTGCCCACGAAAGCTAGTGCACGAATTGCCGCCCCGGTACGGTGATTTGCGCAGCCAAGCCACCTTGCCACAGTAGAACTGTGGCGGGTGATCATCAAGTGGTTAATAGGTAATTGCAACCGGCTACTCTGTATCATCCAATGAAGTATAAATCTTTATTCGCTATATAATAAAATACATATCTAACATGTTAACGCGTTTCGGTTATAGCAGCCTTCCTCATAGCACCAGTGCTACAAGGGAAGCAGCTACAGTCGAAACACGTTAGCTGTTACATTTGTTTACTATTCAGCAAATATAGATTTATACTACATTGGATGATACAGAGTAGCCGGCTGACATTAACTATTAAATAGTCAGCCTTGTTGAAAAAAAGACAACAGTATATCTAGTTCAACCAATAAAAGGAGGGGGGGGGAATCGTACAATCCTATATAAAACATTAATTGGTAAAGGTACAGACTGTGGAATCACAATGCAGATACCCCTAATGTGACTGCATCCTAAGTATCCTGAATACCTGGCTGATGTAACAAGGAAATTAGGCCATTTCTTGATGTTGAGGACTGGCCTGTCCCCTTCCACGTTTTTATTGAAAAATTGGGGCGCGTGAAGGATGTTGAGTAGTCAAAACAAAAAATCTTAACCACCTCCTCCCCTGAACATCTAATTTATAAAAGTTCACTTTTTTTTAAGGTGTCTTCTGTCCAGGGTCATTCCTGCTGCAGTGGTCCTCATTTTCAGTGTCAGTCACTCTTTGTGCACTGTGAGCCCAAGATGAAGTGATGACAAGCATCTAGTCTAGAGGGTGTGTCTATGACAGCCTGGGCTCACAGGAAGTGGATAGAATGATGCCGGCCATCATTAAATCTGAAGGAGAAGCACCAACTACAGTAAGCTTTCTGTGGGGGACAGAGGGAGAGGACATTACTGTAGCAGTTTTATTTTAACCACTTGCCGACCGCCGATCGGCATCTGACGGCGGCAAAGTGGCTCGTTCCCGCAAAACGCTGTCATACGACGGCGGCTGCGGGAACGAGTTTAGTGAGCGCGCGCGCACCGCCGGAGGCGCGCCCACTGTGTTCGGGGAGGGCCAGGGAGCGGGTGCGGCGGCTTCGATTGCCGCCGGCTACCCGCGATGGCCCCCCCGGAGCGAAGGAGCGGAGGTCCGTGTATGTAAACACGGACCTCCGCTCTGTGCGAGGGGGAAGGGCTGTGATCACAGCCTTCCTGTACATGAAGGCTGTGACCACTTCCCTTCTCCAGATAGTGCAGTCCCCCTACAGTTAGAACACGCCCAGGGAACATAGTTAACCCTTAGAGCGCCCCCTGCAGGTTAACACCTTCACTGCCAATGGCATTTATACAGTAATCAGTGCATTTTTATAGCACTGATCGCTGTATAAATGCCAATGGTCCCAAAAAAGTGTCAAAATGGTCCGACAGGTCCGCTGAAATATCACAGTACCACAAAAAATTGCAGATCGCCGCCTTTACTAATAAAAAATAAAAAAAAAATAAAAACCCCAAAAATGAATTCTCATCATCCGTAAACGCAACCACTTTTGCGCAAACCAATCAATAAACGCCGATTGCGATTTTTTTTATCGCAAATATGAGGAAGAATATAAATCGGCCAAAAACGGTGAAAAAAATGTTTTTTATATTTTTTTTTTGGATTTGTATTCTAGCAATAAGTAAGAAATTTGGGTTTTTTTGCAAAATTGTCGCTCTTCTTTTGTTTATAGCGGCGATCAGAAATGACGCAGAGGGGATCAAATACCACCAAAAGAAAGCTCTATTTGTGGAAAAAAAAGGACGCAAATTTCGTTTGCGTACAACGTCACACGACCGCGCAATTGTCAGTTAAAGCGACGCAGCGCCGAATCGCAAAAAGGGCTCCGGTCCTAAAGCTGGAAATCCTTCCGGGGCTGAAGTGGTTAAGAAAGGTGTTTATCTCGAAAGAAAACCACCATAAACTAGGGGAGACGCAGTAAAGACTAGCGGCGATATTTGTTTTCTTCTCGCTGTTAAAACGTTTTTTTGGGTTTAAAGAATGAATAACGATCTTATGTTTAGGTTTTTTTTTTATATTTTTTGTAAAAAAAGTGGCAAAAACCGGCTAAATATAAGAAGGAGTATAAACGCTATTTTTTTTAGCGTTAGCCGCAAATAACTAACCAAACGCGTTTTCACCAACGCAAATGCCTACTACTCTTAAGTAAAAACCCCAAAAATAAAAAAAAAA
>BLSH010014140.1:57286-72124 GCA_018402905.1 Glandirana rugosa | reverse complement strand
ACTCCACGTTAAGGCCTCATACACACGGACGTTTTTTGACGCCGGCGTTTTCTGGCGTTTTTTGCAGCTCTCCATGTTAGTCAATGGCCCCATAAAAACGTCGGCGTTTCTGAGCTGTAGGTGGCGTCGGCGTTAGTGAGCAGAAAGTAGAACCCATGGCCATCGCGTTCTGAGGCTGTAACATTTTGACGTTTTTTGACGCCGACGCCACAATATGCCAAGAAACGCCAACATATGCCACCATATGCCACCTATTATTATACCGGCGTTTTTTGACGCCGACGTTTTTAGGTTGAAAAATAGCAGAGGGATGATTTTGTTTTAAAAAACGCCTATTGACGCCGACGCTCACTAACGCCGAAAAACGTCGCCTTTTTTTCCTTGACGTCGGGCCCGACGTTTTGTTTATTTTTTTATATACGCCCGTGTGTATGAGGCCTAAGGGGCGTTTTTTGTAGGTCTCCATTTTAATCAATGGCCCTCTAAAAACGCCGGCGTTTTTGAGCAGTAGAGGGCATCGGCGTTAGTGAGCTGTTTCTAGAACGCAGGACCAGTGCGTTCTGAGGCTGTATCGTTTTGGCGTATTTTGACGCTAATCGGCAAAACGCTCACTAACGCCCTACCGGCGTTAACCGGCGTTTTTTGACACCGACGTTTTTAGGTTGAAAAATAGCAGAGGACTGATTTTTTTTTTTAAAACGCCCATTGAAGCCGACGCTCACTAACGCCAATGCAAAACGCCGCAGACGCCCGTGTGTATGAGGCCTTCATAGGGTGGAACTTCGCTTTAATTTTTATTCACGCTTGTTTGTGTATATCTTCCTCTCCTGCAAGAGGGGAAGGATACAATGTATATTTAAATCAAATCGATTAAATCACTATTTAAACCATGATTTAAATCGCTAGTAAAAAGGCTTGATTTCAATCAACTCGATTTAAATCATAATTTTTAAAGAGCACCGGTCATCTCTGTCCCGCAGCGACTCCTCCTCTGACCCGCTGTTGACTCACCGACAGTCCCATTCACTTTAATGGGACAGCTGGTGATGCGGCAGTGACACAACAAGGTGAGGGACATTGCGGCAGCAGGTGAGTGGATGCCCGCTAACAGGCGCTGCCATGATGGATGTGAAATGACAGGGGCTCTTTAAATGTAAGGACTTATTCTTGCTGGTACTTAGAATCTTTAATATTTGCAAACAAAATGAAGGTTTCCTATTTAGAATAATAAGCTGTCAGGTTAATAAAACAGCAATATTAGAACCAATTCAATCATACAGTTTGTAGTGTACATAGATTTGCAAAACAATGATATAAAGGAATATTCCTGAACTTTGTTTTATCTCATGGTTACATCAATGCAGTGCATGTTATCTCAGCTTGCAGAGATTGGATTCATTATGAATTTACCAAAAATTTAAAAATTGCAGAACATACAGCCTCATGCTACATAACTAAGCTCCATTTCATGCTGAATAAACAAAATTATTAATGTATCCTAAATAGAAAACTATCTTTATATAGATTTTTACCCCAAAAGCATTTTATTAAAATAAATCTGATAAAAATCAAAAAAATCGATTTAAATAAAAAAAAAAATCTGATTTAAATAAAAAAAAATCAGATTTTTTTTTTTAATTGATTTTTATCCACCCTGCTTCATTCAGAAGAGGAAGTAAACTCAGGGGCGAGCTCACAGTGACTGATCACTGTGATAGCCAATCAGAGGCTCTCACAGCAAACAGGTGATCCAGTTCCCGATCGTCAGTACGAGACCCAGGGGCTCTCAGTGATGGACAAAAATACTTCCATGAGGCCGCATATATGAGAATGGTGGGCAGGAAGGGGGTTAACCATCTGACAAGTGATTGGGTCTGTGCCGCAACCGCCCTGCAACTGTGTGCAATGCGTGCCAGGGGTCATCATTTTGAGAGTTAAAATGAGGGTGAGAACATCTCGCCTCCCCACCGCCCGGTAAATATCCTTCTGAAAAGCGATCCACCGCAGATTTATTTTTTATTACTTTTTTTTTTTTTTGTGGGAGCAGTGCTGAGCTCATCCACTGAGGCAACAGAGGAGGAAGAGCGCATGCTCAGGTCTAGAAAGATGGAGGTTCCTGTCATGCTGGGGCTTTGTGCAGTCCCTCTGTGTCATCACTAGCTAGTAACCCAGCATTGTATGTGAGATGAGGAGCGTGCCACTGACATCCGAAGCATCTTAGACAGGCAGGAGCGTTGGACTGGTTGTACGACTGGAGGGACCATGTTAGAACAAGGAATAAGATAAGTATTACTTCTTATTCATGCAACCCTAGACTGGGGTGCCCACTGCGAGGGTACATTTTGCCTATTAACTTGAGCTTCAAGGATCTCACCAACACTCCTGCTTTAAAGTGTTACTAAACCCACAACAGTAAAATCTGTCTGTATATGCAGAATAGCATTCTTGTTATACTCACTGTGGTACCTAAAGGGTTAATCCTCTGCATTGTGTAAAACGACTGTTTGATCCTGTCTTCTCGGATCCTCCCCTTCTTCCACAGTCCCCAACTGATCTGCTGATAGTACCCAGCCTTGGGGGCACTATGCTCAGGTTGTTTTTGTTTTCTTTTGGGAGGGTGCATGCGGTCACCACAGGACCAATCAGCACTGTCCAGACAGAGGGTCAGGGGTCCTGCAGCCTCATAGGACAATCAGAGGAGTATGAAAATTCCTCCTACAAGCTTGAACCAGACATTGATAGAAGTCACAAGACTGCTATATACTGCTGATGAGAAAAGGTATTTAGCAGTTTATAGTTCCTTAAATAATTGCATTTCCATGTTCTGTGTACTGTGGGAGAGCAGATATAGTGAATGCAGTGTCCTGGGTTTAGTAACACTTTAAATGAATAGGGCTGTGGTGATTGGCACATGGTGCCTTGCACTCTATGGGCCCTTTCACGTGGGCATTCCGTACAGGTCCGTTGTTCAGGCGAACCTAAACGGACACTCAATGCAGCCCTATGGAATAGCGGATGTCAGTGGAGAGATGTCCGCTGACACCCGTCGCTCTCCCATCCGATACTGTCCGTGAAAAACAGGCGAATGGAAACCCTGTTAGAATCGGATCGGAGCGAATCGGATGACAACGGACAGGCGTTCCGTTTTCATCTGATCTCCATAGAGGAGAGCGGCGCTCTGACAGTTCCATCTCCGCTCAGGGAGCCGACACGGAGCTGCTACCCGTCGGATCGGCGGATCAATCCCCGCTGACCAAAAATGGACCCTTCACATGGAAAGCCCCGTGTGAAAGGGCCCATAGTGTCTTCAATCCTCAGGTGCAGAGCAGGTCGGAGGACACATGATACACAATGCTTTAGCAAATCTCAATGTCATTTAATTCTCTTTATCTATTTCTACAGGGCAAGTTCAGGATCTGTTTATTCACTCACCAGTGCCTCAGAAACAAGGACTCTCTACCTGAATATTGCACCCTGCTGCAGAGTACAACATTCATTCAGCACAGTCAGGTACATTCGATGACTGTATGAATAGTTTATTAGTTGGTGATTTTTCTATTGGGTCGTCCAAAACATAGAACTTCATACTGCTGTCATAAAATCTGCTTGGAGGTTACACTGTAACTAATTCTGGATAAAGTTAGTACGTGCAAGCGCAGTAATGGGAAGGTCCTTGTTGGAATTCCCAGGAATTCAGTCACTATCTTTACATGGCTGGGAATATGACTCACATCTGTGTGATGGTAACGTTCCTTTCCAAGAAGTTCTTCTTGCTGATCAGCTTATTATTGCCATTGTTTCTGAGAAGACAACCTTTTATCGAATCAAATGTAAACAACAGCGACATGGAATGCAACCTGCAATACCTTTAATCGATGGAATGGGTTTTACCTCTCTTCATGTACCCGTGACAGCAGTAATATAAATCTGATAGGGGCTTTAACTAGGGTTGCACTGGTACAACTTTTTTTAAGACAGATTACAAGTACCGATACTTTTTTTCAAGTTCTCGCCGATACCGATTATCGATAATTTTTTTGAATGTCATGTGACAGTGGCATTAATATGCAGCACTGATGGGCACTGATGAGGCGGCACTGATAGGGTCGCACTGATGAGGAGGCACTAATATGCAGCACTGATAGGTGGCACTGATGAGGAGGCACTAATATGCAGCAGAAGCTGACAGCCACGGGAGGGAGAGGAGGAGAAGCGGCAATCAGCTGCTTTATTGAAAGCTATACAGGGAGATTGGGGCTTATAACTGCCCCCACCACCACACTCATCATCTTTGAGGCTGCCCGGCTCCCCCTGCTATGCTGAAGACGCCAGGCTCGGTACAACAGGGCCGGCCGTACTGCCATATCAGCGGCCCTGCTGGGAGGTATCGGATTAGACATCGGAGCGTTTGCAAGAGTACAAGTACTCATGCAATTGCTTGGTATCAGCACCAATACCGATACTAGTATAGTATACTAGCTCTAACCCATATTACTGAAAAACAAGCATGTTGTCTCTTCTGGAGATATTTCACTTCCTATTCCAAAAGTAAGGTTCTATCTCATGAAAGTGGAGCAGACTGCATATAAATACCTGACAAAGATTCTATCACTTCTTTTCTGTTCATAATGAAAAACTAAAAGTAGCTTGCTATGGGGGCATCCGAGGCTCACTTCCATTCACACACGGAGCGCAGCTTACCCCCCCCCCCCCCCCCCGCTCTATCCTCATTGGCTCACCATCCGGAATAGACAGTAGCGCGAGCTAATGGCTTCCGCAGCTGTCTCAGCCAATGAGGAGGGAGAGACCCAGGAGAGCTGAGGCTTTGCTGCACATCACTGGATCGCGATCGGGCTCAAGTAAGTTTTGGGGGGGGGGGGGCTGGGGGGCGCTGCTGCACGCAGAATGCTTTTTACCTTTATGCATACACCTATACAACCACTTTAAGGTGTCGTGTGAGGTGCATGCCACTTCTTGGACTTATCTCTTTTTATTTACATCTGACACATTTATGGAGCTATCGCTATATTCCTGGGGCTGAGAGGAGAGATGTGATTGTGAAGTAGCAGTGGAGGAGCGGGCACAGTGGCTGCATGTGACTTTGCAGCTGCAGTAGCTGAGACCAAAAGGTTCAGCATCTGAGTGCCGGTTGCATAGCAATAGCTTTTTTTCCCAGCTCTTAGTAATAATACAAACCCAAAATTAAAGAGGTAAGTCCTTGAAGTGGCATGCATCTTTATTGGCCATACTTCTCTTGTGGGTCACAGCAGTGCACTTACTTTTGTTTTCCTGTGACCCAGAGTCAGCTGATAACAGAATTCTGGGTTACCGGAGCGCAAAAGTAAAGCCTGGTGCACACTAGAAGTTTTTTTTAATTCAACCCAGCGTGTTGAACCAAAAAAAAAACGTAGAGTTCCGTACTAACACAAGCGATGTTAGTGCAGCAATCTCCCCCGTTGTACTGAATACAGTGACTGCCAGCGCTAATCAGATGCTGGATTTCCAGCATGCCTGTTCCACAGAAGCTGGTGGTACACAAGGGCCAAAAGTTAGCTGGTTCCTGCTGAACCTGCTGATTTTTAGCCCAAGTGCACAAGGCTTAAAGAGGAAGTAAACCCAGATGGGGTTTACTTCCTTTACATTCCCCTGCAAAGTAGACGCATAATAGGCTATTATGCATCGCATAGTAGTCCATTATGTGCCACTTACCGGCAAACGAAGCCTGCAACATCCAGCACTGTCCCCTGTGCTGGCAACGTCCATCTTCAGCCCCTCTTCCTTCCGGGGCCACGACTCCGGCTCTGTGACTGGCCGGAGTCGCATGACGTCACTCGAGTGCATGCGGGAGCCGCCAGTCACGGTACGATCACAGTGCAGAAACGGCGTGGAGACCATTTCTTCACTGCGCATGTGCCGAAATGACGTCGGCACAACTAGTACACTGCATATCTCCCGAACTGTGCAGGTTTAGGAGATATGCAGGGCACCTACAGGTAAGCCTTATCATAGGCTTAGCTGTAGGTTAAAGTGGTTGTCACGAGTTGACAACCACTTTAAGTGCACTCCTCTAACCCACAAGAGAAGTATGGCTATTGTCCGCTATCAGCTGGCAGGGAAGAGTGGTGGATCCTGGCAATATTGCTGGGATCCACCTGGCTCCCTGAATGCCAGATGGCTTCTCCTCTCAGAGCGCGGCTGACAGCTAGAGCCACTTTTTTTTTTAATCAGATTTTATTTTCCATTTTTTATACCACAACATATACACAAAGAAACAAAAAACATTGAACTGAACACACAAATATAGAGCCAGTTGTGCTCGCCCCCTCACGGGACTGGTGCTCCAGTGAGCGCTGGAAGAGCAGAGTGGAAAGTGGCGACTGACATTGAGCTATCACATGATTGCTCAGTGTTACAGCTGATGTTGGGACAGATCCCAATTGCACGACAAGTCAAACTTCATTGCCGGTAATAGAACCGTTCAAATTGCCACGACTCAGAAAAAAGTTCCTGCACTACTTTTTTCCGATTTCATTGTGACTTGCATAGACTTCTGTTAACTGCTTGCCGACCGACCCACGTGCATTTACTGAAGGGCAGCGGCTTCTCTGGGCATAATCATGTACAGGTATGTGATTCTGTCCTTCTGGATCTACGGCATACGTGCGCCTCTGTCGACCCGCTGTGATTGGACGCAGCGGGAACGAATCAGTGAGTCCGGCGGACTCGATGTCCGCCAGGACCCACCGATCGTTCTCGACAGAGGCAGAATGGCGGTCTGTAAACAAGGCAGATCGCTGCTCTGCTATGCAGGAACATGGATCTCTGTCTTTCCACAGTTAAAGCACTCCCCCACACAGTTAGCAAGCACTCCCAGGGAACACATTTAACCCTTTTATTGCCCCTGATGTTAATACCTTCCCTGCCAGTGTCATTAGTACAGTGACAGTGCATATTGTTTAGCACTGATCACTGTATTAGTGTCACTGGTCCCCAAAAAGTATCAAAAATGTCACTTAGTGTCTGATTTGTCTGGCGCAATATCGCAGTCCCGCTATAAGTCGCTGATTGCCGCCATTGCTAATAAAAATAAATAGATAAAAATTCCAAAACTATCCCATAGTTTGTAGACACAATAACTTTTGCTCAAACCAATCAATATACACTTATTAGGATTTGTTTTTACCAAAAATATGTAGCAGAATACATATTGGCATCAATTGAAATTTGATTTTTTAAATTTTTTATTCTATGTGTTTTATCGCAGAAAGTAAATTATATTTTTTTTTTTTTTGCAGAATTTTTTTTATAGCGCAAAAATAAAAATTGCAGAGGTGATCAAATAACACCAAAAAAAAATCTATTTGTGGGGAAAAAAAGGACATCAATTTTACTTAGGTACAGCGTCGCACAACCGCGCAATTGTCAGTTAAAGTAAGGCAAAAAATGGACTGTGTGAATCACAGCTTAATGATTTCAGGGTCACAGATGCATAACAAGCACATCTGAAATTCAGAACTTCTGATTAGCATACATTTTGCAGTAAAGTGATTGGATTAGCATGAGTCAAGTAGGGGATTTAGGAAGAGAGGTCAGCAATGGCAGCCTTAGGCTGGGTTCACACTAGTCTGATTCCCGGACCGACATTAGGAGCACAAGTCTCATTACGTCACAAAAACAATGATTTCCTATGAGAGCCGTCTTAAGTTGTCCGACTTTTGTTTTTCAAAGTCGTACCGACTTTGAAAAAGGTTCCTGTAATACTTTTGTCCGACGTTGATCCCACTTTAGCTCATTGAAAAGCATTGAAGTCGAATCAAAGTCGGATCATTGTCTTCACTGGTCCGACTTTGGCATGCAACTTGTGCTCTGAGGATCTTGAAGGGGAACTCCACACCAAATAAAAAAAAAACTGGCATGGGGCCCTTCTCCAGGAGCATTCCAGGCCCTTCGGCCTGGTATAGGTTTTAGGGGAATCCCCCATGCTGAAAAAACCTGCATAGGGTCCCCCCAAAATCCATACCAGATCCTTATCCAAGCATGCAGCCTGGTAAGCCAGGAAAGGGGGAGCGGACGAGCGGTTACCCCCTCCTGGACCATACCATTCCGCATGCCCTCAACATGGGGAGTATGGGTGCTTTGGGCCAGAGGGGGCTCTGCGCCCCCCACTCCAAAGCACCTTTTTCCCCATGTCGATGAGGACAAGGGCCTCTTCCCGACAACCTTTGCCGGTGGTTGTTGGGGTCTGTAGGCGGGAGGCTTATCGGAGCCTTTAACTAGAGGGCCCCCAGATACCAGCCCCCCATCCTATGTGAATGAGTATGGGGTACATTGTACCCCTACCCATTCATCTGAAAAAAAAAAACACACTACACAGGTTTTTAAAATATTTTCTTAAATCAGCTCCAGCGTCATCTCTGGCTCTTCTATCTTCTGCTCTTTTGCCGAGCTTCTCCTCTGTTCTCTTCAGCTTCCCTCATGTCAGTCCCGATTTCAGAGGCGATTTCACAGGCATCAGACACAGATGCCTATGGAAATCGCACCTGAAATTGCAAAAAGTAGTACAAAAATTTCTGTTTGAAATCGGTGCAGCGTCGGACTGATTAAGACGGTGCCATTGCCAGCAATCGCCGCCGGTTTGGCATGTCAAATCGCATGCCAAATCATGCCACTGTGAACCAGGGCTTAGGGTTATCACCTCATCCCTTTAACCACTTGCCGACCGCCAACCGCAGGTTGACGGCGGCAAAGTGGCTCGTTATCGCAAATCGCCGTCATACGACGGCGGCTGCGATAACGCGCACTGTGAGCGCTCACTGTGTTCGGGGAGGGCCAGGGAGCGGGTGCGGTGGCTTCGATTGCCGCCGGCTACCCGCGATGGCCCCCCCGGAGCGAAGGAACGGAGGTCCGTGTAAGTAAACACGGACCTCTGTTCTGTGAAGGGGGAAGGGCTGTGATCACAGCCTTCCTGTATACGAAGGCTGTGACCACTTCCCTTTCCCAGCTAGGGCAGTTCCCCCACAGTTAGAACACGCCCAGGGAACATAGTTAACCCTTAGAGCGCCCCCTGCAGGTTAACCCCTTCACTGCCAATGGCATTTACACAGTAATCAGTGCATTTTTATAGCACTGATCGCTGTATAAATGCCAATGGTCCCAAAAAAGTGTCAAAATAGTCAATTTGCGCAAACCTATCCATAAACGCCGATTGCAATTTTTTTTATCGCAAATATGAGGAAGAATATAAATCAGCCAAAAACGGTGAAAAAAATGTTTTTTTATATTTTTTTTTTGGATTTGTATTTTAGCAAAAAGTAAGAAATTTGGGTTTTTTGCAAAATTGTCACTCTTCTTTTGTTTATAGCGGCGATCAGAAATGACGCAGAGGGGATCAAATACCACCAAAAGAAAGCTCTATTTGTGGGAAAAAAAGGACGCAAATTTTGTTTGGGTACAACGCCGCACGGCCGCGCAATTTTCAGTTAAAGCGACGCAGTGCCGAATCGCAAAAAGGGCTCCGGTCCTAAAGCTGGAAATCCTTCCGGGGCTGAAGTGGTTAAACCCGAACACATATGAATTACACAGGTTGTTCTGAGGCTAATTTAATGCAGATAAGGCACCAAGTGAGTTTAACCGGTTCCACACTGCACGCAATATATTTACTGCGGCAGTGTGGATGGCTACCGCAAATCGCCATAAAAAGGCGGCGATCTGCGGGTGGCCGCTAGGGGGCTCGCCCGTCGCACTCCGGAGGAGTGTTCCCGCGGCTTGGGCGGACCAGATGTCCGCCGGCGAGCTGTGATGAGCGGCCACAGCCAAAGAGCGGGGAACCGCCGATGTAAACATGGCGGTTCCCCGCTCTGTCAATGCGGGCATAGGAGATCTACTGATTCCTGTCACTGGGATCAGTTAGATCTCTCATGCCCATGTTAGCCCAGCCACAGTTAGCACACGCCCAGGGACACACAGTTAACCCCTAGCTCCCCCCCAGGTTAACTCCTTCCCTGCCAATGACATTTATACAGTAATCAGTGGACATTTACATTTCTGATCGCTGTATAAATGCCAATGGTCCCAAAAAAGTGTCAAAAATATCCGACATGTCCGCCCCAATATCGCAGTACCGCTAAAAATCGCAGATCGCCGCCGTTACTAGTAAAAAATTTTATAAAAATAAAAATCCCAGAAATTAATTCTAACCATCAGTAAACGTGGCAACTTTTGCGCAAACTTATCAATAAACGCAGATTGCGATTTTTTTTTTATCACAAATATGAGGAAGAATATAAAACGGATGGAAAAAAATTTTTTATATATATTTTTTTTGGATTTGTATTTTAGCAAAAAGTAAGAAAAACTGTTTGTTTGTTTTTTTTGCAAAATTGTCGCTCTTTTTTTGTTTATAGCGGAAATCAGAAATGATGCAGAGGAGATCAAATACCACCAAAAGAAAGCTCTATTTGTGGGGAAAAAAAGACGCAAATTTTGTTTGGGTACAACGTCACACGACCGCGCAATTGTCAGTTAAAGCGACGCAGCGCCGAATCGCAAAAACTGCTCTGGTCAGGAAGGGGTTAAAACTTTCCGGGGCTGAAGTGGTTAATTATCACCCTAATCAACCACAGAACCTGTGTAATTAACATGTGTTCGGGTTTAAAGGGGTGAGGTGGCAACCCTAGGCAGCCTCCATATTTTTTCTTTTACAGTTTCCCTTTTAAGTTAGGAAGGAACACTGCTCCCTTGCCTATCCAGGACAAAATCACTGTTTTTTTTTTTTCCAAAGTCCCCCCCCCCCAACACATAATATTCCCACCTACATCTTATTTACCTTGCCAATTGCCAACTTCTTTTTCCTACTCCCAATAGACCACTTTTTCCTTTTTTTTTCCCACGTCCCTGTTCAAGAAGATTTATTTTGCGATGGCTCAGCACAGCTGCACTTGTGTCCATGCCTAAGACTGGGTGGGGGATAAGGGTGGGGGGTGTTATTTCCCAGCGTATCTAATGTTTTACAGACCCCCAATAAACAGCCGTGAGATTTTCAAAACATTTAACAGGAACACTCTTCTGATCTTTTGACCTCAATTGAGCCCCATAAACCTGGGACAGCCTGCTCATGCCATAGATTCTCTGTGTGCTGCACCATTAGTGACTGCGGTGTGATAGGCTGTACACTTTTTATATATCTCTCTGGAGCACATTTAATATTAGACTTTGGACAAGTTGGATAACTAATTAAAAATGTTGAATACATTTACATGAAGGCATTTTAAACCCTAATAAACAGCTCTAATGGTGGGCATAGTTGAGGCTACAATGGTGGACACATGTGAGGCTGCATTCGTGGGCACAGGTGAGGCTGCAATGTGAGCACAGGTGATGCTGCAATGGTGGGCACAGGTGATGCTGCAATGGTGGGTACAGGTGAGGCTACAGTGGTGGGCACAGGTGAGGCTGCAATCTTTGCTGCTAACCACTTTAGGCCCAGAAGGATTTACCCACTTTCTGACCAGGCCATGCTTTGCGATACGGCACTGCGTTACTTTAACTGACAATTGCGCTGTCGTGCGACGTTGTACCCAAATAATATTGATGTCCTTTTTTTTCCCCCCACAAGTAGAGCTTTCTTTTGGTGGTATTTGATCATCTCTGCGGTTTTTATTTTTTACGCTATAAACAAAAAAAGAGCGACTATTTTGAAAAAAAACTAAATTCTTTACTTTCTGCTATAAAACATTTCCAAAAAAATGTAAAAAAAAAACTAATTTCTTCATAAATGAAGGCCAATTTGTATTCTGCTACATATTTTTGGTAAAAGAAATCCCAATAAGCGTATATTGATTGGTTTGCGCAAAAGTTATAGCGTCTATAAACTACAGGATACATTTATGGAATGTTTATTTATTTTTTATTAGTAATGGCGGCGATCAGCGACTTATAGCGGGACTGCGATATTGCAGCGGACAAATCGGACTCTAAAGCCTCGTACACACGGGACGACGATCGTATACAACAGGTCGTACAAACGACCGTTGTATGTGAAATCGATCGTTAGTACGCGCGATTAGAACAGCCGAACATACGACGGTCGTACAACGGGAGTTGTATGAGCAAACTAGAAAACTTGGTCGTACCGACAAGCTGTCATACGACCGTTGTATCGTGTGTACAGAGAAGTTGGTCCAACAAGTTGTATTGTGCAAAACACGCATGCTCAGAAGTCAGGAACGGCCGGATGCTAATTACATGCACCTGAACGTTCTTTCTTTGGTCGTACGATCGTGTAGTGCAGTCAGTATGCTACATAGAACAGCCAACATACGATTTGAGCCGTTCGGTCGTATGACCGTTGAACCGTGTGTACAAGGCTTAAGTGACACTTGTTTGGGAACCAGTGACACCAATACAGTGATCAGTGCTACAAATATACACTGTCACTGTACTAATGACACTGGCTGAGAAGGGGTTAAACATCAGGGGCGATCAAAGGGTTAAATGTGTGCCTATTGTGCTTGGTTACTGTGTGAGGGGTGCATGTAGTATGGGAAGGCAGAGATCCATGTTCCTGCTTTGCAAAAACACAGGATCAATACCTTCCCTACTGACAGAACGGCAGTCTGCCTTGTTTACATAGGCAGATCGCCGTTCTGCTTGTGCCCGGAAAGATCAGCAGGTTCCCAGCAGACATCGGACCCACTCGTTAGCTCCAACTGTGCCCAATCATAGTGGGAGCGGTTCGCCAGCAGTAGCCCCTACTAGGTAGGTGATCCTGCTCATACCTTGCCGCTGTATATATATGTACAGTATACAGGCGGCAAGTGGATAAGGATGGCAGAGAGATGCATGGAAGATGAAATTAGCCAGCTTCTGGTTCACATCAGTTAAATGAACCTGTTATTTTGACTAATATGGGCACAGTAACGGTTCACTTTATATGGACGCATCCTCACATGGGCCTACCTTGGCTGCCAGTGACAATGCATAAGGCAAGTGATTTTATCTGGGTTATCTGTAGAAACTTTCTTGTATTAGGTATCTGGATGCCCATTTATGCTGTGTGCCTTTACCATCATGCTGTTATAACTTGAAAATAGAAATGTAATAAAAAAATAAATAAAAAACATCATATGTGTAATGACAGTTCCCATGCCACCCGTCCACTATGTCAAATTCTGCAGCTTCACTCCACAGATGTCCTGACGTACCGGATATCACGCTGTGGTTACATTTCGATGGACTCATCAGAATTTTGGATCCACCAAGCCTCCTTTTCTAACACTGCCAATGCACATATTTGCCAGCATAACATGGATCTTCAAATAACATCTAAGAAACTTTTATTCAAGGTGATCACATCACAGCAGAAAAAAGTGCTATATTTTGGGGTCATGCAGAACCCCTTCAACAGGTATATGATCACATGCCTGACGAAGGGGTCCTGGTAGCCCCGAAACATAGCGCTCTACCGCTGTAATGTGATTACTTTGAATAAAAGTTTCTGGGATGTTATTTTAAGATCCAAACACAGTTTCTCCTAATTATGGACCCACACCCCCACAATCCCCCATTTTGACAGCACGCGGGGAATCTTCTCCCCCCACTCGCTATCACAATCTAAATAAAACGCAGCTGTCGCCCAGCTACGTCATTCATTGACAGTGTCCCGTGAATGTGAAAACTACAAGTACTGACAGCCTTTGCGGCTGTCGGCTTGACGTTCTCAATGAACTACTGGGGCGCTGTTGAGCACTCCAGTAGTCCATTGAGTCTTCCTGTCATTCCATAACTGCCTGCCCATCTAAGAAGGATGGGCAGACAGTCTGCAGGACTGCTGATCGTGGGTGCAATGCTTTACAGGTTCCGAACACAATAAAAATAAATGTATATTTTTTTTACCTGCTAAAAAATGTGCATTTATTTATTTCTTTTTTTTTTTTGTAAAGGTGAACTTATCCTTTAAAAGGGTGCCAAAAATTGTGCCAAAGAATGCAAGAACCTGTCCTGCTATTGACAGAATATAATGAGATTTATATCAATTTATTACAAATACAAAGACATAATTGTTTTTAAAACTTTATGTCTTACGGTCTGTGAGTGATTTAAGAGATACTAGATGTAAAAGATGTATACAATTTTTTTTAAAGAATTCTCTCTTTGTATGTGTAATAAATTGATATCATTGTTTGATTGGTCCTAAAGAAGCTACGCAATTAGCAAAACACATTCACCAAGTGCATGAAATAAGCACACCTCTTTGCATGTGAAGTACGGGCAATTTTATAGGAGGTGAATGTATGGTAGTCCCACGCATTATGGCTGTATTGTTTTTATTACCAAACGCATGATTCATGATCTTTTTGAAATAAATTTGTTTGTACAATAAACCCTTGATATATTTTTTTATATATATTTGACTCTTGTCTCTATGTCTTTTGCAGACTTTAACAGGTTTTCTTCTAACATTGCCCTGTATTTGGCTCCATCCATCTTCCCATCAACTCTGATCAGCCTTCGACTAGTCTCAACTACCCTTCTACCTACCTCGGTTTATGTCCCGTTACAATCTTCTTTTGGACAATTTCAGACGTTTTCTGTATCTCTGTTCTCAGTTTATATATATTTTTTTATATAGTTCCCAAATAACATGTTTGTTTAAATAAAGTTTTTCTAGTACTTAGTACGCAAACCATTATTTTTGTTATGTCGGTATTACGCACCCTGATGGTATGTAAGTGGAGGATATTTTAACGGGCATGAAGTGTACGTTTCTCCACACGAATAAAGTACGTGAACCACTTACACAAAACGATTAACGCATCGAAGAAATCCTGGTTAGTTTGT
>BLSH010014140.1:13814-39175 GCA_018402905.1 Glandirana rugosa | reverse complement strand
GGAAGCCAGCTGTGACTCCCTGTGGCTTTACAGCCCACTTCCCACTGCACATGCACATGCCTCGGTTTGCATAGGGAATGCCACTTCCCACTGAACATGCACATGCCTCACTTCGCTTTGGGAATGCCACTTCCCACTGCACGTGCTTCGCTTTGTGAATGCCACTTCCCACTGCACGTGCTTCGCTTTGTGAATGCCACTTCCCACTGTATGTGCTTCGCTTTGTGAATGCCACTTCCCACTGTATGTGCTTCCCTTTGGGAATGCCACTTCCCACTGCACATGAACGTGCCTCACTTCGCTTTGGGAATGTCACTTCCTACTGCACATGAACGTGCCTCACTTCGCTTTGGGAATGTCACTTCCTACTGCACAAGAACATGCCTCGCTTCGCTTTTGGAATGCCACTTCCCACTACACATGCATGTGCCTTGCTTCGCTTTAGGGGGTGCCACTTCCCACTGCACATGCACCACGTGCTTTGCTTTCTTTTGGGAATGGCCCTGCAGCTTTTTGGGACCTGTGGCTTGTCCCAGAAGCCTGCGGGGGGGGGACCTCCAATGGAATCGCTTAGGCCAGTGGTTGTGGCCCTATGCAGCCTTTATCCAATCCTTGGGGCACTATTCCTTCCAATGATATTAAGTACCATTCCTCCCATTGCCACCAACAGTGGGACATAAATCCTGCCACTGACATTAATGATGGGGCACTATTCCTCCCACTATTATCAGTGATGGGGCACCATTCCTCCCACTATTATCAATGATGGAGCACTATTCCTCCCACTGACACCAACAACTGTAAACTGTTTCTCCCACTAGTACCAATGATGGGGCACTATCCCTCCCACTGATACCAATGATAGGGAGCCACTCCTCCTACTGACCATCAAGCCTGAGGCTATGCTGATGCTTGGCCCGGGACATTTTCTTCTACCTCTACCGGCTACAATCCGCCCCCCCCCCCGCCTTAAGTCTGAAGGACAGTAAACTGGCCCTTTGTTTGAAAAGTTTGGAGACCCCTGGCTTATGCAATCCGACTGGAAGTGGGAGCGGGGTACCTTCCAAAACTAAGTACATAAATCTCATCTGCTTCAAATAGCTTATCGGGGCTTATAAGGTATTTATATTTATGCTACAGACTCCAAAAAGTCTAATATTGCTATATTTATTCACAGACTTTAATCAAATGTACACATATCCATTATCCTGACAGACAGATATCCCCGGTCGGGTCACGGGCACCCTCAAACCCCCCCTCCCCCGGTCAGCCCCTGCACCATCTAGGTCACGGGCAGCACTTCCTCCGGGCGGCGTCTCCTCCTCCTCCTGGTGCTTTACGGAGACTTCCCCTGCATCTCCTCCCTCCTCGGTGGCCAATAGGATTGCTTCTCCTTTCGGCCAATCGGGTGACTGGTCTCAGTTCCCCCTTTCCTGATTTGCCGGGAGGAGAATCAGGAAGACAATAGCAAATATTAATTCTCTATTGTCACACAACTCTGCGCCCCAAGCCCACCCATTTTTGAAGCCTATTAGAGCCTTGTTTTTTTAAAAAAAAATTAACCCCATTGGAATCCATGCGAGCAGCGCCCTGCATGCTGATTAGGGGGCCGAACACATGGATTGGGGGGTGGCATTATGGACCGCCACGGCAGATATCTTAAGTTAATATAGTTATAATGACTCTCCTCAGGAAGACTCCTCCGTAGATAACCAACCCCTTACTGTAGACAAAACACCACCATCTTGGATATTATATCAGCAGCCTCAGCAGATTTATAGCTCTATAGTAGTTTCCTTTACTCTTACTCCATGTAAAAAGGAGGGAGGTGGCGAAGGAGCTGGACCAGCATAGACAGCAATTAGACACTCCCAGAAGAGGAGAGGGCTGTGATGTGCAAAGAGGGAGGAGCTGTTGTAGAGAATTGATTCTTCCTGGAGTAGTCATAGTTTCTAGTTTCTGCAAAGGCTTACTGTCAAGTGAATAAAAAAATGATATATGGTAAGGATAAACACTGCAAATAAGCAGTGCATTTACCTGCTATTTTTTAAAATGAACACCCCCCCCCCCCCTTCTTGTTTTTAAGCATTCCTTCTTGTGCCCCCACCCGCTCATTCAATAGAAACTGGGTGTGAGGTTCATAGCTGGAGGTGAACATCAGGTTAATTCCAGCATGTAGCTTCCCTCTATAAACAATGAGACAATCACAGACCGGGGAGCCTGTGTAATGCTCGACATGCGTAGGGATGCCGCGCGCTCCCAGACCAAGCTGTGCAGAGTAGGAGGCTGGAACACGCTCAGCAGTCTGAGTCACATCTTCCAGCGATGTGCAAGATGGTCCCGGGAGAACTAGGCCTACCCTCAGCAAGAAGGTCAGCAAAGCCATAGGAACTCTAAAAAGGATGAGGAAGCAGGGGGCTATCTGCATGGGCTGTGGCTAATGCCTGGAGTTCCGCAAACAAAATTGCACCGGGGAGCCAAGCAGTCACAATTTGTAACACCAGTAGCTGACTCCATAAAATATAACTAAATTTTACAGCGATCCCAATGTCAGATAACGCCTAGTTTTAGCTTTTAATCATTTGACTTCAGAAGGTTTTACCCCCTTCACGACCAAGGCATTTTTTTCTGTTCAGCACTGTGCTAATTTAACTAGCAATTGTTTTGTCATGCAACACTGTACCCAAATGAAATTTATATCACACAAATAGAGCTTTCTTTTGTTGGTATTTGATTTCCGCTTGGTTTTTAATAAATATTATAAAAAAAAAAAAAAAAGATTGACAATTTTGAAAAAAATTATATTTAAGAGCCGGTTCACACAGGGGCGACCAGTCGCCTCCATGGATTGCAATGGAACTGTTCTAATAGGAGCGACTCAAGTCGCTCAACTTAGAAAAAGGTTCCTGTACTACTTTGGGGGCGACTTGCATTGACTTCTATTACAGAAGTTGTTTGCAGGCTGCAGTGAAGTCGCGCTGTGCGGGGTCGCGCTAAATCGCCACTGAAGTCGGATTGCCTATGTGTGAACCGGCTCTTCTACTTTCTGCTATAAAACATATCCAATAAAAAATATATAAAAAAACCCAAAGTGCTTCATCAATGTAGGCCAAAATGTATTCTGCTTTATGTCTTGGGTAAAGAAAGAGTCTATACTAATTGGTTTGTGCATCTACAATCTACAGTATATACTGGAATTTAATGTCTATACAGTCTGGAGGAAAGAAGGGAGAGGGGAGACATGATTGAAACCTTTAAATACATCAAGGGGGTGAATAAGGTTCAGGAGGGCAGTCTTTTCAATATGAAACCAAAATCAAGAACACGGGGACCTCAAACTAACTGGGGGGAAGTTCAAAACTAATCTTAGAAAGTATTATTTTACTGACAGGGTGGTTGATGATTGGAATAAACTACCAACAGAGGTTGTGAGACAGTCAACAGTAAATGGCTTCAAACATGCTTGGGATAATCATAAATCTATAGTCAGACAACAAGGTAAATGTAAAAAAAAAAAAAAAATTAAAAATAAATAAATAAATAAAAAGGGGCAGACTCGATGGACCACTCAGTCTTTTTTCTGCCATCACTTTTCTATGTTTCTATGTAATGGCAGTGATCAGCGACTTATAGTGGGACTGTAATAGGGTGGCGGGAAATCTGGCGCTAACAGACACTGACTGGAAGGGTCACTAACTCACACTGACATCAATAGTGACACTAATACAGTAATAATACTGTACACTGACACTGTACTAATGACTGGGGAGGGGTCAACATCTAGGGCAATCAAGGGCAGTGGGGGGCCACTCCATACAGGGTGCATGGATGTCGCCCCCCTTATCCATGCATCCGGCCCCCTAATCTACATGCGGGGTGCCGGATGCATGGATTTCAATGTTTTTTTTTCTTTTTTTTGAGGCACATGATAAGAGCATGAGGCTCTAATTGGCTCCAAAATTGCACCCTGAGCCCACCCAGTTGTGTGACATTTGCAAATCAATGTTTGCTATTGTCTTCCTGCTTCTCCTCCCGGCCAATCAGGATCGGGAGGAGCGCGATTGGCCGGAACTGGGGGCAGGGAGGATGTACAGGGAGATCCAGAAAATGGCCACCTCTCTGCTCTACATCGCCGCCCAAGTACCGCCCACCGGGGGGGGATCGCTTGTGGTCTGTTTGCGCCCCCCGGGTGCTCTAGCCGAGGGGGGGGGGCGGCGGCAAACAAGCCACCACCCCCCGCCGGCTGGAGCACCAGCAGCCACTGATCAGGGGTTAACTGTGTGCCTAACAATGTGTAGTCTGTGTGATATGTGCTGCTTTTACTTTATTATCTGGCTGTTTTTCTCCCTGCTGTTCGGGGGGAAGAAACAGCCAGATTGCTGTTCACTGTACACAGAGTTCTGTGTTTTCGTAAACACAGAATTCTGTGTGTGATTGGCCACAGCTGAATCAGCTGCCAAGCTCAGGCTGTGCCCAATAATAGCACAGTTAGGCAGGGGCAATGTGCATGCCTGTACCTGCCTCCCACTTGCAGTATATTTAGTGTGGTCAGGATAAAATTATTTAATCCCTGAAAATATAATTTGCCATGTACAGTAACATTAAGTTCACTATTGTTAAACAATTTTAAAATTTTACAATTCATATTATCATTTTTTAAAACATATACAGTGAGTATAGAAAAAAAATCAACCCACCCCCCCTTTAAAATAATCCAATTCTGTTGCTTTGCAGCCTGAAATGAAGACAGACACAGTTTTTGTTTTATCCAGCTGTATTTACTCAGTGCAACTTACAACATCCAAGTGAAAGGTATAACACCAACATATTAGAAAGAAAAATCAAAAACAGAATCACTGAGTTGGAAAAAGGATCACCACCTTGTGTCAGTATTTTGTTGAACCAACTTTTGCTTTAATTCCAGCATTTAGAGCCTTTTCACACTGGGGCCGTGTCCGTTCATTTTAGCGGTGCTGTACCACTATTTAAGCTACACTCTTTGGCCGCTAGCAGGGAGCTTTTAACCCCGAAGAAGGGGTTAAAAGCGCCCGTGTTGTGGCGCTTCCGAAGTGCTGCCCATTCATTCCAAAGATGCTGCTTGCAGGACTTTTTCTAACATCCTGCAAGCGCACCGCCCCAGTGTGAAAGCACTCAGGCTTTCACACTGGGACAGCAGGAGAGGTAGTTTTAAGGCGCTTTACAAGCGCTATTTTTAGCGCTAAAACGCCTGAAAACTGCCTCAGTGTGAAAGGGGTCTTCAGGCCCGTACACACGGCACAACAGTTGTACAACAGCTTGTTGTACGGTCATCCGACCGTTAGGACGCCTGATTACAACAGCCGATGTGCGACGGTCGTACAACAGAAGTTGGATGAGCAGACTAGAAAACTTTTGTGTGTACAGAGAAGTTGGTCCAACAAGTAATATGTGCAAAACACGCATGCTCAGAAGTCAGGAACGGCCGGAAGTGTCCATTCTGGGAAACCTACGTTCCTAATTCACAAATCACATTCACCTGATCTTCCTCTTTATACGCTCGTAACACGTCACCACGTTAGGTTTGGTTGTACGATCGCTTAGTGCACGTCAGTATGCAAGACACAACAGCCGACATATGATTTTGGACGTCCAGTCGTACGACCGTCGCATCATGTGTACGAGGCTTTAGTCTGTTGGGATTTTTCTCTACTAACTTTGAACATCTAGACCAGGGTTTCTCAACTAGGGTTCCTCCAGAGCAGGGATGTCAAACTGGCGGCCCTCCAGCTGTTGCGAAACTACAAGTCCCATCATGCCTCTGCCTGTTGGGAGTCATGCTTGTAACTGTCAGCCTTGCAATGCTTCATGGGACTTGTAGTTCCACAACAGCTGGAGGGCCGCCAGTTTGACACCTGTGCTCCAGAGGTTGGTAGGGGTTCCTTGAGCAATGGTCAATTTCTACCTCTCAGATAAATTCCCAATGATACCATTGATCTTTTTAGCTCTCTTCCCATTGACCATCACACTAATGCAGTGTTTCCCAACCCAGTCCTCAAGGCGCACCAACAGGTCATGTCTTCAGGATTTCCATTATTTTGCACAGGTGATTTGATCAGTTTCACTGCCTTAGTAATTACCACAGCTGTTTCATCTGAGGGAAATCCTGAAAACATGACCTGTTGGTGTGCCTTGAGGACTGGGTTGGGAAACACTGCACTAATGTATCATGAGTTATAGAGTTTTCATTTTTAGCAGGGGTTCCCCGATACCAGAGAATAATTTCAAGGGTTCCTCTGTGTTGAAAAGGTTGAGAAAGGCTGATCTAGACTGTGCAATATTTGCCCACTCTTCTTCTCTATGCCCACTGTGTATAGATATAATGATTTTTTCATTTTGTATAGAGTAGAGATGGTTTAAAACCTCTGTCGGGTTTTTACTTTTCTATGTCCAATTTTAGAGTTTTCTGTTCACTTCCTGTCTTTTTGACACAATAGGAAGTGGAGGGAAATCCCCATGCGGCTGTCACCGGAGCAGGTGTCCCAAATGGAAAATTTCCCCTCTATTCCAGTATTATCTCAGGATTGTGAATGTTTTCTTCACCTTCAGTGAAACCCTCACCACCAAGAATTATATTTAACACAAGGAAAGAGGCGCTTCTAAGAGAAGACTGTAACCAATTTAATAAAAAGTTAAAATGGCAACTCACAAACAGGCATGGGTAAAGCACATGTAGAAATGGTATCCCGTTAGCAGGAGAAGCCAGCAGCTCGCAGTCCAGACCAGATGCTGTGCTCTTAGTCCAGTGTAGATGTTATTCAGCGTCCATTGCCGGCATGGACGCCAGAACGAGGCTTGGGCAGCACAACAGAGGGTCGCGGCAGTGTGACGTCACCCGAGTGCGACGCGTTTCTGAGCGTTCGGTCTCCAGGACAGAACGACCGCACTCTTTGATCAGGCACCTGAATTATATTTGCCTTCAGATACACTTTAAAGATCTTTCCTATAAAGGCATCATCTGAGTCACTTGATAACAAACTTGTCACATCGCATTTGTTTTCTGGGAACATCCAGTCAGATTCCTCGATTTTTCATGAGCGGGTGGATGCACGCAAAGATCCAAACAACAGCTTTTATAAATGACTTTTTTCCCCCTTGGAAATAAAAAAAATCTTTTGTCCTAAACTTGATGAGAGATCACAAAATTAGAAAGGTACAATGCAAACACATGGGAGAGCGTTGGGATGATCTAAGGAAGGCTTGGTTTCTGTGTGAGAGAATGTGTGAATGGAGTGGGCACAAGGAGGAACTGTTGGCGGACGCCCTGTAGACTCACAGTGACCCCCTTATATGTTTATCTACAGCTGGAGGGGACATACCCAAACTATCATGTCAGTGTCTAAAGATAGCAGCTGAGGATACGGCCAGGATTGTGACAATAGAGGGGAAGAGGACGGGCGTCCCCAGCGAGCAGTCCAGCTCACAAGAACCTGCAGGCTTTCCTAAAGCCAGGGATCAGTGTGACACAATAGTAGGAAAGCATAGAGGGGTCAGTGACCTGCGTACATGAGATTACTCACATCTGCCTCTGCATCTCTCTGTTCAATGTGCTTATGTAGTAGGTGCTTATATATAAAGTTTCTCAGTTACAAACTTAATAATGTTCTTTGTTTATAATACTGTATATAGTGCTCTGCGTTGGCAGCTGCTGGTGAATGCAGTCCTATTCCACTGGCTCCAAAGAACAGTCTAGAGCAGTGATGGCGAACCTTTATGAGCCCAAGTGCCCAAACTGCGACACAAAACCAACTTATTTTTTTCAAAGTGCCAACACTGCAATTAGTAACAGCCACAGATAATGGCCACAAGGGCCTCCCACCAATCCCAACTACACAACAACAACGCTTCCTCCAAACAGATGTCCTCTCACTTTTGGTTGCATGGTGACACCCGCAGCTGGCACTGCAGGGGCGGTATCCTCGCAGGGGCTCTGTCCCCTGGCTCACAGCTTGCTGCTCCAGTCTCTCTCCTTTGCAGCAATTACTCCTCTCTCTCTCTCTCTCTCTCTATCTCTCTCTCTCTCTTTGGGTGGTGATGCTGGGCCGGACATGTCCCATAGTGCATTTGTCCTCGCTCCTCATTGGTAACTGGCGGAAGCCAATGGGGAGGCAGGAGGAATCAGAGCGGGCGGTGATATCTGCAGATCTGCTGATCTCCGCCAACCCTGCTTGAAAGAAGGAGGGGGGCGAGCTGGGGAAATACACTGACAGCCTGCGCTCACTTCTCCCCTTGTCACATCGCCGTTGCTCTTCTCACTCCCACAGGTTTACCACTTGGGGGTTTGGGGGGGTTCGTTAGAGAGTGCAGAAATGGCGGCGGCTTCCCAGTATAGCCGGCTTGCCCACAGAGAGGGCTCTGCGTGCCAGCTGCCATAGGTTCTCTATCACTGGTCTATAATTTCTTTTTTTGTTTTTTTTGTTTTTATTGGGAACAATGAACTGGGATAGGGAGAGGGAGCATGGGATACCCCAGAAAACTGTAGGACTGAGTAACTTGAGGGCTCACTTTCGGGCTGCATAGTGCAATTTGGAAAGTCCCATGGGATCTCTAGGCTGATGGTGACTAGTCCTCCTTCCAGAGTTTAACAGCCTACACACGGTCACTTTCCTTCAGCACTAGGGGTCCTCTACTCACATAGCCACAGGATCATTGGTTGCCTCCTGCCAATATCCACCAGACGTTTCCTAGTGAGGGAGATGTAGACTTACCACCATAGGACAGCTGGACTCTTTCCCACCAACTTCCTCTTGGCTCTCTCCAGTGAGCATGCTCCAGACCTGATTTGATCCCCAGATGCGGATTTGCAAATAGGACCCCCCAGCTTAACCTATCTGGGACCTTGGTATCTTTCTGAAGAACTCCTCTAGGATCCTGCACCAGGCGCAGAGCTCCTGCACAGGAGTCTCCTTCTCCATGAACACTGCACTTGCTGCCCAAGCCTCAAACTATTTATAGGCTCTCTCACCCCCTACTGGGCACACGTATTCAGGGATTGGCTACTGTGCTGTCCTTCCTCCCACTGTTATTCTAGAATCCTCTAGAAGATGGTGGAAGTAACAGAGCAGCAGCCCGTGAAACACTGGGCAGCCCTAAATAATCAACCCTTGCTCCGCTGTTACAGGGGAGCTGCAAAATTTGCCTAGCAGCCTACTGTACACTAGGAGGGTGCTTAACATAATTAAGTAATTTATCTGCAGTCTACCTTCACATAACATGTATACTCAAATGTTAAAGTCCAACTTCGCTTTGGTAAGAAAAAAAAGGAGGCCAACATGTTTTAAAATGAAAAAAAAAAAAAAGCTCCAAATGTAATATTCACATCCAGGGCCACCGATAGGGGGGTACCCCCGGTCCTCCTGTAGGGAGCACGGACACACAGGGGGGCTCGGACAGCAGGGGGAATCGGTGGGGCAGGGGAAAGGGGACAATTACAGAGCAATACCCTGTGTGGCTCTCTGCAGCAGCTGAAAGCTGTTTTCTCTCATTCCCACCGGTGCAAAGCTGCTGCAGGGAGAGACACAGACACAGGGCATCGTTCTGTAACTGCCCCCCTCAGCACTGGTCTCCCCTCCCTGTTCTACCGACCTCTCATTCCCCCCATTTGGTTTCTTGTAGTATTTCTGGATGGATGAAAAGCAATAGGAGTAATGGGTGCTCCAGTTTCCCTCCAGTGCTGGCAACATGTCTGAGGGCCTATGCACTTGGTAATGTGATGTCATTGTGTTTTTTTATTTTTTATACGTTCTCTTTATTCAGTTTTATGCATATAGTACAACACAGAGCCTCAAGGGCATACCCTAACTCAACATATACAATCAGAACAAACAAAAGAAAATGTGAGGTCATTCTTAAGGGAAAGATCTGAGTTCAGACTGGATGACTCCTCTTTAAGACTGGAAGAGATACCTTCCATCTTCTCCCCTTCTGCCACAGTTCACCACCAGTGCCCATAGAAATACCCATTTCTTTTGGAAATGGGGAAACTTTTGATAATCCTTCTGCCTACCCACAGTGCAGTGCTTGGTGCCCGATTGGCCAGTCACAAGGTCTGAACACTGTCATGTGAAAATAGGGGGGAGTATGCAAATAAGCAAATTGAAAACCTATTTAGGAACGTTTACCTGCGAGACGCCTGCAGCCGGACGCAGCTTGTCTCCATCTGGCTTCTGTAGCATTTACAGCTAGTGATCCATCTCCTTTTCCAAACTTGGGGCTGGTCACACGCTCTAAACATTTATGGAAATCCATTCTGCTGCCACTTTCTGACTTACCTCCAGCTGTATGTCTAACCGAGAGATTTCTCACACTCCATGCAAATAAGATCTCCCAAGTCTGTGCTGAGATCCACGTGTCCCTTTCATGTGTCCTGGACCCTTATGGGATGCATGGGCGCTGGTTGTGGCTTTGTCTGCGCCATAGGGGGCATCTCCCATCATTGATGCATGTACAGTGGCTTTGAATTTTCTTTATGCTCTTAATCTGGGATTTCCATCTACTGAAGCATCAGCACATAGGAAAAACTTTGAAAATACTTGGCACTATATAACCTATTACCCTTGAAGAAGACGTCCACCATTACTGTTGAAACGCGTCGGGATTTCTTCTGTCTACTATCCATGGACAGTTGAATAAGTTAATTTGTTACAATGATTCAGCTGTAATCATGTTTTGCTACATGCTGATTTTATGTCATGTGATCCAATTTTGATTCTATTTCAACTTTTAAGATGTAATTAATAAAATCTATACTTTTATACAATTTCACTGTGTCCTGGTCCGCTAAAGTCCCACCTCTGAGGAACAAATTTTGTCTATATTTAGGAAATTAGGCAGCCTGACAGTTGGTTGTGGTGGCGGAGTAGCAAGTGGAAAGCAATAAGATGCTCTGAGGGGTACTTACAGTAAACCTTGAGCATTTATTTTGCAGAAGTCTTATGTTAGGATACACCAGGGTTTCTCAACCAGGAGAGACCGAAGAATTATTTCAAGGGTTCCTCGGTGTTGAAAAGGTTGAGAAAGGCTGGGATACACAATAGTGATGAAATAATACTATAAAATGGGGCCATGTGCTGGTTCTCCCAAGAGCAGTTAGCTGGAGCAGCTTTATGAAATCAGCCCAGGTTCAATGGTTATCTCATGCCAACACCTGGCAAGAAGGCCTACCAATCCATTACCAGGGATGCCAGGGAGGTGAACACTTGTGAGAGAGCTTTAAACTGGGCTCAGCACATGAGGTTTGGAAAGGTGGGGCCAGCACAATATTTAAAAAGGTTTGACAAATCTCAAGAGCCCGGGAGCCAATGCACCTACAAATATCACAGCCTTCTTTGTTTTCTGTCAGGAGAGACTCCCAAATTGGTCTCACTGGTCTCACAACCCATTAGTACATCCTTGCATAATTTATGTAGACGATTCCCAAAAGTCTTCATGAGCATTTTTCTTTCATCGGGAGGAGGGGCTTTCTCTGCTAAGCACGCCCTCTTTTCTGCATGCCTGAGCTAAGAGCAGATGTATTCCAGGATGTAAATGCTACATAAATCATCTGCCCTTACTCCAGATGGCCGCAGGCAGAAATGCTAGAGGGTTGTTTTCAATGTGATTTCAAAGCAAAATAAAGCATGAGTGACACTGAACTATTCTGATGAAAGTATGTAAAAAAGAAAAAATATTTTTAAAAAGTTTTTAAACAATTTAATAAAAATTAGTTAAAGCATAACTCCATGAAACTCCATAACTCCATGCAAAAGGCTATACTTACCCGATCCTTTGATCCTCCGGAAATCCGCACTCCCCTGCGTCCAGCGGTGAACTGTTCCCCACATCCAGAGCCAGTCTATGGGCGTGATGATGCCAGGAACAGTCAATTCCCAAAACCATTAACGTGCAGGGGTCAGGAGAGACAGGGACCGGGGGACTTGCACATAGAGGATCAGTGGATTGTATAAATATATCTCTGTTCTGAAATCCCATAGACAAAAATGAGCAGTTAGCCCATGCAGTGTGGGCAAAACCCCACTGCATAGGAGAAAATTCTTTTTACCCAAAGTTGTCTTGTCTAAACCACTGGCAACAAAAGTGAGTGCACCCCTAAGTGAAAATGTCCAAATTGGGCCCAATTAGCCATTTTCCCTCCCCAGGATCATGTGACTCCTTAGAGTTACAAGGTCTCAGGTGTGAATGGGGAGCGGGTGTGTTTAATTTGCTTTTATCGCTCTTACTTTCTCATACTGGTCACTGGAAGTTCAACATGGCACCTTATGGCAAAGAACTCTCTGAGGATCTGAAAAAAAAATTTGTTGCTCTACATAAAGATGGCCTAGGCTATAAGAAGATTGCCAAGACCCTGAAACTGAGCTACAGCACGGTGGCCAAGACTATACAGCAGTTTAACAGGACAGGTTACACTCAGAACAGACCTCGCCATGGTCGACCAAAGAAGTTGAGTGCATGTGCTTAACGTCATATCCAGAGGTTGTCTTTGTAAAATAGATGTATGAGTGCTGCCAGCATTGCTGCAGAGGTTGAAGGGGTGGGGGGTCAGCCTGTCAGTGCTCAGACCATTCGCCACACACTGCAACAAATTGGTCTGCATGGCTGTCGTCCCAAAAGGAAGCCTCTTTTAAATACGATGCACAAGAAAGCCTGCAAACAGTTTGCTGAAGACAAGCAGACTAAGGAAATGGATTACTGGAACCATGTCCTGTGGTCTGATGAGACCAAGATACATTTTTTTGTTTCAGATGCTGTCAAGCGTGTGTGGTGGCAACCAGATGAGGAGTACAAAGACAAGCGTGTCTTGTCAACAGTCAAGCATGGTGGTGGGAATGTCATGGTCTGGGGCTGCATGAGTGCTGCCGGCACTGGGGAGCAACAATTCATTGAGGGAACCATGAATGCCAACATGTACTGTGATGTACTGAAGCAGAGCTTCATCCCCATCCTTCAGAGACTGGGCCGCAGGACAGTATTCCAACATGATAACGACCCCAAACACACCTCCAAGACGACCACTACCTTACTAAAGAAGCTGAGGGTAAAGGTGATGGACTGGCAAAGCATGTCTCCAGACCTAAACCCTATTGAACATTTGTGGGACATCCTCAAACAGAAGGTGAAGGAGCGCAAGGTCTCTAACATCCAACAGGAGGAGAGGAAGAGGACTCCTGTGGCAACCTGTGAAGCTCTGGTGAACTCCATGCCCAAGAGGGTTAAGGCAGTGCTGGAAAATAATGGTGGCCACACAAAATATTGACACTTTGGGCCCAATTTGGACATTTTCACTTAGGGGTGTACTTACTTTTGTTGCCAGCGGTTTAGACATTAATGGCTGTGTGTTGAGTTATTTTGGGGGGACAGCAAATTTACACTGTTATACAAGCTGTACACTCACTACTTTACATTATAGCAAAGTGTCATTTCTTCAGTGTTGTCACATGAAAAGATAGAATAAAATATTTTCAAAAATGTGAGGGGTGTACTTACTTGGGGGGGGGGGGGTATTTGTACTGTCCTGGCATGTTTGGACCCTAAGGAAAGGAGATTGGTCGTCAGTTAGAACTGCATGATTGATCTAATAAAATCGCAATCTCGATTCACCCCCCTGTGATCACGCATTACCGCGATTTTCAGTGCAGTTGATGGAGTCCGACTTGCGGGGCGACTCAGCGCACTTGACTGTAATAGAAGTCCATGCAAGTCATCTGAAGTCTCCCCAGGAACCTTTTTCTAAGTCGGAGCGATTTGAGTCTCTCCTATCTGGGCAGCCTGCCAAGTCTGAGATCATTGTTGATAAAAGAAGCAAAGAGATACAATGTTTCTAGTTATCAAAGGAATGAACTCCCTTGTATAGAAGAGTTTTTGGTTTAACCATTTAAAGACTAATGGCCCGTACACACAATCCGAAAATCAGACAAAAAATCCCGCTTTCAAAGCGATCGTACGATAATCGGATCGTTAGTACAGAGCTTTTGAGAGCCGATCACGACATTTCACCCGATATTATTAGATTGGAGAAACATAAAAAAAATTTTGCACGGTGCCCGATCGTACGATTTTTGTTTAGTCAATACAGTTGTCGTCCGAAAATACACTAGAAATACACTACAACACATGACATCACTTCAGATTTTTTATTCTGTCGTACGAGAATTTTCGTGACATTAGTAAACTCTTCCGATTCCATCTAAGATTGGCATGCAAAAAATCATCCAATTTTTGGATCGTGTGTACACGGGGCTAAAATCTTTTCTGACATTTGTTGCTTACAAGTAAAAATCTAGTATTTTCTGCTAGAAAATTACTTAGAACCCCCAAAGATTATATATATATATATTTTTTTTTTTTTTAGCAGAGACCCTAGAGAATAAAACGGCGGTTGTTGCAAGATTTATATCACACGATGTTTGCGCAGCGGTCTTTCAAACGCAATTTTTTGGGAAAAATTACACTTTCAAAAAAACAAACTAAACAGTGCTGTTAGCCCAATTTTTTTGTATATGTAAAATGTTACGCCGCGAGAATCGTGATCTTTATTCTAAGCAAAAAAATTGTGATTCTCATTTTGGCCAGAATCGTGCAGCTCTACCGTCAGTACATCAGGATTGATCAGCTTTCAAATCTATGTCCCATAGTTTGTAGTCTCTATAACTTTCACACAATCCAATTAATATACACTTTTTCAGATTAGTTCTTACCAAAGACATGTAGCAGAATACATTTTGGCCTAAATGTACGAAGAAATTTGATTTTACTGGATATGTTTTATAACAGAAAGTAGAATATATTGTTTTTTTTTTTTTTTCAAAATTTTCAGTCTTTTTTTGTTTATAGCGCAAAAAATAAAAACGCAGTGGTGAACAAATATCACCAAAAGAAAGTTCTATTTGTGTGAAAAGAATTATATAAATTTCATTTGGGTACTATGTTGCATGTACAGCTCTGGTCGTCACGGGGGGTAAAACTTTCCGGAGGTCAAGTGGTAATGTGATTTCTCTACAAAATAAAGCATGGAGACATGGGTGGATGGGGGAGTTTGCTTTGACAATTAAAAAGCATTTCCAGTTTGTGTTTCTCTTGCAGTTTAGTTCCGCCTTAAAAATTAGAATTAGAAAGATATTTGATCTACAACACTTTGGCCACAGAAAGGTTCCTTCTGCCAAACCTCCCGGGTCTCAGAAACGGCTGACTTCATGGGGTTACTTCCATTACAGTGTCTGAAGATTACAGAGAATGGTGTCAAAAACAACTAAAAAGAAAAATAAATCCAGCAAGTGGTAGTTCTGTGGGTGAAATTGCAGTTGAGAGAAAATGGCTTGACTTGCCTGAACCTGGGATCACATTGGCATGATTTGGCGTGCGATTTGACTTGTCAAATCGCATGCCAAATCGGCGGCAATTGCCGGCAATGGCACCGTCCGAATCGGTGCGACGCCGACATTGCGGTGCTGTACCGATTCCTAAAAGTAGTTTCTGTACTACTTTTGGCAACTTCAGGTGCAATTTCAATAGACATCTGTGCAGTGAACCTGGGCTAAATGACAGAATGTCCATGGCTCCTGCATTAACTGCTGCTTATAGCAGGGTGTGCAGCAAGGCCTTTGGGGGTTGAGGTTGATTTACTAAAAGTACAGAGTGCAAAATCTGGTGCAGCTTTGCATGATAGCCAATCAGCTTCTAACTTCACCTTGTCCACTTGCCTACCAGGCTTTTTCAAAATCAGTATTTTTTGCTAGAAAATAGCTTAGAACCCCCAAACATTATACATCTTTTAGCAGAGACCCTAGAGAACAAAATGGTGATCGTTGCATATTTTTTTTCTGTCATACGATATTTGCGCAATTTTTTTGGAATATATAAATAAAAACACAATATAAACCCCAATTGTTTTGTATAATGTTAAGGATGATGTTATGCCGAGTAAATAGATACCTAACATGTCACTCATTAAAACTGCGCAGGCTCGTGGAATGGTGACAAACAACGGTACTTAAAAATCTCCATAGGCGAGATTTTAAAAGCCTTTAGGTCACTTGCTTAGAGTTACAGAGGAGGTCTAGTGCTAGAATTATTGCTCTCGCTCTAGCGATCACGACGATCCCTCACATGTGTGGTGCAAACACCGTTTACATATGAATGTGTGACTTAAAGCTTGTTTGATTCCCCCCCCCCTCCACTGCCACATTTGGGAGGGGAGCCGATTTCTGGTTTTGACAGGTGCCCACTCCCACTTCCAGATGACTTTCTCGCTGCAAAGTCATCCGGAAGTTCGGCCCCTCTTCTCCTTCCCTCGCCACCCAGCCATTCACCTAGCGCAGCGTGCTTCGTGCATGTGCAATAGGGAGCAGCTTCACTGCCTGTTCCCCTTACAAGAAATGGCAGCGGCAGCACCCTAAAGTTGATTGAAAAATCAGCTCGGGTGAAGACATCGCTGAATTCCAGGACGGGTAAGTGTCCTAATATTAAAAGTCAGCAGCTGCAGTATGTGTAAGATAAAAGTTGTCTCCACGGCGGGTTTGCCACAAGATCACTTTTATCGGCGGCAGGAGAGGTGCCCCCCTCCCGCCTTGTCCCGGTCGTCTCCGCAGCTTACTGGAGCAGTTGGTAGTGGTGGAGACAATCCTTCTCCCCTGAGAGGCAGGAAGTCGAGTGAGGAAATGATGGCCCCCACTCGACTCCATACCATTGGATGACAGAAGCGACGTCAAACGTCACTTCCACCCAACGGTCTTAAAGGGTCAAAAAAATGTTATTGAAAAAAAATAGAAAATACTTTTTTTTTTTATTACATTTAAGTGTAAATGTGAGATCTGATGTCTTTTTGACCCCAGATCTCACATTAAAGAGGACCTGTCATGCTTTTTTTTCTATTACAAGGGATTTTTACATTGCTTGTAATAGGAATAAAAGTGGTCCAAATATTTTTTAAAATGGACAGTGTAAAAATAAAAAGTAAAATAAATAAGAAAAAAAATGAAAGTGCCCCGTCCCGCCGAGCTCGCGCGCAGAAGCGAACGCATACATAAGTTGCGCCCGCATATGTAAACAGTGTTCAAACTACACATGTGAGGTATCACCGCGATCATTAGAGCAAGAGCAATAAGTCTAGCAAAAGACCTCCTCTGTAACTGTAAACTGGTAATCTGTAGAAGTTTTTAAACTTCGCCGATGGAGATTTTTAAGTGTGAAAGTTTGTCGCCATTCCACAACCAGGCACAATTTTGAAGCATGACATGTTGGGTATCAATTTACTCGGCTTAACATTATCTTTTGCATTACAGAAAAAATTGTGCTAACATTACTGTTTTCTTATTTTTTTTAATTCAAAAAAGTGTATTTTTTGCAAAAAAATTGCGTTTGTAAGACCGCTGCACAAATACGGTGTGACATAAAGTATTGCAACGACCGCCATTTTATTCTCTAGGGTGTCTGAAAAAAATATAATGTTTGGGGGTACTAAGCAAAAAAAAACCTGATTTTAACTTTTTGATTAGGCCTGGTCCTGAAGTATGCATTTGCTTCTGCGCGCGAGCATGGAGGGATGGGGGCACTTTTTTAAAAAAATGTATATTCTTATTTATTTTACTTTTTATTTTTAAACTGTCCCTTTAATTTTTTTGTATCACTTTCATTCCTATTTTAATGTAAACATCCCTTGTAATAGAAATAAGGATAACAGGTCTTCTTTATGGAGAGATCTGGGGTAGAAAAATACGCCAAATCTCTTTTCCTTTAAAAGCAAAAGATCAAAAAACATTCTTTTATTGATCTTTTGCTTTAAAAAAAAAATGATTTACTTCCAGCCTGGAATGCAAGTGGCATCATGGCATTGCTCCAGTCCTCCAAGGGCATAGAGGCGATCAAAGAGTAGATATGTCTCTTGGGCAAACCGATGGGTACAGTAAGCTCGAGAAACACTGGCAAGTGGCCGAAGGGGGGGATGTGTCCCCTTCCGCAGCTTTGGAAAACGTTCCAGCCGCTCAATCTGCTTTTATGAGAAAGCCAGCCCCATCAACCCCACAGGTGAGGGCCACGCTGGGTTCCCAACAGGACAAGAACAGTGGCGGCATATTGCTGGCACATTTTTTTCTGGGGGGGGGGGGCAGCAAATGGTGCACCCACATGGTCGGTTGGTCGGGTCACCAGGAGCACTTACTCCATCTATGGCGGGCATCGCTTCACCCGGGAGACAGCTTCTCCTTCCCCTGCTCTCCTCTGCATCATGGACCACTTCCCCTGCTCTCCTCTGCGAGCATCACAAGCGACTTCCCCTTGTCTCTTCCGCAAGCATCAGGGGCAGCTTTTTCTTCCCCTGCTCTCTTTCGCAGGCATCACAGATGGCTTCCCCTTCCCCTGTTCTCTTATGCGGGCATCATGAGCGACTTCCCCTTGTCTCCTCCACAAGCATCAGGGGTAGCTTTCCCTTTGCCACACTGGGTTCCCAACAGGACAAGAACAGTGGCGGCATATTGCTGGCAAATTTTTTTGGGGGGGAGGGGGGGTGGCAAATGGTGCACCCACATGGTCAGTTGGTCGGGTCATCAGGAGCACCAGAGCACTTCATCTATGGCGAGCAGCGCTCCACCCGGGTGACGGCTTCTCCTTTCCCTGCTCTCCTCCTCTGCATCACGGGCAGCTTTCCCTTCCCCTGCTCTCCTCTGCGAGCATTACAGGCAGCTTTCTCTTTCCCTGCTCTCTTCCGCAGGCATCAAGGATGGCTTCCCCTTTCCCTGCTCTCCTCCATGAGCATCCGGGGTGGCTTCCCCTTCCCCTGCTCTTCTCCATAGGTATCACGGGCGGCTTCCCCTTTCCTGCTCTCCTCCGCGAGCATCACAAGCAGCTTTCCCTTCCCCTGCTCTCCTCTGCAGGCATCACCGGCGGCTTCCTCTTCCCCTGCTCTCCTCCACAGGCATCACGGGCGGCTACCCCTTCCCCTGCTCTCCTCTGCGAGCATCAGGGGTGACTTCCCTTTCCCCTGCTCTCCTCTGCGAGCATCAGGGGTGACTTCCCTTTCCCCTGCTCTCCTCCACAGGCATCACAGGCGGCTTCCTTTTCCCCTGCTCTCCTCCACAGGCATCATGGACAGCTTCCTCTTCCCTTGCTCTCCTCCGCAGGCATCACAGATGGCTTCCCCTTACCCTGCTCTCCTCCGTGAGCACCACAAGCGGCTTCCTCTTCCCCTGCTCTCTGTGAGCATCACGGCGGCTTCTGTCTCCTCCCTGGCAGCCAATCGGAACGCTTCTCCTCTCGGCCAGTCGGGAAACGGGTCTCAGACCTGCTTCCTAATTGGCCTGGGAGGAGAATCAGTGTAAAAATAGTGAATATTAATTCGCTATTGTCACACAACTGGGTGGGCTCGGAGTGCAGTGCCCCGAGCCCACCTTATTTAGAAGCTTATTAGAGCCTTTGGCTTTAATCACGTGCTTAAACCCCCCCCCCCCCGCCCCCCCATTTGAATCCGTGCGTCCAGTGCCCTGCATGTAGATCAGGGGGCCGGATGCATGGATGGGGGCCGCCACTGGAGATGAGAGAAAGGTTGGATAATGACACGCTGAAAAAAATGTTGGCTAATCCGAAGCATCTCTGCTGCTATGTGCAGATGGTGGGGTCAGAATTCGGCTTGCACAGCATGAATCCTTTAGAATGAAGATGAGTATATGGCTGACAAATCTGTAAGAACTGCATGATGCTATTGAGTCAGTATGGACTAAATTCCATTAGGGAATAATTCAGGCTGAACGGCAAAAGAGGGTCCTACCCAGTTACTAGAAAAAAGGGTTCTACCCAGTTACTAGAAAAGAGGATCCTACCCAATAACTAGAAAAGAGATTACTGCCAAGATCCTAAACTAATATACTCCTATCTTTTATAGAATATATTCTCAGTGACCTAACAGTTTGAAAAATAGACCATAATGCTGTCGGGAACATATCTCCCCCGGGGGAGCAGACGTATGGCTTACTACTAGAAAAGAGGGTTCTACCCAGTTACTATAAAAGAGGGTTCTACCCAGTTACTATAAAAGAGGGTTCTACCCAGTTACTAGAAAAGAGGATCCTACCCAATTACTAGAAAAGAGGATCCTACCCAGTTACTAGAAAAGAGGGATCTGCCCAGTTACTAGAAAAGAGGGTTCTACACAGTTACTATAAAAGAGGATCCTACCCAGTTACTATAAAAGAGGGTCCTACCCAGTTACTATAAAAATAGGGTCCTACCCAGTTACTAGAAAAGAGGGTTCTACCCATTTACTAGAAAGGAGGGTACTACCCAGTTACTAGAAAAGAGGGTTCTACCCAGTTACTAGAAAAGAGGGTTCTACCCAGTTACTAGAAAATAGAGTACTACCCAGTTACTAGAAAAGAGGGTTCTACCCAGTTACTAGAAAAGAGGGTCCTACCCAGTTACTATAAAGGAGGGTCCAACCCAGTTACTAAAAAAGAGGGTCCTACCCAGTTACTAGAAAAGAGGGTTCTACCCAGTTATTAGAAAAGAGGGTCCTACCCAGTTACTATAAAAGAGGATCCTACCCAGTTACTATAAAAGAGGATCCTACCCAGTTACTATAAAAGAGGGTCCTACCTAGTTACTATAAAAGAGGGTTCTACCCAGTTACTAGAAAAGAGGGTTCTACCCAGTTACTAGAAAATATGGTTCTACCCAGTTACTAGAAAAGAGGGTCCTACCCAGTTACTAGAAAAGAGGGTTCTATCCAGTTACTAGAAAATAGGGTTCTACCCAGTTACTAGAAAAGAGGGTCCTACCCAGTTACTAGAAAATAGGGTTCTACCCAGTTACTAGAAAAGAGGGTCCTACCCAGTATCTAGAAAAGAGGGTTCTATCCAGTTACTAGAAAATAGGGTTCTACCCAGTTACTAGAAAAGAGGGTTTTACCCAGTTACTATAAAAGAGGGTTCTACCCAGTTACTAGAAAATAGGGTTCTACCCAGTTACTAGAAAAGAGGGTTTTACCCAGTTACTAGAAAATAGGGTTCTACCCAGTTACTAGAAAAGAGGGTCCTACCCAGTTACTATAAAAGAGGGTTCTACCCAGTTACTAGAAAATAGGGTTCTACCCAGTTACTAGAAAATAGGGTTCTACCCAGTTACTAGAAAAGAGGGTTTTACCCAGTTACTAGAAAATAGGGTTCTACCCAGTTACTAGAAAAGAGGGTTTTACCCAGTTACTAGAAAAGAGGGTTCTACCCAGTTACTAGAAAAGAGGGTCCTACCCAGTTACTATAAAAGAGATTACTGCCAAGATCCTAAACTAATTTCCTATCTTTTATAGAATATATTCTCCGTGACCTAACAGTTTAAAAAATAGACCATAATGCTGTGGGGTACATATCTCCCCCGGGGGAGCAGACGTATGGCTTACTAATCCTGCAGCGTTTAGAATGTGGTTCTGCTGACCTTAAACTCCAAATCTGAACTCACCACTACAGATGTTGTTATAAATGATTGCTTCTCTCCACAGAAACATCTTAAAGCAGAGCTGTCATGAGTTAGAAAATTGCTGTATTGCTGCAATAAAATTATAAAACTGATAATGTTTCTTTATAGCTGAAATTTAACATTTTCTGTCAACAGCTTGTCATTACTGAAACGCAACATTGCCCTCTTGTGGTAAATCTCGAGAATACGCTGCTTACATTTGTAAGCTAATAATTCACTTTGACAATTTTTATTACATTGCTGGCTCTTGTTTGTTTTTTGTTTTTTAGTTGGCATATTTGTATATTTTGTTAGGTGGCATCCTAAAAATAATTTTACATTTTAATGTACAGAATATAAAAGTATGACATTTGATCTTCAGTTATCCGCATAGGCTTTGGCTGTGAGGGCAAAATAGAATATTGTATTATTGAAGCAGGGGTTGTATACATCTTTGTTTGGGTTGTGATTTCTAATAGGAAATGGTTTGTGGTCAATTGTATTTTTTTTCAGATGCTAAGCTTTTAAGCTTTCTGAACAAAGGGAATGTTTACTGTCCTTGAGGCTTTAGTGGGACGAGGCTGACTAGTGGGATTAGAAAACTATGTGGTTTCAGGGAGAGCAAACAGTGCCCCATCATTGGTTTTAGTGGAAAGAATTGTTCCCTATTGATATCAGTGGAAGGAGTGTTGCCCCATTGTTGGTATACAAGGTAGAAATGCTACCCCACCATTAGTGTCTATGGGAGTAATGGTTCCCTATCATTGGTGCCTGAGTGGGAGGAATGGTGTCCCATCATTGGTATCAGTGGGAGGAATGTTGCCCCGTTGTTGGTATTCAAGGTGCCCCACCATTAGTGTCTATGGGAGGAATGGTTCTCCGTCATTGGTGTCTGGGTGGGTGGAATGGTTCCCCATCACTGGTATCTGGGTGGGAGAAATAGTGGGAACAGTGCCCCATCATTGGTATCAGTGAGAGAAATGTTGCCCCATTGTTGGTATTTAAAGTAGAACTATGAGCAAGGGAGGGTTATAACCCATCAGATTTTTTTCGCCATCTCTGTCCCTGTCAGGAAATGACCGTTGTCCCTGGAACACGGGTCTGGAGGCCTGTGCGCGGGCGCATGCAGCGTGTGCGCGCGCGTGTCTGTGCACGTGTGTGCCGGCATTGGCGCCAAACATCCCATTTAAGCGGACAGCACCCTGCAACCAGTGCTGTCCGTTCTACAGCGTTTCCAGTGTTTTCCGTGACTCTTGCTTCCAAGACTTCCTGTACCTGTGACCCGGCTTGCCTAACCTTGTTTGAACTCTGCCTGCACCAACCCTCAGCTTGCCTATGACGACTCTTCTGCCTGATCCCTTTGTACTTCTGCCGCCCGCCTGTTTACAACCCTGCCTGTACCCGACTACCCGCTTGTCTGTCTCCTCTGGAGGATCCTCACAACATCATCTGGTTCCCTTCCAGCCCCCGTGCCCCCCTGTGCTCTGGAACTTCCTGTCTACTCATTCAGGGGTTCCCAAACCAGGGCTGTAAGAGAGGTTGCCCACTGCATAGTCAGACTCCACCACCAGGTACGTGACAGAAACGGACAGCCATCGACTTCACCAAATTAGACCTCCGTGGGGCTTGCAATCTGGTACGAATCCGGGAAGGCGATGAATGCAAGACGGCTTTTCGTATCCGCTTTGGTCATTACGAGTACTTAGTAATGCCGCTCGGTCTCTGCAACGCTCCTGCCACGTTCCAGCACTTCATCAACAATATTTTCAGGGACTTCCTCAACCTCTTTGTCATTGCTTACCTGGATGATATCCTGATCTTTTCTCCTTCCCTGCAGCTTCAGCGCAACCATGTCCAAAGGGTACCGGGTTGCCTCAGCCAGCACGGTCTTTATGCCAAGCCTGAAAAGTGCGAGTTCGAGCAGCGAAGCATACAATTTCTAGGACTCATAATTTCCGTTGGAGGTGTAAAGATGGACCCCCAAAAAGTCTCCGCCATTTTGGACTGGCCAGCTCCGGCCGATAAAAAGGGAATCCAGCGCTTCGTTGGATTCGCAAACTTTTATAGGAAATTTATCCAGGGGTTCTCCTCCATAATCTCCCCCCTCACCCAATTAACCAAATGGAGTTCCCCGTTCCACTGGACTCCTGAGGCACAAATGGCTTTTGAAAGCTCAAGGAACTCTTCACTTCCGTGCCTATTCTAAAGCACCCGGATCCTGCTCTTCCTTATGTTCTGGAGGTCGATGCATCTGAGGTAGCGGTTGGGGCAATTCTCTCTCAAAGACAAGGTACCCGATCTCTGCTGCATCCGGTAGCGTTCTTTTCTCGCAAACTATCATCTGCCGATGTGTAAAATCGTGAACTTTTGGCCATTAAATCGGCATTAGAGGAATGGCGGTACCTATTAGAAGGAGCAGCTCATCCAATCCTCATTTACACGGACTATAAAAACCTAGAATATTTGAGGATTGTTAAAAGGCTGAAGCCACGACAAGCCAGTTGGGCACTGTTCTTCACCCGATTCACCTTCCACATCACTTACAGGCCCGGGTTGAAGTACACCAAGCCGGACTCCCTTTCGTGCATGTTCAATGCACCTGGAACCCAGTATCCCCCGATACCATCCTGCCTTCCGGAATCTTCTTGTTGCTGCAAAATGATCTGCTGTCACAGATTCAACAAGCTTCCATGGGGCAAACCCCCTTCCTGGAATCCCTCTACAGTCCAAAGATGGGTTGCTCTGGCAAAATCACAGGATCTTCATGCCAGAGAACTTACAAACCTCAGTCCTAGACCTCTGCCATGACCACCGGCTAGCTGGGCATTTCAGTGTACGCAAGACATCCGAGTTGGTACAGTGTACATTCTGGTGGCCACAAGTAGGAAGGGACTGCAAACGTTATGTGGAATCTTGCACCACCTGCAGCCGGTGTAAGGGGAGAAAGACTCAGTCATGGGGCCTCCTTAAACCACTGCCCGTCCTGGAGAGGCCTTGGAGTCACATATCCATGGACTTTATCATGGAGTTAGCCCCTTCGGAAGGGTTCTCCACCATCTTCGTGGTGGTGTACAGGTTCACCAAGATGGCCCACTTCCTGGGCATACCTTCTGCCACAGAGACTGCCAAAATGTTCATTAAGGAGATTGTTAGGCTCCACGGGATACCAGCAGATGTGGTGTCCGACCGTGGAGTCCAATTTACCTCCAAATTCTTGAGATCCCTGTGCAGGTCCCTGAGGATTGGGCTGTCTTTGTCCTCTGCCTATCACCCCCAGATGAATGGCCAGATGGAACGTACAAACCAAACGCTGGAGCAGTACCTACGTTGTTTTTTTTCTTTCATTCAGGATGACTGTATTACGCTCCTACCGCTGGCTGAGTTCGCATACAATAACTCTGTCCACTCTGCCAGTCAACAGTCACCATTCTTCGCCAATTATGGATTCCACCCTGCCTTCTTGTCCAACGCCTGTCCTGAGAGTTATTGGATTTCTTCACCTCCAATAATAAACTTTTACAGGAAACAATGGCAAGAACACAGGCTGCTAACAAGGAGGCTTATGACAAGAAGAGACGTGGCCAGTGGCGGCTGGTGAAGTTTTTGGATGGGGGGGTGCCAGGCCCTGCCCTTCCTTTTGATCCCTCCTACTTCTAATAAGCCCCACCCCTTATAGAATCCACCCACTCCGTCCCCTGTATTCCATGTATTGTGTCAGGAGTACACAGCTCAGCATCACAGGACACAGTATACAGCTCAGCATCACAGGACACAGTATACAGCTCAGCATCACAGGACACAGTATACAGCTCAGCATACTACGACTCGACATATGACACAGGACACTACGACTCGACATATGACACAGGACACTACGACTCGACATATGACAC